>JAQFVV010000133.1:2006521-2065021 GCA_028023455.1 Epiperipatus broadwayi | reverse complement strand
ATTAAAGTAGATCGTCTGAGATAAGGTTTGCTGTTTGAAAAAAAAGAAAAAAGAAAACGGTGTAAAAATAAATGTTTGCAATATATGATAAGCTTATTTTTTAAAAATAGTTAATAAGTAAATGGATTTACCAAAAAGTTTTCTACAAATGTAAACATAAAATAGTGGTATTTAATAATAGAATGAAGTGCTAAATTTAAAAATCTGTTCAGTTCACCTAACCAAGTGGATCAAATCACTAATAATTTTCTCGATATTTACATTTAAAAATATGTTGGAACTCTCAAAGTTAAAGCAGAATTAATTGCAGGATCTTGGTATGTTTGGAATAATTTATTATTCTACAACTTGGCAACACTGAATAAATGTTTTAACTACAGAAGTTTTTTTAGATATGAAAACTTTCTTTTTTAAAAAAGAAAAGGTTTAAAATCAAAGTTAAATGTTAAAGTTATTAACATGGTTTAATATTTCTGTTATAATTAAAAATAATATAGCATTGATTAATTTATTTAACTATATAATTCCAGTAATGTATTTGCTATTTAATTTCTTTACTATTTGAATAATGGTAACATTCTTCAAATAATTAACTAAAACTACTTTCTAATTTTTATCGTTAATTTGGAATTATTAAATTATTTGCTCTAATTAGTATCCCTAAATTTAAATGTGGATAAATAAATATTAGCCTGGATGTTATAAACTTGGAACAGTTTTATATAGAAATGTAGAATTTAATAACTTATGAAGAACATTTTCATTTAAACTCTGCATGTCATGTTTTTTGGAATTGTTTTATATTCATGGAGCCATGTAAAATCATTAATTTAAAAGTGCTTATAATAACTAAGACAAATAGATATATTTATATTTATGGAATTCAACTATAATTATAATTATCACTTTGTGTATTTATTGTTCAAGACATTTTTACATGGTTTTCACGGATCATATTTATTATTATAAAATGCTGTACAATTTAATTTATGTCACACACACACACCTGCTAGAATTCATGTATTTAAGTAAGAATGAATTAATTTAATTTTATTGTTATATGAACTTGTGTGTGAAGTTCATGAGTTATATTTTATTAGGTTTAAATTAAATTAGTGGGATTGAATAAAATACTTATTCAAGGGAATAGCGCTCACAAGCTTGAAAATTACTAATGAATTTATGATATGTGTCAACTTCTCATGAAGTGTCTTATGAGTCTTTCCAGAGTTCTATTTCTATACTAATGTCACTTATATTACATTGTTGCTATGTTTTTATTTTAAGCAAGATAATTTAATATATTAGTTGTCCTGATTAATGAAACACTTTTTATTATGCATTAACCCACATCTGCCAAAATGCTAGTGTTTTCTGAATGATCAGAATAACTGAGGAGGATGATTTTTGTACTTTAAATCTGAAGTAAATAGTAATATAGCTTTATAATGTTAAAAGGCATTAATCTGTGCTGGTGGTTAATCCGCAGATTAATTAATTGCCACTTTCTGTATTTTTACACTCATTCCTGCGCTGGTGGTTAATCCGTGGAATTGTGTAATTATATTTACTGCTTTATGATGGTATATAAATCCACAAGGTACTCAGTGTTATATAATTCCAATGTGTAGATGAATGTATCCACAGGAATATGATTTTACTTCATAAATATAACTTTGGGCAAAGTATTTTGGTTATTCTGCTAAAATCATTTTCTTCCATTTATAAGTATAACTTATGAGTTGAGTCATTAAATGTAGTAGGACATCCTATCTAAATTACCTCATAATAATTAACTTTTTGTTAATTAATATTTTATCTGAATTGAAGTTTAAATTTTCATTTTGATTTAGCATACTAAATCCTACAAATATAATATTATTTATTACATTATTATAGGTCTACGGTATAGGTTTATTGGTTCTGGCACTGACACATTGGATAGTTCATGATTTGATGTTGACTTTTAGTATAATTTCCTCAAGACATCAATTTATATCAAATTGTAATATAATGTATGATTAGGCTTTATAAAACTGTGCCTATGATATATTATTGAAGGAAGCCAATGGAATGATAATTTATTTATTTAATTAATTTATTTATTTATGTATTTAGTTATTACATTAAACATCAATCACTTGTTAGTCATAAAATTGTAAATAAATATTGATTTATAATTAAACTTACTGTGCCGTTGCCTTTTGTCATTCATAAAATCAGAAATCCTATATCTTGAATAGAGCATACATTGAAGTACATACTATTGTCAGCATGATATAAGAGTTGAGTAATATTTTGAAAAAAACATTTGAATCCTTTTTGTCCTTGGTAGTTTATGATGTGTATGGTACAATAAAATCCCATTTACCTTTTCCATTATTTAAGCTTTGCGTAGTTGATTCGAGTACATGATACAAAATTGATTGATTTTATAAACTTATAAACAGATTTACCAGATAATGACATGATTAAATGCATTTACTTAATGTTTTAATTGTCATTCATCAGTATAACAAGAGTCTCATTGATATTTATTAAATTATAGAAATAAACCCAAGTATTCCATGTTTATTTATTATTGCAAAGCTCTTACCTAGACTAGCATTTGTATTAAAAATCATATATGTAATTTTAAAATTCATAATCTTTAGTAGTTCCACAAATTATACCATCTTGTCCATGGTCGACCATAAGGTCTCATGCAATGAAAAATCGCAAATTAATGTTTGAAGGATAATAAAATTGCATACTCATAATTTGTCTAATGTATTTTCACATACTATTATGATAGGTCTTCCCGGTACAGCCTGGCTGCGACCAGATTAGGTCAAAACAATTTTATATTATATCATTAGTTTTGTTTGTGGTAATTTGCTCCAGATTTCGGTTGTAGTCTTTGGTGCATAATATAGATGGCGTGATATGCTTTTGGTTATAGTTCTTGTCACCACAATGATGGGAGCATTCAGTTAGATTGATGGGTACAGTTATTGGCTGCCCAATGATTAAACCCATTGGTTATAAAGTATTCTATTACAGTTCTTGGCGCCAATGTGGTAGGCATTGGTACATCCCTTCAGTCTATTAGGTTATAGTAAGGTGGGTCTGATTATAGTAGTTCTCTGACATCAAGGTATTAAGCTAGATTAATGTTGATGGTTACAATATATATATATATATATATATATATATATATAAATATATATATATATATATATATATATATATATAAATTTCCAGCTCAATATGTATATTATTTTAAAATATTTCAATGTTGGTAAAGCATAAGCTTAATTCCAGAAGTTGTTTTCTATATATGCTTGTATTATGTATGCACACACATTGAAAAAAAAAACCCATATTTATTAACAGTTTTATAAAAGTATTACCAATAGGACCCTGATAGATAGGTTAAATAATGTATTTTTTTATATTTATGCATTTATCTGTTTTATAGTATTTTTTCATTATTGTGTATATGTTTAATCTTTAGTGTTTACTTTAAATAATAGACTATTTTCGATTCAAAATTGTAATCTTATTTTATTTTTTTTTTCATAAAAAGTCTTATTAAAAGAAATCAATTCGACGATTGTTGTTAATTATGATTGATATTAATTTTAAAGAAAAGTTTTCATTAAAAAAAGAAACGTTTTAAAAAAAGAGAATATATATATATATATCATTATAATATAATGTCTCTCAACGCCGTATTAAAAATTATTTATATTCTAACCTTGTAAACTAAAAGGAATAAATTAATTATGCCTAGGAACATATATAAGGAATGAATTTAAAATGTTATACAATAATGGAATTAAGAATAATGAAGGTATAAGAGACTCTTAATTATATGACAACTAATAGTCTATTCGGCTAAGCTCAGTGGTCAGTTAGTTATCTTCCATTTGTTTACTACAGAGACTTTAATATTTGTGTTAATATTAAAGATACACACGCATATATAATTCGACTATATATAAATAAATAAATCAAATCAAATAAATAAATGACAAACTTTTATTGATTTCTTCTAGCACTTTCAAAGGTATAACCTTCATTTTCAAGAAGTACAGTATTCCTTCATTTTCACGAAGTGCAAATATGCAAAATAGTACAGATTAAATATGCAAATATGGATGGGAAAATTTAAACTTGCCTATTTTTTAGATATGGCGTAAATTGTCTCTTTTTTATTCATCGCGTGTTCATCCAATATAATATAGCATGCCTCTTTCACTTTCCTGCACAATTCATGCATCTCTACACATAACACGAGGGTTATCTGATCTGCAATGATGACCCATAGCAACAGTGTGCTGTACAATCAGTTGACCCATCCCACCCATCTATTTTTGTACAGCGCACTCTTGCTATGGGCCACCAGTGCAGGCCAGATAAGCCTTGGGTTATGTATAGAGAGCAGCATGAATTGCACAGGAAAGTGGAAGAGGCATGCTATATTATATCAGATGAACATATGATAAATAAAAAAGAGACATTTTATGCCATATCTAAGAAATGGCAAGTTTAAATTTTCCCATCCATATTTGCATATTTAATCTGTCCTATTTTACACTTTGTGAAAATGAAGGAATATTGTACTTCTTGAAAATGAAGGTTATACCGTTGAAAATACTAGAAGAAATCAATAAGAGTTTGTCATTTATTTATTTGATTTAATTGATTTATTTATATATAGTAGAATTACATATGCAGTGTATTTTTAATATTAAGACAGATATTAAAGTTTTTACAAATATATTCTAACACATGGTTGAATGTTATATATTACTACAGAGACATGTATTAAAATAAAAGGAAATGTCAAAGCAATAATAAATGTATAATTATAAAGCAAGTAAACAATATAGGAAAAGGACAATCTTCACTCATCCCTATGTCACACTTTTAGAAGATACATTTCCCTTCATCAAAATATATTCGAGAAATTAATATTGTACGCTTAAAATGACATCTAATAGAATCTTTGCGTTTGCTATAATATCTCCAAAAACATATATCTATCACCAAATAATGATTTATTGTCATGATCTGAACAATTCCATTCTGGAAGAGTGAAAATACAATGCACTGTTCTAATAGTACAATAAATAATAATGAATATCTTTTGCCACCACTATAATTATGAAAAAATGAATGGATTAATAATTAATGGAATAATAAATAATGACCTCATGTTTCTTCTTATTAACTTTGGAAAATATATTGTTATATTGCATTGTTAAATAAATGACTCGCATCCTGGTAGACAATATAAAACATACACTCTAAACTCAAAATAATAGAAAAAGAAAGGGCACCTTTTATATCTTTCCATTACCCCATCAACAACACAATCAAATAATTAATAAGATAAATAAAAGAATGTGCAGACAGAAAATGAATTAAATAATCCATAGCAAGATTAAATAAATAATCATTTCAACCTCAGCTTTGGAATTGAAACATTTATGGAATATTTTCATTTTTGACATTGAGATTTTTGGATCTGCATAAAATTTGATCATCTGATTTACCAAGATTTCTCTTATAAATAAGAATTCTGGACACAAGAAAAATGCATACAGAAAAATAAAAACTAGATTTAGATAATCAACAATTACATTGATTTACATTCCAGATCCATATAAGCAAAGATTATTTACAATATCATTGAAAGCTATTTGTCAAACATAGGCACTGTTAAAATATTTAGAATTACATTACAATCTATAATCCATAATTGCTTCACTAACAAACTATTTACTGGTTTTAAAATGTTTGGATGAATTATTAAAAAAATATCTTTAGTTGAGGTAAAAGTTTTAATATTTAGTTAACTTATTTGAAATTTGTGCTAACTAAATGATCCAATTTAACAAACGTTTACTAAAAAAGTAGCTTAAACTATAGGCCAAGCAATAAGGTTTAAGAAATATGTCCAATTATCAGGCAACAATTTGCCATACCTTTATTAATAATATTGACACATGACATATTAAAATAACTTTAACTTGAACTATTTTAGGATTAAGTTTGAATTAACAAGCTTGAATGATATTGATGATTATCATCTTAAGACAAATAAAAATTATCAAGCTCTGTTTTCACTGGATAAAATAATAAAATGCATGGAACATTCATCAGAAGTCATGTAGCCACATATAATACTAAGTTTGTGTTCCTATAATAATAATGATATATTTAATATTAAAATGGCTTACTAATCATTTGGCGAATTACTCCCTAGATGGTGATGAAAAACAGCATTGTGTATGTGCATTTCTTATTATCATATGTATCAAAAATAAGCTTTCAAAATTACTAATACACTGTTGGTTTACTTGTGATCCACTGGAAAGGTACATCAGCACAATATAGACAATATTTCATTTAATGAAATAACTACAACTAACAAAGTGCACCTTGAAGAACTAAATATTTCAATATCTGTCATATCATTGACATATCATTCTTAAAACACAAATAGCTTCACCTTTATAATGGAAAAACATCTAATAACAAAATAAATGTAGGCTGCTATATCTTAGATAAAAATATATGCTTGGATGCAGTCTCACCATATAAGAAAAATGGAATCCACACCATAAACTCATGGGACTTAGCTACCTTAGAAAAACAGTAAAGTAATCCTGGAATATGAAACACTATCAAATCATGGAATACAATATGTGAATAAGGGAGAGTGCATCTATAACACAAAGCACTATAAGTAAAACAACATCAAATAAAGTCTAATGCTCAAGCTCTTAAACCCTAGACTAAATGATGTCAAGATAACAAAATTATCATTGATAAACTAAATAGCTTAATTCTTCTGCTAAAAATTCCAGACAGTAAGCAATGTCTGAAAACAACAAATTTATGGTCAGTCAAATGACTGTAAAATATTTAAAATACCACTGTAAAAATTTTGAATTAAATGAGAAACACACACATAAAATGAAAAAAATAAAATTTATAAAGTGGACATAATAGCAAAGTAAATATTAATAAAAATTAATAATAAACATACAGCTATATTAAAATTTAACTGTAAAAATTATTATCTCAATAATTATGAAATATTGAACTTCTGATAAAATATTGTCTATTTACCTATAAGGGAATGAAATATTAATAAACACAATAAAAATGTAAGAGATAAATATCCCTCTGTGAATAAAAGACATAAAATTTACCTCAAAGCAATAAATAAAACTGGATGAATTTTACCATTACATGTTGCAAGATAACCTACACATTCTATTGTAAACCCATTAAAGAACAATATCATCATAATAAAATACCTTGACATATAAAATGTTATAAAAATAAAAAAAAATCTTGTCTATTTTTTTTTTTTTTGAAACACATTAGTTCTTTATCAAAACTTTTTCCACAGCTTCTCAAGAAAGCAGTGTTCATTCTTGGTGGGTTATCCATAAAATGAAACATCTGTACCATAAAAATACATTTTCTTTCATAGAAAATTAAAGCAAATATAACTTTCCAAAAGTAAGCATAAATGATAAAGTATTAACAAAGTTTTTATTCTAAATAAATAAAATGTTTAGATGCATTTAAAATAAATTAGTTAACCATTAGCTAGCTTGTAAATTTTCATTTAAGAGCACATAATAATAATAAGCAAGTTGTAGGTTGAATTTTGGCATGTCCACAGTTTTATTGTAAATAAGCAATATTTTTCTTGTTCCTTTCTTTGAAAAAAATGCACATTTTAAAAAGCAATTACTAATTTTTATAAAGCAACCTGGAAATATCATTTCCAAGTATTTTTTCCTTTAAAGTATAATTAAGTTTAGCGGTTTGCAAATTAACATATCACATTTATTAAATATCCATTATTGTTACATCTGAAAACTGTATTTTTATTCTAAAATTTTCTAAATGATTTCTTTGGTACAAGTTTATTCAAAACACATTTTTAAATGCAATACTGAGAAAACATAACATATAAGTTCTCCTGCTCTTTTTTAAAAAAAATTCTTTGCTTCATTTTTCTCATAAATAGTCTTCTTTCTAGTACAATTTGGAGAAAGTAAAACACTTTAAAAATAATCCTTTTGTCCCCATAGATAACAGGTTATTTGACCATTTTAAACTTGATATTGTGTAAATACATAGAACCATTCATTAAGGTTAATGTTAATGCAGTATTTAAACATTTATAACAGGTAATAATTAATTAATATAGTTGTTTGTCATTAAAATAAAGTTTTAACAGACTTATTTTAAATGTTTGTTTTTTCCTCTTAAAAGTGAAACATAATAGCAAGAAGTAAATTAGTGCAATGCCCAGCATAGATTTATAATTTAACATAAAAGTACATATCACCTGGTTTCTTTTATAATTTACTTCAAAGCATAATTGACTAAATTGAATTATTATAAACAAATTATTCTTTCAAAGCATGATATTAGTAATTAAGAAAGTTTAAATTGAATTCAATAATAAAAATCAGAATACTTAAAAAATTCACTAACACTGCATTGTACGTTAATCAAATATAAAATTTAAGTATATAAACACTGAGATAAAAGAAAAAAAAATATTACTGTTATTTGAGATTGCATGACAGAGCAGAACATGTAAACTAACATTCTACATCTTTTTACACCCCCTTTGACAGGTGTCAACAATTAGTATTAT
Organism: Epiperipatus broadwayi; assembly: GCA_028023455.1. Taxonomy (NCBI): domain Eukaryota; kingdom Metazoa; phylum Onychophora; class Udeonychophora; order Euonychophora; family Peripatidae; genus Epiperipatus; species Epiperipatus broadwayi. The sequence continues at coordinate 2,056,341 of JAQFVV010000133.1, read as the reverse complement.
CCCACAAAACTAATGACATCTATCATCAAAAATGTCAGTTACAACAAATAACTAATTAGTAAAATTATATAATTTTGATCTATATCTCTCAAATTAATGTGATCTTAAAAAAGAGGTTGAAGAAAATGTTAATTGACCATTATTAATTAATAAAATTAAATAAATAAAATTAGATAATAAAATAATAAGTTATTCTTTTTAATATAAACACTTAAGTTTATAAGAAATTATTTAAATTTATAACCCTTCATTTACTAAGTTTATCAAGTATTTATATTTAAATGTTTAATGATTAAAATTAAATGTCTTAACAATTAAAACCAATAAACTAAAAAAAAATACATATGTGCACATAAATTCACACATGCCTATGTACACATGATATTACATTTTTCTTTTAAATCAAATCTATTACAATAAATAACCTATATTTTTTTAAGAAATTTAATATTATTTAAATCAATCAATAAGATTTGTTTAGTTACATATTTTTTTAAAACTTACTAAATAAGAATTTAATGTACGTAATATTGCATTTTAATACTAATAAACTATCGGGTAATATTTTTAAATATTAAGTATAAAGTTAGCTCTGTTTAGCTTTCTTTATTTCAGAAGCATACACAAATTAAATATTTACTGCTAACTTAAAGCACACTTCTTTAATACTAAAATTATATCTTTGTTACAGCTTTTAATTTAATAGATATTACTTACTTTATATTCATAATGGACTAAATAAAGAAAAAGTATAATGTGCAAGAGTAAGATAACATAATTTATACAAGATAAAGTTATTATCTTCTTTTTTTCTTTATTATTGTTTCTTTTTTAGAATAGAATAGCTTAAATTCTTAAATCAAAACACTAAATACAGACAATGTTCAAAAGCACAGAGTCATGGAACACCCTTTATATACAGCAACAGAATATATTGCAACAAACACTGTCTGCTAATTAGTGTTAAGTGGTTCTTTTATAGTTATAGCACTAGTAAACAATTCTCTCATATAGGTTACTGTATATTCAGTTAATTTTATTTTTGTTAATTTCATGACTGAGCTAGTTGGGATAAATCAGGTGCTGAGTTAGTAATCATCATTCATGGCCTGTTAAAATACTTCATGTATTTAGATGGTGTCTGAAGTATATCAAAACAAATGAAGTATGTTATATGAGAGGGGTTGAATTTGGCAGCCATCTGTAACCTGGAAAAGTGGCCATAAGTTATGCCTTGTATAACTCTGGCCTGACTATAAGTACCTTTGTTATTATGCCTTTCTGCCTGAGGGCCAATGCAGTGCAATATTTAAAGTGCAGATGGAGTAAATTGGGGTATAATAAATAATTTTATAATATTTATTTTTAATAAATAAACAAAACAATTTGTTTTTTTCACAAAAAATATTAAAATTGTTCTTCTCTATTAATTTTGTTATTACCTACTCCCACCCAGTTCAATATGTATAAAATGAATTCCTAACTTTAGTCATTCAGATGAAATTCTTTCACATCAAACACTTATTTTTACTTATTATGCTGTCATATAATAATTATATGTCTGAAAATAACAATTTTCTGGTATAACTTATCAATTTTGTCTTGTATTCTAAAAAAAAAAAAAAAACATTTTGTGTTTTTTTTTATTTTGTCTTTTGTAGCATGTATGCAATTTGTGAAGATCATGGGAGTAAAAAATGATCTTAAATTTGTATATCTCACATAATTCCTGTTGTTTAGCATATCCATTTTTTATGAGTAATTGTTCATTGTTGTAAATATTATATCATGATAATTGATTTAAAAGCCATATAATAAAGTATGATTTTTATCTCATACTAGTTTGTATAAAAACTGCTTTGATGTTTATTTATTTCATTAATTAACAATTGTCACTTTCACTAATTTTGTTATTTTATTTAGTGATTTATAAGATGATAAAGATGAGTATCTTATTGACATATGTTTATATTATTTATGTATTAATTAAAAATATATATATTTAAACTAATTTTAATATTTGAGATGGGCATAATTAGTGTCATGTATTGTTATGGGTGGGTTTGTTCAGGCTAGCAAGCTGACCTCATCACACCCCTTGTTTACAGGGTTAAAATTTTATTTTACAATTAAATTTTTACCATTTAAGGGCTGTAAATATATGCATTACAAGCTGGGCATTTTTCTTCTATAGCTGTAAGGTTCTGGAGTTTACCTTCTTATGTTTATAAATACTTATCATCCATACTATTTGTTATCTTTTTCCCTCACTTTTTATTAAACAACCTCCAATCAAGAAAGAGATTCATATTTATAAGGTCCCTTTTCCTTTTCTCCCATTTTTTTATTTTCTTTGATGGATTTATTGTAATGTGTCTCTTTTGCAGATGGCATGTGTGTTCATTTGAGAGCCACCATCCTGTTCTTCTTTTGAGACTTATTGGACTCCTTTGAAAACTACCTAAGTATGAGAGCATCCATCATTCAGCATATGCTTGTCTTTAATCACATGGTAGGACATACTCTCATCAAAAATAATCATTTCATTGACATATGTACCTATACTTATATATATATATATATATATATATATATACATATGTACCTATACTATATATATATATATATATATATATATAAATTCTCTTTCTCAGTACCTATCTAATATTTCTTTTTAACTCTCACTTTATACACAAGTGTGATGCAATAATCATATGTTTATTTTGATTGGCCAAAATAGAGTTTCAAGATCTGAGCATTATAAGTACTCCTGATTTCTCTTTTTACATCTGACCAGAATGCATTAGAATCTGTCTGTTTATGATAATATAAGGCACTTTGTATGATGAAAAATTTTCTGACATTTGTTATGCTCATTCAAGAAATCTTTATAAAAAAACTGATCCTCTAATTTAAATTTGTGTGGATTTTTCTTTACACATTTATTCCTGTGATTGGCCCTATTCATGAGTTGCTCATAGGCTTTTATTCTATCCTTTTTCAAATCCATTTCAGATTGTATAACAATGGGTTTGTACTTTATTGTTCTCCAAATAGAGTTGGCATTTCATTGCATTATTGTCCTGCTTAATTATAGTTACCCTATACCTAACACTTTGTTGATTGTCTGTAGGTTGTATCCCAATGAACATATAGGTGTCTTACCTCATGCCCTGGGTAATTTTAAACATTTTATTTCAGTGTCAGTATCCCATATGTGTATATGCTTATTCTCTTATGAGAATAGTGTAGTGGGTTCAATTGTTTTGGAAAGTCCTTTAGTATCTACATTATGTTCAGTTGTTTATATATATATATATATATATATATATATATTGTAACGATATATAAATATGTCGTTACATTAATTTAAAATAAAAACTTAAAAGTTCGCAAATAAAAGTAAAAAACTAAACGCTAAAATTAAAAATGTTTGTTATACGTATATACATTCGCACAGATGCTAAACTTTAAAAATATTTTTTTTAATAAATAAAAAAAGGTATTTGAATGTATTTTTTATAAAAAAAGATTTATAAAAATATTTTAATAAAAAAATAACGTAAGTTAAAATAAAAACAGGTATTAATTAATTCCTGTAATCTATAAATGGAAATGATTGTTTATTAATTATCTAAAAGCTGTTTAATTAAAAAGTCAGATGGAAAGTTAGATAAGAGAAGAAAGGGATTTTAGCTTGACCAATGGAAGCCAAATAAAGGCCCGGACCATAACGAAAAAACAGAACAGTGACGTTTTTGTTCATGGAATCCATAGGAGGACTATAAAAAGAAAAAAATATTGAGTTCCAGGCAGAGAGCTTTTTCCAACTTGATTTTGGTGAGTCTGGCGACAAGACGCACTTGTCGTCCTCACTCACTTATTTTAAAGATGCAAAGACTGTGATACCAGAACAGAACCAGCAAATGCTACCTCCAAAATATCAGACCGGTCTTCCAGGAAAGCCTCCGTGGGAATTGCCAACGGGAACATGGACTCTTATACCGTAAGCAATAGAACTGAACAGTTGTTAAAATCATAACATTAATTAAGAACTTTAAAGATTGATAAGTAAATTTAAATTTTATAAAAAGAACTTTTCTCGGACTTATGTGTCAACTCAATTGATAATGAAAAATTTTATATATGTTTGCATTTGATAAAAAAAAAATCATTTCCATTTATTATTTATTGTATTGATATTTATTGTTTAAATTTTAAATGAGGAAATTTCAGGTTGGGTATAGACGTTGCATAGATTCGTTAGCGGTTGATAATGTTGTGGTTTTCACATTCGATTGAAATATATGTCAACGATATCACTGCAAGCATCTTACGATGAATGCTAATGGGATTTGAATATTCCCTATGCAAGTGACGTTTATCGATGACTTTGTATTTTGATCGGTTGTGTTTAATTTGGAATGTTTTTGACCGTGGAATCTGTGCAGCTGATCTGTACTCAACATTTTAAAACAAATTTTATAAAATTCATTTGTGCGAACGTATCTAAATGTTAAACTTAAGTCGGGCATGAATGGCTATATAGATTTGTAAAGTTATATTAGGGGAGGATAATCTTAGGTTATTTGTGTCGTTGTTGAATTGGGTCAATGGATTGGATGTATTTGTGTAATTAGTAGATGTAGTATGAGTTTCGCTATGTGCAGAATCGCTGTATACACTGCACCAACCCTTTGCCTATGGATGGGATTGTAAGTCAGCCAAAAGGATCGCGGTCCCTTCCTATGAAGTTTTTATTTTATTGTTCTTCTTGCTATACAGATGTCATATTCCTGTATTAGACAAGAGTCAATGTTTTCTCAAACTATATTGTTCAGATGTCCATTCCTGACAGTATAGTATCTTTGTGCTGTTGTATTTTCATGCTACATTGAATACATAAATGTATCGGATGGATTGATGCCAGTTTGACTGTGAATTTTAGCCTAAGGTTAAATAGGGATAGAATGTTTTATTTTCAAATGCAGATCTATGTAGTCTATTCATACTTGACAATCTAAATAAAAAAAATTAAAATCATTGAAATTTATGTAAATGTAAATTTAAAGAATAATAAGAATATAAAAATCTAAAAATGTTAAACCTATTCCTCGAGTTTAGAATGATTTTATATGTGCGTAAATAAATATTTTATGTGTTAATTTCTGGCAGTGGCTTTTATTCTTTTATATTTAAGATATAAAATTAAGTTATATTTTATTATCTCTGCTACTCACTGAGCTAGTGACTTGGGCTAACGACCGGAATCAAAATTTAAAAAAAAAAAAAAAAAATTTTTTTTTTTTTTTTACTTACGTATCTGCCTACTTTATAAATTTTTCTAGGTTCAAATGCCTAGATGGCGCCCTGTAGTGCAGTTTACGTTAAGTGATATTCTCCGGATCGTTACAAACTTATGAAATTTCAAAAGGACAAAACTTTTTTTTTTAAAAGACAAAACAGTAATTACAAATATAATGATATAAAAAAAAAAGTTGACTGATGATTCCTTACTACCAGCTAAATTTCTGCCCCCTCCCTTCCAAGTTTCATTTCTCCTACCTTTAAGTATTATTTAGGCAAGTTAAATGATTAAATTTTAAACAAGACTTTTAAAAAAAATAATATGATTTATATTTATTAATTACGTTTTATTTATTACTTTTTTATTCCTCATATTTCTCTTTACATATGCGCAATTTTTCTTACTGGCAGTACCTTTTTACACAAAATTTAAACTATAACTTTACGTTAATACAAAACATATATCTATATAATTTTCAGAAAAAATTTACGGGCATGATTCCCTTTTTAAAATTCTCAGGGCACTCGTGTTTATTAAAGATCGGCCCAAGTTGGGTAGCCAGTTTGTAATGATCCAGAGAATATCACTTAACGTAAACTGCACTACAGGGCGCCATCTAGGCATTTGAACCTAGAAAAATTTATAAAGTAGGCAGATACGTAAGTAAAAAAAAAAAATTTTTTTTTTTTTTTTAAGTTTGATTCCGGTCGTTAGCCCAAGTCACTAGCTCAGTGAGTAGCAGAGATAATAAAATATAACTTAATTTTATATCTTAAATATAAAAGAATAAAAGCCACTGCCAGAAATTAACACATAAAATATTTATTTACGCACATATAAAATCATTCTAAACTCGAGGAATAGGTTTAACATTTTTAGATTTTTATATTCTTATTATTCTTTAAATTTACATTTACATAAATTTCAATGATTTTAATTTTTTTTATTTAGATTGTCAAGTATGAATAGACTACATAGATCTGCATTTGAAAATAAAACATTCTATCCCTATTTAACCTTAGGCTAAAATTCGCAGTCAAACTGGCATCAATCCATCCGATACATTTATGTATTCAATGTAGCATGAAATTACAACAGCACAAAGATACTATACTGTCAGGAATGGACGTCTGAACAATATAGTTTGAGAAAACATTGACTCTTGTCTAATACAGGAATATGACGTCTGTATAGCAAGAAGAACAATAAAATAAAAACTCCATAGGAAGGGACCGCGATCCTTTTGGCCGACTTACAATCCCATCCATAGGCAAAGGGTTGGTGCGGTGTATACAGCGATTCTGCACATAGCGAAACTCATACTACATCTACTAATTACACAAATACATCCAATCCATTGACCCAATTCAACAACGACACAAATAACCTAAGATTATCCTCCCCTAATATAACTTTACAAATCTATATAGCCATTCACGCCCGACTTAAGTTTAACATTTAGATACGTTCGCACAAATGAATTTTATAAAATTTGTTTTAAAATGTTGAGTACAGATCAGCTGCACAGATTCCACGGTCAAAAACATTCCAAATTAAACACAACCGATCAAAATACAAAGTCATCGATAAACGTCACTTGCATAGGGAATATTCAAATCCCATTAGCATTCATCGTAAGATGCTTGCAGTGATATCGTTGACATATATTTCAATCGAATGTGAAAACCACAACATTATCAACCGCTAACGAATCTATGCAACGTCTATACCCAACCTGAAATTTCCTCATTTAAAATTTAAACAATAAATATCAATACAATAAATAATAAATGGAAATGATTTTTTTTTTATCAAACACAAACATATATAAAATTTTTCATTATCAATTGAGTTGACACATAAGTCCGAGAAAAGTTCTTTTTATAAAATTTAAATTTACTTATCAATCTTTAAAGTTCTTAATTAATGTTATGATTTTAACAACTGTTCAGTTCTATTGCTTACGGTATAAGAGTCCATGTTCCCGTTGGCAATTCCCACGGAGGCTTTCCTGGAAGACCGGTCTGATATTTTGGAGGTAGCATTTGCTGGTTCTGTTCTGGTATCACAGTCTTTGCATCTTTAAAATAAGTGAGTGAGGACGACAAGTGCGTCTTGTCGCCAGACTCACCAAAATCAAGTTGGAAAAAGCTCTCTGCCTGGAACTCAATATTTTTTTCTTTTTATAGTCCTCCTATGGATTCCATGAACAAAAACGTCACTGTTCTGTTTTTTCGTTATGGTCCGGGCCTTTATTTGGCTTCCATTGGTCAAGCTAAAATCCCTTTCTTCTCTTATCTAACTTTCCATCTGACTTTTTAATTAAACAGCTTTTAGATAATTAATAAACAATCATTTCCATTTATAGATTACAGGAATTAATTAATACCTGTTTTTATTTTAACTTACGTTATTTTTTTATTAAAATATTTTTATAAATCTTTTTTTTATAAAAAATACATTCAAATACCTTTTTTTATTTATTAAAAAAAATATTTTTAAAGTTTAGCATCTGTGCGAATGTATATACGTATAACAAACATTTTTAATTTTAGCGTTTAGTTTTTTACTTTTATTTGCGAACTTTTAAGTTTTTATTTTAAATTAATGTAACGACATATTTATATATCGTTACAATATATATATATATATACATTTATTTATTGTCCATGTGGAGAATCATATTGGAGTTCAATTATTGTCATAGTTTGCAATTTTTGAAGTTCCTCTTTTTATATGTGTTTTTCTTTTTAAGCATTTTCTTTAGCATGTTCAATGAATGTAAGGGGACCTTCATAAGTATTTCACAACTTATGGAAATGATAACATTTTTGTTTTTTGGCTTGTATTATTTTTATATCAATTATTATTTGATAATTTTAATGCATTTATCATCCATTTGGTTATGGAAATATCTTGATTGCCATAATACACATTTAAGATGATAAAGTGTGCTGATATTATTTGTACCTTTGGGATTTGCCCTTTTATTGTAACCATCCACATTTGTAGCAGTCATTTGAGTTAGTAATATTCAAGTTTGATGACTATCATTCAGTTTATTGATATTACATCTAAAAATATTTTAATTTTGTTTCGATGTTAGATACAAACGTGCATGTACAATTTCATATACATAAACAATTTGTTTACCATTGCATCTTCATTCACATTAATAAAAAAAAAACAATTAACAAATTCATCAACAAGTTAACAATAAATTTTATAATATAACAAATTAAAATATTTACAAAGAAAAGTATATTTACAGTTCTTAGCACAAATTATAGAAAAATATTTACAATAAGATGACATAAGAATATAATATTTAAAATCAGAAATAGCCTTCCCTCTGGCTATTTTTCAAAATATAATACAATAAAATGAAAATATTTATTTTACCATGGTATAACCAATTTAAAATATAAATATTCCAATGTATGATTACATTTTAACATCTTTAACATATAAGTAAAATATTGAAGAAAATTATTTAAAAATTTTCTTCCAGTTTCATGAAACATTATTTCAATATTTAATTTCAAAAAATCCCTTAATAAAAATATCTTCTTTCAAAGAAAATTACTTATTATGCAAGATAAATAATCAGGATAAAGTTTTGTAAATCTATGACAACTAAAAATAACTTAACAGTAATAAATTTTAAGAAAAGTAATTATAATTTGGATTTCTTGAAGTTATTTTACTTTCATCTTGATGTTTTTTTACAAATCTCATTTTCACATTACCCACATTCTTTCATTTGAATATGCATTGATTAACAAGTGATCTGTAATATATTCATACATGTTTTATTTATTTTATTATTGTTTTGCACATTACAGAATTCATTAAACATTTTGAAAAAAATATTTGTGTACTACATCTTGCCCTCTGAAAAATAACTACTTCAAAATAATTCAATCATTATTTTTGCAGCATAAACTAACTTTTATGGTGATACTTGTGGCAAGCAAATAGTGAATAAGGGTAGGGCATGGAATAACAATTGAGAATGTTCCACAAGGATTAATATCACCAATATGCACAGTGCAATCCAATGAAGTAGGTCTACATTTATCAGGCATCTAAGATTAACTCAGAACATTATCATAGCATTTATTGACATAGAAGAAATGTGGCAGTCCATAAAATAAATATACAGTTTTATGTTATCTGTATATTTCAATAAAATTCAAAATACGTGAATCTACAATTCTCCAATAATAACATTCAACATGACCCAAGTAACAGGATTTCACAAAAATATCAGTACTTTACCATTCACTACCAATATTTGTCCCACTGGATAATTCATTCATAATCTCAAAATAATAAACAAACAACATACTAAAAATAATTCCTAAAAATTTCTAAATCCACGTAAGATTTTTTAAAAATAGCTTTCATTCTCAAATGGTATTGACAATCATTCATGAAATGCTATACCACTTACTCATTTATTAAGGTACAATATAGAGATCAGTACTATGCTTTTATATAATATTCATTAAAGTAACATTTCAGAAATTAGACAATGTTATATAATTATGCATATTCAAAGTGTTCACACTTTATATACATAGTAAAGTAATAAAAAAAATATCGTTATACGTTTTACAAAAAAAAAAAAACATTTATATGCATTTATCAACATTTACACAAATACATACAATACTTTACTAATGGTTCATTCTTACATTATTAATATTAAACTCAAGTATTGCATGATACAATTTAAAATAAATACTAATAGGTATCGCAGCCGCCATGCAAGCAAGTAGTTGGTTGCAGACGGTTGTGGGTTCGCGTCCCAGCCGATGCTATGACATATGAAAAAAATATAATTTTTCTCAAATGTAAGAAAAAAATAAATCTTCAAGCAATTATAATTACAACGATTATAAGAATAAAATTACCAATGATTTCATAATGTTACAAAGATCATAAATGGCATTTCACTTCTTCGGCAACATTCCTTGAAATAAAAGTTATGATGAGAATCCCTTTCTTATAAAAATAATAATTATTATTATATGTTAAAAGTATTTCCTAATCATAACTCAATACTAAAATCAATAATGAAAAAACTTCAAAGTATTATATTAACCTAATACTAAAAATAAATAAATAATAAAGATTAAAGTTAGGATAAAACTTTTTTTTTCTTGTCTTTAATGTAAATGGTGCTCTATAATTTACAATTTATGAAACTTCTTCTGTAACTAGGTTACCATTGAATAGTAGTACATCATGCACAAATATTTTTTTCCCTTTCTTTGTGCCTCATAAAAAATCTACAAATAACCACACTAAAATCTAAGACAATCTAATATAATTATGGATAAATCTTAAAGTCTTTTAAGACAAAATGTTCATTCAGTCCTTTTTAAAACTTTATCCAAAAGATTTAATCCATGTTGAATAATAGTTTAAAAATTCATTTTAAATAAATAATCCTTACATAAGTTTTTTTTTATCGGCCATGTATAAAATAATCATTTATTATGAAAATATGATAGAAATAATGTTCGCATTTTCAATGATAACATTATTATAGCAGACGTTAAAGTATAAAATATTATTTTAAATATGTATATCAGTGGATATTATATAATTTAACACACTTATTTTATGTATCCCATAGCAGATGTTTAGTCAGGGATTTAGGTAATTATCTCTTTTTTCTAAATAATATGTTTTTTTATCTTTTACGTGCACACACATATATATATATAATTGTATTAATTTGTCATTATTATGAATATAATTTAAATCTTCTTGAAAACAAATTCATTTGTATTATTTCCAAATATATTATACTGTAATTTAATCCATTTATCGATTTAAATAGCCAACACCTTTAAAACCTATAAACAAAGTTCAAAGTATATTTCTATTTTTTTTTTTTTTTTTTTAATTTGTCTAAACGACTCTTACTTTACATTATAAATTCATTTGACGTTTTTTTTTAAAAAGACAAAATCAAATAAGGTTTATAATATCATTAATATTTAAAAACAAAACAGGCATTCGTCTCTTGATCATACATTTAAAGCTTAATTGTAAAATATAAATGCAGAATCTTAATTTTCTTTTCTAGAAATTTTAACTTTTAAAACAAAATTTTTGACCAATTTACACTTCCTCTCTTTCATTTCAAATAAATTCAATGTGTTATAATTTACAAAATCCTTTTTAATTAAACAGTTAGACTTTTCAAGCACAGAATTAATAAAATTTACATATTTCTTATGCAATTTTACTCCAGGTATGTTATAATAATTCTCCTGGAAATTGGCATTCATATTCTGAAGTATCCAAATAGTTACTATCCTTTCCTGCAATACTCTGAAAATCTTAATTTAAGTTCAAATAGATAAAACTGACAGGACAACCTTTCATTACACTTTTAAATAAAATAATAAAAATTATAAAAAATTAACACTGTAAAATTTGTAGATTGTAAAAAAAAACAATTGAAAAGTGAAGTATAAATAATATAAGAATTATAAAAGTACAAGAGAATGTAAAAGAAGTCTCTAGACAGACACCAAACTTAGTTTTTATACCTATCTGATTCAACAATTTCATTGGTCAATAATGCTTGAAAAAATTACTTATTTACATATTTGCACAAAATGATTTTAAAAAACTACGTTTTAAAATTTATGAGTCATCAATATTAAATAATTTGCAACTTACACATTACTTCAATTATCAAATATTTTTCACCTAAAATTTAATATTTTTATTTAAATAATATTAAAACATTATAATAACCTAAAATTAATTTAAAAAATAAATTATTACAATTAAATAAAAATAACAATTTTAAATATTATTTTCAAATATTATTTTTAGTCCGATAATTTTGTAGCATTTTATTGTATCAAACACTAATCTACAAGCTAAATTAAAGTTTCATTTTCCTAACCTTCTGAAAGGACACATAGATACACACAAACCTACTCGTGATAATTTCAGCACACTTTTAAAATATTAAATTAATTTGACATTTTAAAATAATATTTTAAGCAAAACTAATTATTTAAAGCATATAATATAAACTACTTACTACTAGTTTAAACCTACCCTATCTCTGTAATATCTTTAAAAGTAGAATAAAGAAAATATAATATATTTTAAATATTTTATTATATCATTATGTAGTACATTACATAACAATGAGCCCAAATTCCTAATTCTACCTTCATAAACTCCTACCTCCTGAGTTTGAATCTGTACTATTCAGAACATAAAAATTATATATAATAAAAGCACTTATATTTAATTTTTTTTAAAAATATTGCTATCTCCTAAACTAAATTACTATCTGTACCCATTGTAAAGGGTACAATATATATATATATATATATATATATATATATATATCCATTGTATAGGGTACAATATATATATATATATATATATATATATATATAACCAGACCAGCATAAAATAAAATAATATAAAAACACAAACTAAGGTTTCACTGCTACAAGCAGACTTCTCAAGTGTAAAGAACTACAAAAACTACACAATATATATATATATATATATATATATATATTGTGTAGTTTTTGTATTTAAATTTAGTTTTTAATATTTATATATATATATATATTAAAAACTACCCACAAATCCATTCACTTCCCATCCACCCTTAATATTAAAAGAACTCTTAAATAAGTTAATTGCTTCAGAATAATAAATTTTCAATAATAAAGACTCTTTAATTTTTCTTTTGATTTCATTTCTCTCGAAGAAGACAACCTTAGCTTCATCAAAATCAATAGTATGGCCTGTATCTTTTTCATGGACATACAAAGCAGAACTAATATATCTATTTTTAACTCTACTTTTATGGACCTTTATTCTTTCATTTAAACTCAAACTACTCTGACCTATGTAAACCTTATTACAAAAATAAACAAGGAATAAAATATACTACACCAGGAATAGTCTTTCTATCAAAAACTTCTTTTGTATTATTTAATAAATTATTCAATGTAACACCCTTTTCCAAGCAATTTTCTTATTTCCAAACAATATACTATTTCTACACACAATTTTATAAGAAGACAATTTAAATGGCAAAGAAATAAAATGATATTTTTCTTTAACCTTTACATCCTTACAAATATTACTATTAAATAAAATACTTTTAACAAATTTATCAGAGTATCCAACACTCAAGTAATCTTTATAAAATTGATATTTCTGAAACAAAGCAAACCCATTAGAATTATTTAATTTAATATCTCTATGACAATAATTCCTTAAAGCAGCTACTTTATGAGATACAGACTGATAGCTATCGAGTTTAATTATAGATCTTAATTCTTTACTTTTAACTAAATGACTGCACAATAAACAATTAGTTTCTACATTTCTAATCACCAAAAGATCTAAAAATTTTAACTTACCAAAATCTAACCCCCCTCCTTCTAACACAAATTTTATAGAAGGATCAAAACAATTAAACTCATTTACAAATTCCTCCAATTTATCATTCTCAACTACAAATAAACAATCATCAACATATCTGACAAATAATTTTACATATAAACAATTCTTTTTAATAATAATTCCTCTTCCATAAAACTAATATAAACTGAACATACTAAAGGAGAAATAATATAACCTATTATCCAATCTTCCTTATTCTTATAAAAGTTACCTTTATAAGTTTAAATGAAAGAATAAAGGTTTATAAAAGTAGAGTTAAAAATAGATATCTTAGTTCTGCTTTGTATGTCCATGAAAAAGATACAGGCCATACTATTGATTTTGATGAAGTTAAGATTGTTTTCTTTGAGAGAAATGAAATCAAAAGAAGAATTAAAGAGACTTTATTATTGAAAATTTATTATTCTGAAGCAATTAACTTATTTAAAAGTTCTTTTAATATTAAGGGTGGATGGAAAGTGAATGGATTTGTGGGTAGTTTTTAATATTATATATATTGTGTAGTTTTTGTAGTTCTTTACACTTGAGAAGTCTGCTTGTAGCAGTGAAACCTTAGGTTGTGTTTTTATATTATTTTTATGCTGGTCTGGTTTAATTTTGAATTTGGGGTAGTTTTGATTTTATATTGATTAGTTTAACTTTATGCTTGTAATGTTTATATATATATATATATATATATATATATATATATATATAGAGGAAATTATGTATATATATATATATATATATATATATATATAGTAACATTTCCTCGTTTAGTTAGATCTGGTAGGCCTTCTTTTACTCACTGTAAATTTAGTGAAAATTAATCAAGTTATGAATACAGAAAATATAAATATTTTGTTCATGTTTCTATAAAAATGACTATCTTCTGATTATTTCAACTTTGGCTAATGGCGGAATCAGTTTTTTATATATTTTAATAAGAGTGCTATGATTTATATAAGAATCCACTGAATTCCATCACAATGCTCATTGTAAATAAAAAAAATGGTTTTAAAAGAAAACTGGGTCATATTTTACTGTAAGTATAGTTATTGTCGAGATATTATTCCTGGAGCTTAGTCAATGAATATTGGCAAAGGTAAATTATACTTTCAAACCTTAGTAAACTAAAAATAAATTTAATATTAATCAGCAATAATGTATAAGGAAAAGTTGGTCTTAGAAATAAATATTTTTTCTAACAAATTACAATGTTGATAAACAGAGCAAAACTCTCCATACAGTATTGGATGAGTGGGCATTAGATAGAGATTTTATGCACAAGCCTTCTGGCATCCATTGATTACTCTGTTGAGCACAGGTGGCAATACTGTATGAAGAGTTTTGCTCTGTTTATCAACAATTAATGTGCTAGTATAGGAAATGTGATCATGTGATAAATTACAATGTTTAAAGAGAAATGACTAATTAATTGGAAAACACACATACTAATTTCAATATAATCTGTTAATGAAACGGTTTATATTCCACTTAGATTTCTTACTTAAATAAAAGTTTTTTGAATAATAAATTTAATGTCTCTATCAGGATTCTATTATAAGCTTATATTTAAGAATGGTTTGCTGACAATTTATTCACTATTGAGAATAGTTAATCTTAACTAACTGGTAAGTTTAGTGAGTCCATGAAGATTGTATATTACTATGCATAGATTTTTGTAAGAGAATGAGCTCAGCCATCAGTTATAAGTTGATCTTGGTCTATACCAATGGTTAGTCATAAAAGCTTTCCTGGTGTTCATCTTCAGGAGTGATGTTGGCAACAGCCCCGGTCCACTCCAACATACAGAATTATTTCAGTGAAGAGTTGTCCTAGATATATTTTTGTTATCCAGGACCAATCATGGAATAAACAGACAAGATGCTGATCAAACTGGTTTCTTTTTTTTATATACTCAAAGACCAGTTTGCAGACTTTTGCACATACCTTTTGTTTTTGTCAAAAATACATGTTGATAATTCTGTGCATTCTTTTATATTTTTGAGTTAAAAAGTCTTTAATTTTAGCATAATTCTGCCATCTTTAATTAGTTAAAAAGATTTTTCTTTTAGCTTATCTGGATCAGTAATTTGTATGTTTTCTTGTTCTTTCAAAATTTTACTTTTATTTTTAATTAGATAAAAAAATATGGATGACAAATTTAACTTTCATTGTACATTTAAAAAAAAATTATACAAACTAAAAAAATGCCAATATATTTGTACCATATATAAATAAATGGTACAATATATATATATATATATATATATATATTGTAAAGGAATATATATATATATATATATATATCCCCGATCGTTAAAAAATATATATATATATTATAATATAATAATCAGATATTTATGATCAAAAGAGTCTTACCATATCTGCACTACAGGGCACCACCAGGTTATATGAACATAGAAAATTTATATAGTAGGCAGATATGCAAGTTAAGATTCACATTTCACATGTTTTATTCAGACTGTCAGCCCAATGCCACTAGCTCAGTGAGATGCAGAGATTTATAAAATATAAATTCTTATCTAATAATATTTCAATTAAAAAAAATAAAAGAAGCCCACTGCCAGTAATAACACACACAAACATGTATTAAACATATATAAATTTAACATTATTTTAGTATGTTTACTTTAATTTTTTTTTATAAAACATTAAAACTTTATCGCAGATTTTAATTCACAATTTAACTGTTTTATTTTATTTTGAAAGTTTGCACAGATTTTATTAGAGTGTCAAGTATGAATAGACTACATAGATTGCATTTGAAAAGAAAATATTCTATCCCTGATTTAACCTTAGGCCAAAAGTTCACAGTCAAACCTATGCCAATCTATCTGATATGTCGATGTATTCAATGCAGCAGGAATACAACAGAACAAATACTATATTGTCAGGAATGTACATATGAACAGGATGGTTATAGAAGACATTGACTCTCATCCAGACAGGAATACTACATCTGTCTGACAAGAAGAGCAATAAAAAAAACTCCATAGGAAGGGACTGCATTTTCTGTCTTACTATCCCATTCCATAGGCAAAAAGGGGGTGTGTGGCATATATTGCGATTCTGCATGTAGTGGACCTCATACTACATTTACTAATTACACCAATATATCCAATCCATTGACACAATTTAACTATAAAACAAATAATCTAAGATTTACCCTTCCTTAATTAACATAACTTTGGAAATTTATGCAGCCATTCATGCCCGACTTAAATTTAACATTTTTTTAAAGTTGTTTAGCAAAAAAAAAATCATAACAAAAACTTAAAAGAACGGAAAATAAATTAATGGAAATGATTTAACAAACAAATAATATATTCAATAAAAATAATTAATAAATAATTTAGTTTGGTCAGATAGGAAATACTGTTGCTATAATTTAAATACTGGGAAAGTTTTATATTTAATGTTCATGAATTTTCTAAAGTTCTTACAGTTTTAAAAGGTCCATATTTTGTAGTTGCTTGTAATTTTAAATGTGAATTCCCACACTATCCTGGAGAGATTGGTATCCAGTTAGTCATTGGTCCTTTATGGTAGATGATATTTTTATGGGCCCTTATTTCCTGTGGTCTGCAATATAGGAAAATAATTGGTCATTTCTCTTTCTTTCTCTTTTTTTATAGTAAAACTGAAAGGATTGAAGAGTGCATCTTTCCAATCTTTTCTCCTTCAACCCTAGCACACCTCTGCTCTCACATCTTTATCTTCTCTAAATTAATTTTTTTATTTCCAAAATTTTTCTTTTATTGTAAACTTTTGGATCCAGTGAACATTACATCATGACGATGATGATATTTTCATTGAGGTCCATTTCCTGAGGGATTTCTTTTATTGGCCATTAGTTTCTATTGTTTTTCTCTCCTATCTGACCTTTACTTATACATTTTGCAATGACCAAGGGCTAGCTTACTTTTAACTAATTAAAATAATCATTTCCATTTTACAATAGCATTAATTAATTTAGTGTACAAACTTAAAGATATATTTTTATCTTTTAACCTTTGCTGAAAATTTAGTTTTAAAATCCCTTTTTTTAAATAAAGTTCTCTTTTATTAATTTTTCATCTGTGCGATTTTATATTAGAGTGTAGATGATTTTTAACTTTCAATTTTTAATTCTTAAAAAAAAAGTTTTTAAATGCGAACTTTTATTTTTCATGTCTAATTTTTAGAAAAAATAATGTAACGGTGTATGTGCCCATTACAATATATATATATATATATAATTTCAGTTAATTCCTTAATCCTTTTCACCTGCAAAATGGTTAAGGAATTAACTAAAATATTTATTTGGTTTGGAAAAGTATATAATAAACAAAATATTATAGAATAAATACTAAATAGTTTCATATCACTATATTAAATGTAATTATAAATATTTGCTATATATGCCTATATTAAATGCAAATATCTTTGCAATATAAAATATTTTATTTGTATTACATATAAGCATATGGTATTATTTAGTACTTTTTTTTTTTTATATATTTTTATATATATATATATATATATATATATATATATATATATATATATATATATATATATATATATATATATATATATATATATATATATATATATAATGTGTAGTAATTATAGTGGATAAAAGTCCAATTACAGGTAAGTTTTTATAAATAGTTTATTATAAAATAGAATTTGGAAACTGATTTCATGTTTTAATATTAATATATTCTTTTATTGATTGCCATATTGTTGTTGTTATTATTATTGTTATTGTTATTATGTTTTATTATGATTATTTTTATTTTTATTTATTTATTGGTTATATATTTATGGTTGGTTGTTAGACATTGTTTTATCTATCCTGATTGTGACTCTCCAATCTCATGGCTAAAGAACACACATATACCATTGCCATGTTCCTAACTAAATTGTTTAAAAGAATACATTATTCAGTATTGTATTTTATAATTGGATTATCTATATACATTTTAGGACTACCTACAGAGGAAATGAAAACTACAAGTAATTTGATGATCATCTTATTTACTTTTATGATTATTATTAATATTATATTTTTATCGTTATACTTATTTTTATAAATATGTGGGTGTATTGACCAATGTAATTATTAATTGTATACCATTTATCTGTCTATTATTTCAATCCTTGATCTAAGATAATCTCAATATTTACAGGATTATATATATATATATATATATATATATATATATGTGTGTGTGTGTGTGTGTGAGTGTGTGTAATGTTTATTTTAACATTACTGTAATTATAAGGGATTTGAAATTAGAATTTCATGCTACTTATGTGTATCCAATACATCTTATAAACTAATACACATGACCATATAGATGTGAACAAGTTAAATAAACTTCACTATACATATTTACTGCTGAATCAGCTCTCATCAGTTGATCCAGATTACAATATTTCATGCATATATACATCCAGTGCTTAGTCTATATTAAAATGGCAAATCATCACACTTTAGTTGACAAGTCTCAATCTTTCTCCACTCTCCAACTTTAAGGTTGGCATCAACAAGGGCTTTGAGAATTTTATGCTCAGAATTTCAATGTAATTGATTGCTAAAGATTTGGAGAATGAAAGACATTGAAGCTTATCCATTATTGTTTGAAAACATGATATCATAATATACACTGAGAACTGATTGTATGTGTAAGATATTGGGATCTGGACCAACTGATGAGTGGTAATTCAGAATGGAATACTTGTATTGATGAGCACTTATCTTTTACACATGTATGTTTTCATGTGTATTAGTTTTATAAGATTGATTGGATAGATGTAGGTACTTTAAATGTCTGAGTTCATTACTCTTATATTACATTAAATTTAATATAGACAAAATATATATTTAAATATTACAAATTCAGCCCATATTCTGCTTATTACTCTTGTTTATAATTAAATGAACATATTAAGGTTCTATGTGTGAGAAATCAGACTGACTTAAAGTCAAAATAGGTATGCCCTATATTGGCATAAACATGTGCTTTGAGCAGTCCATCCTCAAAATTTAAATGTAATTGATGCCTGAAGAGTTGCAGAGTGGAGAGGATTAATGTTTGTCCATTAAAGTTTAAAGATTTATTATCTTAATATAAACTGAGCACTCAATCTTAAACTAAGATTGCACTTCATGGTTCGTTCTACTATTTAACTAGCTAACCCACATTTAAATCCCACATTACATCACACTCCTATAATTATACAAATATTTCACATGTGCATTGCTGAAATACGTGCCTAAAATTGTAAATTAAAATTTTTTAACATTTATTTAACTGATTATTTTTATGTATTAAAGAACTCAGGTGCGGTTCAGACACACACACACATATATATATATATATGAAATTAGCAAATTTAATAACTAAATATTAATTTTGTTTTGTAAAACTTTTTTATATATTTTTTTTTTATGCAACTATTTTTTTTAGAATTCAAGATGGAGAATGCAATCATCAAATTTTCCAAAAATTAGTACTAGGGTAGGAATTAAACATTGTTCTATTATTGGGGAAATAATTTTTTTAATTAAAGTTTAATTTAAAAAAAAATGGGGAATTTATTAAATAGATCGCACATTATTAAAAATACTTTTGTCAAATCTATTTTCAATCTTGAAATAGATTTAAGTATTTTTGGAAAGTTATCTAATGATTGAATTTCTATAACAATGGGTATAACATTCTAATTAAATTGTACAAAAATAACAGCATTCTTCAAATATCTGAGCGGTGGTATAAAATGGGTGATTTCTAACCATTAAGAGAGGAACCATTACAGCAAGTTGAAGTTTGCTAAGACCATCTACATCATTTTTTTAAATATACAACTTGACTAAAAAACTCACTACCTTTCTCCTGCTTCTAAGATCATCCTCATAATACCATTTTGCTGCACCATCACCTTGACTATCTAAAGAATGCTTAAAAGTATAATGAAAACCATTTGTTTCATTGATTGTTGGAAACCATTTTTTAATAGCCATGTACATGAGCCAAACTTACTCAATTGAATTCTACAAGTGTGCAAATGTATTTAAACAAGACTACTCCACAACACTCATTTAAGCCCTTTCAAATGAACTTTAATTTCTAATATCCAGATTTTGTCCTCTTTTTCTCTCTGTAAAAATAAGATTTGTTCTCAATAATTTTTTTTTTGTAATTGATCTTATCATATGCTCTCTTTTCAAAATCTTGGTACGGTCTGTCTTTTATATATTAAATTATGATTTATTTATATGAAATATTATGCCAATCTAAACAATCTTTTGAGCTTAACATATAAATTTTTCTCTTGTTCTTTTGTAATCAGACCTTAAGTTTAGGTTCATAACCCCCACCCCCCATGAAATAAGCTCGAATGTATTTAAAAATCAATAAGCTTGCACGATTGTGTCCTCATTTTAACTTCTATGTTTTTTTTATAAAAATAAAGACAGTATTTATCAAATCCCTGGGTAATGCAATTAAATTAATACTTTCTAAGATTTAAAAAATGTTATTTACTGAACTTCTAAAAGTGGTGACTAATAATTTTATTTTTCTTGTATTTTATTACTCTTAAAATGTTCAAACCAAAATAATCACAATATTTAAGCCAAGCCATGAAGGTGGGGTTGAATCATGTTCTTTTATGGCAGATAAGGAGGGGGGGGAATTTTAGAATACAACTTAATAAATGAAATTTCAGTATATTGTCTTAAATAAAAAAAATCCTTTTTATACATATGTTAAAATGACATAGCTAATTAATAAATTGTAGCATTCAAACAAGGGCAGAGATTTTGAAGTTACAAATAATTAGTATCATGTCATGTTGTTAGTGATCTCTTAAAAATGCATTATATACACTAGGCTTAGTTTTGTTTATTTATATCTGTGTGCTTCTAATCTGGGGGTCATGATGAACTCACACCCATGGATTTCTTTCTTTTATACCTTGCCCCATGGATAGTTGACCTTAGCAGGGGGCTTATTTCCTATAAAATGCATATGTGGATTGGTGGAGGCTGATACCATACTTTCTTTTGGATACAAGAGTTTTGTGCACCAGTGGAAGCCCGTGCTAGACCCAATTTCATAATTCTTTAAGCACTGTTTTAAAAAAAGGGGTGTTTACTTTTATTTTGTTAAGTAGCACAACTCGTCTTACTTCCTGCCTCAAGTCAGTACCGTAAAATTTTATTTAATATTTTCTTTTGCTTTGTGACCCAGTTTTGGTGCTACAATATTCCAACTTGTGCTTTGCTAAAACATACATATAAAGTAACAAATTTTAATAGCAGCCTGAATTAACATTTTTTTCTTTACACAATCCCACCATTGTAATTTTTTTTTAGATATAGAGTACTAGCCTGGGGGGAGGTGTATCAAGCATTCAGTTTGAAATATATTCAGTTTGAAATATAAATTGTAAATCTTGTTAATCAATGGTTTTTTTCTGTAATCAAATGCAACTTTGAAATGTTTTTAATTTTTTTATTTTCACGACCGAAACGGTGTGAAAATAATTCATTCAGTATTTATAACTAATCTTCAAAATGCTTTTTATATGTCTATATATCAATCACCATTTTTAATTGTAATCAATAAATGTGTTACTTATATAATATCTAATTTTTTTTGTAAAGATCATTGGCATAGTAATAGCAAACCTACCCAACAAAATAAAAATGTATATTACTTTGTGAATGTTTAAAACCAGAATATGAGAGCATATAAACTACAATGGCATATATATTTACATCCATTACAATATCACAACAATCAAATTTTTTTATATATCTTTCATTAAATATTTTATTTTAAATTAATTTAAGTGTTTGAATTGCAATTTTCGCCACTTCCACGTGTACATTTAATTAAGTTAATCTTAGAAGGTGTCTCATTGTCCCTACAATCTGCTAGTGGGCTGGATTTAAAATAAATTCTCATATGCCATCATTGTTAAGTTATCCATTAGGTGTTTGATAAGGTGCTTAGAGAGTGGGTTTGAATTCAGGTTGGTCCCTGACCTAAATCTCAGGCTTGACTAGGTTTGAAGTACATTTTGTGAGTTCCAGCTCATGTTAGATGGATAAACATGTATTGACTGCTACAATATATATTGTGCCGGATAGATTTGTATGTTCACGTAACAAGATCTAACATATAGGCAAGAGTACCTCAAATCCAATCATGCACAAAATACACATGTCAGAAACACTCATGAATTCTGCCCTATTTGCCTATTTCACAGATCTATAACATTATGAACAACAATCCCGATGACATCGACAATTTATTTCTCACCGCCGGCATCGGTCATTGGAAACACAAAAAAGACTCTTGGCTAAACTTATATGATAGAATAACTTAATAACTAGCTATATTTTATGAGCAATGAAGGCTCGTGACCTAGCATATTAATTATGTATTGAGTGGAGATCATCTAGTCATATTGAGCATAAGTAATAACTTAATATATTAACTTCACTAAAAAAAAGCAATGGTTGAGTTTGATATATATATATATATATATATATATATATATATTGAAGCAGTCGGATCTGAGTTCGATCCTAGCTTCATGTTATTTACCCTAATACTAACCTTAAATTTCCGATGCAATGGGGCTTTATATGTTCAATCCACGCTAATTTCCATAATAAATAATTTATTTCAAATGCGTATTAAAATTAATTAGTTTAGCTTAAAATTGATCAATTCTCTAAATAAATTCATGAGAAAATATTCATGAATTTATATATATTAAATTGCGTGGATTGTGCGTATATACTTGTAAATATTAAATGTATATAATTGTTCGAAAGTTTCATTGCGTCGGGAATACTTGTTTTTTTTCACCTTTAAAATAATTTGTAAAGTTTTGTGATTAAAAGCTACATTCTTTCCATAGGCTTTCAAATTCTCAAAAACAACAGTAAAGTTTTATTAATTAAAAAAGATAAGAATTCAATTTTTAATTAAAATCATTTCAGACTTTAAGAATTCATTTTCTAATTAGGAAAGGAATTCACAAATTAGTTTGAAAGCTTATCGAAGGAATGTTTCTGAAAACAACTAATTAAAAAAAAAAAGATTGATAATAAAATGAGCGCTAGCCGGAGGCATCAGTGAACAGTAGATATATAGCCCTGAAAAGTAAAGAAAAAGACTAGTTTTGGTTCAGCTGAGTTTGAATCCGAGTTGACTGGCGGTGGTGGTGGGTTTCGACCGGTACATGGGTATGTTTTTGGCTGCCCAATCGTTGTGGCTCGACTTAATAAACCCCACACATGCCCTGGAGATTAGAATTGTGATTTTAGTTACTCAGTTAATTGAAATCCCAATAAAGTAAATGTTTCTGTAGAGTGATATTTTTTTTTAAAAAAAAGTGTTATATATATACTGAAATGATTTAATAAATTAAAATATCATTTTCTAATTCTTTCTTATAAAAATGTTTTCAAGATTATTTTTTTAAATGTTCGTTCAGTAAAAGATTCGTTAGTTAAAATAATTATTCATATGTATATATATTAATTATACGTGTACTATATCAGTATATATATATATTATACGTTTGTGTTATACGCGTTCGTGACAATAGGAAAAATATCGTTAGCAAAGTTGTAAGAGTCCATAGATCAAAGCATTGGGGTAAAAATAAATGAAATGTTTTCTGTGTCAAAATTAATTATGTTTATCTCAGTTGTTATAATTAAAAATATCCAATATGATATCATATAAAAGTCTTAATTTCAAAGTATTGCTTGCTAGCATATATATTAAATGTTCGCTCCGTATTTTTAGTAGTCTCAAAGTAGGCGAAGACCTTCAAACTGGGAATTATCTGTCAAGCGGTCCGATGCAGTGTGACATTACGCTTTAATGACAATAATTTCTAGAGTAACCTCAAAGCAGGTGAAGACCCTTTGTGTACACCAAGCAGCCAGATGCAGTTGGCAAAATGCTTAAATGGTTTGCACGCTTTCATGCTAGCAAGATTTAGAATAATATCTCCAATAAAAGTTCTTGTAATATTAATTTTGACATTTTTTTTTGGTGTTAAAGCCTCATGCTTAGTAAAAATGAAGTAGTGAACTCCTATATTTAAACTCAGGTCATGAACGCGTTAGCTGTTATTAAATAATATTACTCATCATCAATTCAATTGTTTTATTAAAGGTTAAGTCTATCATATGTGGTTTGGGGGTCAATGGGTTATATCACATGCCCTATTGATCTCATTTTGCTCACTGGCGCCCATATAAATAAATTTGTCAGCAAATTTGATTGTCAGCACAGTAGTGGGTCAATCGCCATAATAAAAAACCAAGTGTGTTCAATACAGAATGATTTGTTGTATCTGCTAATACATAATATTTGTATATCACTGTATAGTTTTTTTTTCAGACATGGGAGAACAGAACAGTTGAACAAAGGGAAAGTGAATAATGTTTTTTTTATATATTTTTGAATACATGTCTCACTCAAACAGTTAAAATAAAGAGCTAACCAAGAAAACGTAGGTAAACTAAAAAAAAGGCAGATTACATAGATTGGGGAAATAATATGAAGCAGCTAGTGAAGATTAGGACAATGGACCTGTAGTCAGAGACCTAGTTAAAATTACTGAAGAAAAAAAATATTTTTAAGCATACAGAGAGTACTATAAGTTGATCTGCAGTGTTCATTATATTGATTGTTTATTACATTATTTTCGTATTTTCAAAAATGGGAAAAGACACTTTACAAACGATCCTCAGAGAAATGAGAGAAGATCGAAAGGTACTGATGATGATGATGGAAAGGCTGGTAAGGATCGAGGAAGCATATGGCATCCAAGCCAACTCAAATCTAGAAAATGTAAAGCTTCAGCAAGAAATAAATCCCTCTGAAGACCCAAAAATAGAAAATGAAGATGATCAGGCCACACCAAAAGAAGTTGTGGACAGCAAGGAAAACAACAGTGGTGAGGATGAGTCCAGTTATGAAGCAGTGGAAGAAGCGGATATAGATACAGAAAAAGATGTTCAGACCACTGGTCAAATGAAACTAAAAGTGGAAATGGGACGGATGATGAATCCTCAACTTAGCATGAGGACTTTACAGATGCCATTCCCTGGATCCTCAATACAGACTCAAACTTTCAAAGAAGACCCAGGAGAGAACCCCATCGTTCATAGAGATAATGTTAAAGAATTGTTTTTTGTGCATTCGGTCGCAGAAAAGGCCATAGAACAAATGACAGCAATAGACTATGGGAACTTGACGACAACCAGGGAAGACCAGGACTATGACCATTACAATGCCAGACAGTTAAAACAATATGTACCACCTGATCCAGGGAAACAGTAAGATAAACTGTAGAGACAGATATATATACAGAAGACCAACTGACATGACCATAGGAAAATGAGACTTGATAATCGGACCGATTTATTATAAACCCATTTATAAGTTGAATATTCAAAAAATGGATCGCAGTGAGACATGTATAATTTTTGTAGCTTGGGCAGGTTATATTATTCACGCTCATGCTGTTCTCCCAGAGTCTATACACTTATGCAACTATATCCTGCATAAGTAAAGTCATTTTTTTTTCATTGTTTTTTTTTGAAGTGAAAAGAAATGAAGCAGTCGGATCTGAGTTCGATCCTAGCTTCATGTTATTTACCCTAATACTAACCTTAAATTTCCGATGCAATGGGGCTTTATACGTTCAATCCACGCTAATTTCCATAATGAATAACTTGTTTCAAATACGTATTAAAATTAATTAGTTTAGTTTAAAATTGATCAATTCTCTAAATAAATTCATGATAAAATATTCATGAATTTATATATATTAAATTGCGTGGATTGTGCGTATATATATTTGTAAATATTAAATATATATAATTGTTCGAAAGTTTCATTGCGTCGGGAATACTTGTTTTTTTTTCACCTTTAAAATAATTTGTAAAGTTTTGTGATTAAAAGCTACATTCTTTCCATAGGCTTTCAAATTCTCAAAAACAACAGTAAAGTTTTATTAATAAAAAAAGATAAGAATTCAATTTTTAATTAAAATCATTTCAGACTTTAAGAATTCATTTTCTAATTAGGAAAGGAATTCACAAATTAGTTTGAAAGCTTATCGAAGGAATGTTTCTGAAAACAACTAATTTAAAAAAAAAAGAGATTGATAATAAAATGAGCGCTAGCCGGAGGCATCAGTGAACAGTAGATATATAGCCCTGAAAAGTAAAGAAAAAAGACTAGTTTTGGTTGTAGAGTAGTGCAGTGAACTCTGGGTGTATAAAAATTGTATTTCATCATGATAGAGGGCTAGAACATCAGGGATCTGGCTACGGTTCCTAAAGTCCTGAGGAATCTTCACTGGAGCTGCTGAACCGTTTTCCGGATCGATCATTCTGCTAAAATAATGAAAGCTACTAAAATACTACTCCAGTAGTTAACCAATGATGCCTACGTTTCAACAACTTGGAGGAGTAACTTAAGGACAAGCACGGAATGGTAATATGAACGTTAAACTTTCTGGCCAGTTCGAACTTTATTTTATACTCCTTCTTTTTAAGAGCTCTTTTATTCTTTAATGTAAATCTTTGTAACACCTTTTATTCATGCTACTGTAAATTTATCTCGTAATTCTTTAAATCTCTAGTCTTTAAACTTTTTCTTTTCTTACTTGGCGGTTCATTTAATATATATATTTGTGTGCTTTATTAATGTCGTATTTAAAATTATATGCCAATAATTTTTCGACTCGATGAGCTCCTTGGTTCTATTTGCCTCACGCAAATAATATAATATAAATTTTAAATAGTTATTCTCGCCCATTAGAACTAAATTTATAAGTTCTATTAATCATCGAGTCGAAAGAAAATATTATACGTTTACTATTTTTATAATTAGCTAATCATAAATTATTTGCTCCGTTTTTCACCTATGTCCCCAGCTCCTAAGTTACAAGTGTTTATATACTCACGTAATGTTAAAATGTTATTTCTTGCTTCACTAATATTGATTTATTTATCCATATATATATATTTAAAATGTTTTTGCAAAAGGGTCGATAAAGGGTTAAATGTATTTTAATTCCACTTTTGTTATTTTATATTAATATTCAGGAAGGGCACGATATTAGGGCATAATTAATATAGTTTATAAATGTTTTAAAATAGTTCGATAAAAGCTCGTTTGACTTTAATTAATTGGTCAAGTCATCACGTAGAGCATTCTACATGGGTTTTATTTTTCAACGATGACTATCAAGTCATCATCATCAAATGTTGCTGACGTAGGGCCATCTTCCGCTCCGTTAGGCTGGTCGGTGATCATATTCTCTTATTTAAATTTCTCGAGGAAGAAAGTACTTCCTTTCCGATTCATTAGTCAAAGGGCGTAAGACTTGCCAAATGCAAGCCGCCATAGGACTTCGATCATCGACTAGCGATCATCTTTCAATTTTACTCTCTGCCTTGTAATTCGTCAGTACCATTGCATCTTTGTTCCGGTAAAACCCGCTCCGTGCTCGTAATTCGTGATGAAGTGATTTAAATTAAAGTCGAACCAATTCTCAAATATATTTAGTTTAAATCAGTTTTCAAATCAAGATTAAAGTTATGCCTTAAAATACGTTTTGCTCTTCATGAATAGATTTCCGAATGTGAAAATAAATCTCACATTCCACCGTAATAAAATTAGAACAATCATTTCCGTTCTTAATGAATACCTTTATCTGCCTTTATATTTCTCGTTGGGGGCATAGACATAGAATCCCATGTTGTGTAATACTTGTTGGCATATGATAAGGACCGCCACTCTTATTATATTTATAAATTATTTTAAAGACTAGAGGTAACTAATGCAATCTATATTTTATTGAACAAAACAAATTATTATTATTATTAAATATTTTCTAACATACTTGGTTTCTTAGTTCATCATTCTTTTTATAATTATTTAAATGTTCATACCCGCTATCTGTGTTGGCAACCCGAACATACATATGATTTGATTTAAAAAGTATTCAAAGTAATTAATTATTAGATATTCGTGTCAGTACAAGGGTCTCTAGTCCTCACCAACCGTTGAACTAGTTCTTGGCGCATAGCATGTACCATCGATATATGTCATCCATTGATTTGATCTGAGCTCGTGAGTTGGGTTTGAATTCAGTTTGAACCACCTGAGTTTGAATCCGACTTTGAGTTTGGGTTTGTTGATGTGTTGGCTTCTTTTCGACCGGTACAATATATATATATATATATATTTAAGATTTATTAATAACAAAATTATGTTGGGTTATTTAGCCGACGTTAGCCTAATGAGTATTATATATATATATATATGTGTTTGATTCATATTTAATGATAACTTAAGATTTGCCGCTATGCCAATAATATATATGTGTGATTTAATGAATTAGTGCTATTAGAATACATTACTGGAATACTATTACACCCCCAGAAATGAAAAGAGCAATTAATTAATTTAAAAAGATAATAATTTTACAAGCAGATATTATATTTGGTTACAATTAATATGATTATTAATTGGAGTTATAGATAATTAATGCATGGGATGGATAATGAATAATTATATAAACAATACTTAATCTATCGCATTAATACGTATATTAAACTAATGGTAATATGTCTGTTTAAAGAAATCATCTCATTACAGCTTATGACTATTTCTGGGTGACTAATAAGACACTGAAAGGCAATGCGTGCATGGCGGCTGATTGGGTTGGTCCAATTATGGATCCTGGAGTGAGATTCATGTATTCTTAATAACGAAGTAGACCGATTTCCTCTGCAAACATAGGCAGGGTCGGTTTGACGAACAAAAGATTCCAAGATTCCCTGGAATAAAGTACAGGTGAATCATGGATGACAAAGAGTGGTCGGCAATGACTTTATTGGGCTGGTTTCCCAGATCGCTCTCCATATAAAGTATGCACATATGACCAAGTATGTCCCCAAGGGAGTTTTACAGCCTGGTTTAAGGACATTGAGAATGATGATGGGGCTCGACTGCATGAATACCTACATGTGAGAAAGAAGCATGGACATATATAAAAACGAAATGGCCTTTATGCACGTAACGCTTAATAATATAATATAAATATAATTCTAAAGGTTAAAGATTATCAAAACAGATTTATTGCCCACAAATTATGAAATATTCGGCATAATGATAGGACTTCATTAAGCAAACATGAAAAATAATTATACTTAAATATAAAACTAATCTATTAAGATCCCCCTCCCCCTTAATCATTACGTTACTTAATATTATTCATTACTTCTCACACATTTAATAAATCTTAATTTTGATTAATCAATGCCTTTGTGAAAATATATAAATTATTACAAAATAAGTGGGTGGTGGTAATAGCTGAGATGGGTTTTACATATATAATATAATTTAAGAATAAAAAATAGCACATTATTTAGGAAGGAAAATGTGAAAAAACAGATGTCAATCTGTTTTTCTACAGTAAACATAAAAATATAATTAGTTTATTTCACTAAAATCACGAGCATCTGGGAAAGTCAAATAAGACTTGTTTTGATCAAATTATAAATTATTTACCTGGTAAATGATGGGTGGGGAAACAAAAATGAATTATATGCTTGCGATTTTAGAATACTATTGGCATCTTTCAAAATATAAATACATAAATGTAAATGAAAATTATTTGCCACTGGGAATTAAAAGAAAAGTAAAAACATTTTATAGGAGGCTTAATATATATTAGTTATATAGAGTTATATGAATACATATTTTGAAGACATTTAAAATAGGTGATTAAAATATAAATATTACAGAGAAGTCAGGATTTACGGATTATAAGTGGAAAAAGTTCTTTTACCTTGCTTATTTAGAAGAGCAATTTCACTAGGAGTCAGTCCATCAGTATTGTTTCACTAGATCTAGGGTAGCATTATTATTTGAGAATTAGCATTTCATTTTCACTAGAAACATAAAGTTCATTGGTATAGGATGCAGAGCTTCGTTCATGGGAGCAGCATATTAGAATGGAGGGAAAAGACAACATTTCCTTTACTCACAACACATTTTGTGAGAATTAAAACTGGCATGGAATATGTATAATGACATAGTTATTTAGTGGTCTCCTCATTTGTGGATTCAAATCCAGCAGTATATATACTTTTATTTTGAAGCTGTAACTTAGCAACTACTGCTGGACCTGAAGCGGTTTAAGCACTTAAGGTTTCTCTGGAATAGTTTTACTGGATACTCTCATCTAGTAAGATGTTTGAAACAATGCAAGTTTGTTATCAGTTTCTTGAACGATTGTTTTAACCCTTAAACCGCTAATTATTTTATTGTTTGTATGAAGTAAAAATCAAATCTTTTAATTGGCCAACTCACACACTGAAGAAAAAGCCTATTGTTAAAACATATTCACCTATAATATTAAATTCAACTGAAATATATAGATATTTATTATTTATGCCCATATATACATGAGAATATTATTAAATAAAATATTTTTAAATTAAAATACATACGTGTTAATGTGATTTATGTTATAATACTAACCAAAATAATGCTAGAATTGGTAAACAAATGAAAGATGAAAGTGTTGTAGGTAATTTTGGTTATGGTAATAGAAATGAGAGAGGACATAGACTTGTGGAGTTTGCAGAGAAGGAAAAACTTTATATTATGAATTCTTTTTTTGAGAAAAATGTTAGAAGGAAATGGACATGGAAGCATCCAAATGAAGGTACAGCAGAATTGGATTATATTTTGACTAACAGGAAATACATATTTCAAGATTGTAATGTTCTTAATAAATTTAACACAGGAAGTGATCATCGATTAGTAAGGGGTAAGATACATGTTAATGTAAAACTAGAGAGACAAAAATTATTAATAAAAACTATATTTACAGTTGATATTCCTAATCTTCAGAAACATTCTAATGAATTTAAATTAGAACTTACAAATCGGTTTCAAGTATTAGTAGATTTTGAACATGATTCAGATTTGAATGAAATTAATATGAAAATAACTGATACACTTTTAAAAACTGCAACAAAGATAGCTGGTAGAAAAAAGCAGCAATTGACTAATAAAATTTCTACTGAGACTAGAGAACTTATGAAGAAAAGAAGGAATATGAAGATATACAAGAATGATGCATTAAAAAGAATTGAATATCTCGAATTTTGTAAAAT
This sequence comes from Epiperipatus broadwayi, assembly GCA_028023455.1. Taxonomy (NCBI): domain Eukaryota; kingdom Metazoa; phylum Onychophora; class Udeonychophora; order Euonychophora; family Peripatidae; genus Epiperipatus; species Epiperipatus broadwayi. The sequence goes on along the minus strand of JAQFVV010000133.1, from coordinate 2,024,320 downwards.
GGTGTGGAAAAGAGTTGAAAATGATATAAGAAAGTATAACTGTGAACTAGCAAGAAAAGCTGTAGAAGAAAATAAAAGTCTTAAGAATGTAAAACAACATTTTGGTATTGGTAGGAAATTTATATCTGCAATAAGGAAAAAAGATGGAATTATTACTAAAAAGAGGGATGACATTATGAAATTGGTAGAAGATTTTTATCAAGAATTATATAGTAATAAAGAACAAGTACCTCCTATATCTATTACATCTTCCGAATTGCCCAGAATTTTAAATGAAGAAGTGAGAAATGCAATTAAATGTATGAAAAAAGGAAAGGCTCCAGGTAATGATGGAATTATAATTGATATATTAAAAGAAGCAGGTGAAGAAACAGAAAAAATATTAGCAAAGTTATATACCAAATGTCTAAATGATAAAGATGTACCGGATGATTGGAAGAATGCAGTAATAATATTAATATTTAAAAAAGGTGATAAAGAAGATATTAGAAATTACAGACCTATCAGCCTTTTATCAGTTTTATATAAAATTTTTACCAAGATAATTACAACTCGTCTACAGAGAACCTTGGATTTTCACCAACCAAGAGAACAAGCTGGATTTAAAAGTGGTTTTAGTACAGTAGATCATATTCAAGTATTGAGAGAAGTTATAGAAAGGACAAATGAATATGAGTTGTCATTATGTTTTGGATTTGTAGATTATGAAAAGGCATTTGATTCTATAAACATTTCTTCAGTGATTAAAGCATTGGATCATCAAGGTATAGATCCAGGATATTGTCATATTTTAAAGAATATTTATAAAAATGCAACAGCAACAATTAGATTACATAATGATACTGGGAAAGTCAACATTGAGAAAGGTGTAAGACAAGGTGACTCCATATCTCCAAAACTTTTTACAGCAGTGCTGCAAGAAGTATTTTGTGGATTAAAATGGGAAACTAAAGGAGTGAAAGTAAATGGAGATTATTTAAGTCATTTAGATTTCGCAGATGATGTAGTTGTTTTTGCAAATAATGCTTCGGAGCTGCAGGAAATGTTGCAGGAGTTATCAGATGAAAGTAGGAAAGTAGGACTAAAGATAAATGTTAAAAAGACTAAAGTAATGTTTAATCGATTTGCTCAAAATATGAAAATAAAGATTGATTATGATGAATTAGAAGAAGTTAAGAGTTACAAATACCTTGGTCAGATTATTAATACAGATGGAAACATAATGGAGGAAATTAATCATAGAATTAAACTTGGTTGGAGTGCTTTTGGTAGAAATAACTTGATATTAAAAGGAAATATGCCTATGTGTTTGAAAAGAAAGGTTTTTAACAAATGTGTTTTACCAGTTCTTACTTATGGATCTGAGACTTGGACACTTAATAGAAGATCAATACAGAGACTTCAGACCACTCAAAGAAGTATGGAGAGATGTATGTTGGGAGTAACAAGAAGAGATCGAAAACGCAATGTATGGGTAAGAGAACAAACAGGTGTTACTGACCTCATTGAAAAAATTAAAAGATTGAAGTGGAGTTGGGCTGGACATATTGCTAGAAGAGATGATAATAGATGGACAATTGAAATTTTAAACTGGATTCCAAGAGATTGTAAAAGACCCAGAAGGAGACCACATGTAAGATGGATGGATGAAATAAGAAAATGTGTAGGGGTGATGTGGAGAAGAGAAGCTAAAGATCGGAGAAGATGGATTAAACTTGGAGAGACCTTCATCCTGCAGTGGATTGATATGGTATAATCATCATCATTATCAACCATTATCAATCCACTGCAGGATGAAGGTCTCTCCAAGTTTAATCCATCTTCTCCGATCTTTAGCTTCTCTTCTCCACATCACCCCTACACATTTTCTTATTTCATCCATCCATCTTACATGTGGTCTCCTTCTGGGTCTTTTACAATCTCTTGGAATCCAGTTTAAAATTTCAATTGTCCATCTATTATCATCTCTTCTAGCAATATGTCCAGCCCAACTCCACTTCAATCTTTTAATTTTTTCAATGAGGTCAGTAACACCTGTTTGTTCTCTTACCCATACATTGCGTTTTCGATCTCTTCTTGTTACTCCCAACATACATCTCTCCATACTTCTTTGAGTGGTCTGAAGTCTCTGTATTGATCTTCTATTAAGTGTCCAAGTCTCAGATCCATAAGTAAGAACTGGTAAAACACATTTGTTAAAAACCTTTCTTTTCAAACACATAGGCATATTTCCTTTTAATATCAAGTTATTTCTACCAAAAGCACTCCAACCAAGTTTAATTCTATGATTAATTTCCTCTATTATGTTTCCATCTGTATTAATAATCTGACCAAGGTATTTGTAACTCTTAACTTCTTCTAATTCATCATAATCAATCTTTATTTTCATATTTGGAGCAAATCGATTAAACATTACTTTAGTCTTTTTAACATTTATCTTTAGTCCTACTTTCCTACTTTCATCTGATAACTCCTGCAACATTTCCTGCAGCTCGGAAGCATTATTTGCAAAAACAACTACATCATCTGCGAAATCTAAATGACTTAAATAATCTCCATTTACTTTCACTCCTTTAGTTTCCCATTTTAATCCACAAAATACTTCTTGCAGCACTGCTGTAAAAAGTTTTGGAGATATGGAGTCACCTTGTCTTACACCTTTCTCAATGTTGACTTTCCCAGTATCATTATGTAATCTAATTGTTGCTGTTGCATTTTTATAAATATTCTTTAAAATATGACAATATCCTGGATCTATACCTTGATGATCCAATGCTTTAATCACTGAAGAAATGTTTATAGAATCAAATGCCTTTTCATAATCTACAAATCCAAAACATAATGACAACTCATATTCATTTGTCCTTTCTATAACTTCTCTCAATACTTGAATATGATCTACTGTACTAAAACCACTTTTAAATCCAGCTTGTTCTCTTGGTTGGTGAAAATCCAAGGTTCTCTGTAGACGAGTTGTAATTATCTTGGTAAAAATTTTATATAAAACTGATAAAAGGCTGATAGGTCTGTAATTTCTAATATCTTCTTTATCACCTTTTTTAAATATTAATATTATTACTGCATTCTTCCAATCATCCGGTACATCTTTATCATTTAGACATTTGGTATATAACTTTGCTAATATTTTTTCTGTTTCTTCACCTGCTTCTTTTAATATATCAATTATAATTCCATCATTACCTGGAGCCTTTCCTTTTTTCATACATTTAATTGCATTTCTCACTTCTTCATTTAAAATTCTGGGCAATTCGGAAGATGTAATAGATATAGGAGGTACTTGTTCTTTATTACTATATAATTCTTGATAAAAATCTTCTACCAATTTCATAATGTCATCCCTCTTTTTAGTAATAATTCCATCTTTTTTCCTTATTGCAGATATAAATTTCCTACCAATACCAAAATGTTGTTTTACATTCTTAAGACTTTTATTTTCTTCTACAGCTTTTCTTGCTAATTCACAGTTATACTTTCTTATATCATTTTCAACTCTTTTCCGCACCATTTTACAAAATTCGAGATATTCAATTCTTTTTAATGCATCATTCTTGCATATCTTCATATTCCTTCTTTTCTTCATAAGTTCTCTAGTCTCAGTAGAAATTTTATTAGTCAATTGCTGCTTTTTTCTACCAGCTATCTTTGTTGCAGTTTTTAAAAGTGTATCAGTTATTTTCATATTAATTTCATTCAAATCTGAATCATGTTCAAAATCTACTAATACTTGAAACCGATTTGTAAGTTCTAATTTAAATTCATTAGAATGTTTCTGAAGATTAGGAATATCAACTGTAAATATAGTTTTTCTTAATAATTTTTGTCTCTCTAGTTTTACATTAACATGTATCTTACCCCTTACTAATCGATGATCACTTCCTGTGTTAAATTTATTAAGAACATTACAATCTTGAAATATGTATTTCCTGTTAGTCAAAATATAATCCAATTCTGCTGTACCTTCATTTGGATGCTTCCATGTCCATTTCCTTCTAACATTTTTCTCAAAAAAAGAATTCATAATATAAAGTTTTTCCTTCTCTGCAAACTCCACAAGTCTATGTCCTCTCTCATTTCTATTACCATAACCAAAATTACCTACAACACTTTCATCTTTCATTTGTTTACCAATTCTAGCATTAAAATCTCCCATAACAATTTTAAAATGTTGTTTACTCTGATCAAAAGCCTTTTGTACATCCATATAAAAATCTTCTAGATCTTCATCACTGTGAGAACTTGTTGGGGCATAAACCTGAATTATCTGCATTTGATATCTGCTATTAAGTTGTATAACTAATCTTGCCACTCTGTCTGATACACCATCAATCTCCACAATATTGTTCTTCCACTTTTTATTTATAATGAATCCTACTCCACTTGTATTTCCAATATTTGTGCCTTTATAATAGAGCATATGTCCACTTTTTAAATCAATTCTCTCTTCACCTTTTCTTCTAACTTCACAAAGTCCAATAATATCCCATTTAATATAAGAGAGTTCTTCTTCTAATTCTTGCAATCTTCCTTCACTTGAAAGTGATCTGCAGTTGTAAGTACCTAAATAAAAAGTTGTCATCAAATGGCAGCCTGGGTCTGCCTCCAGGATATTCTTAGCACCCTCCGCCTTCGGCCACAAACCGCTACCTTGGTTGGTGACTTTACAGCCTCTCTCCATATAGTAGTGCCATCTTGTGCTAACAAGAGCAATCAATGGATGCCAGAAGGCTTGTGCATAAAATCCCTATCTAGTGCCTACTCATCCAATATCCCCAGACTAGTTTCTGGCTTGTGGCCTTCATCAGTGAGGAGCCTTAGATCTGAGAGCACTGCACCTAGATCTTAGGATCTAATGCAACCCTCCAGCACCCACCTTTTAACTCTATTTAACTACAAAACTATGAGAATGAAATTGAAAACACTAATAATATTTTCAATCCAAGCTCAATAGCTTATGTAGTCATATGGGTCTGAACTCAATTCAGTACCCATACATTTTGGTGTCTTTGGCTCTTTAACAGCCATAGACACCACTATCCTATTAGGCAGGATTGGTGTTAAACCACTAAACATCACATGATCACTATCTCATACTAGCACAATAATTGTTATAAACAATTCAAAATACAGCAAAACTTTCCATATAGTAGTGCCTAATAGGATAGTGGTGGCTATGGCTGTTAAAGAGCCAAAGACACCAAAATGTATGGGTACTGAATTGAGTTCAGACCCATATGACTATATAAGCTATTGAGCTTGGATTGAAAATATTAATAGTGTTTTCAATTTCATTCTCATAGTTTTGTAGTTAAATAGAGTTAAAAGGTGGGTGCTGGAGGGTTGCATTAGATCCTAAGATCTAGGTGCAGTGCTCTCAGATCCAAGGCTCCTCACTGATGAAGGCCACAAGCCAGAAACTAGTCTGGGGATATTGGATGAGTAGGCACTAGATAGGGATTTTATGCACAAGCCTTCTGGCATCCATTGATTGCTCTTGTTAGCACAAGATGGCACTACTATATGGAGAGTTTTGCTGTATTTTGAATTGTTTATAACAATTATTGTGCTAGTATGAGATAGTGATCATGTGATGTTTACAGCCTCCTGGGATTAAGGGCCATGCTTTATTTTTGTCTGTCATAATTGTATAATTGGGAAAAATCTTTATCATTTACACAAACATTCATTTTGCCTTATCAGGCACTGAGAAGAAAGACCATGGTGTTTCTTGATCTTAAACTCAGAGGTAAAAAGCCAATAAACTCACTACGCTGGCTAATGCATGTTGGTGAGCAGCCCATCCATGTTCGTATACTATATGAATAAACATATAGTAATAACAGCTGCAATGACAAGAACGTATGTATATATGTGTGTAAAGGCAGGTTTGAATATGGTTATATAGTAGGAGATTGGATGTGGGCTGCCAAGCAGGATCTGAGCATCAGATCATCTGCTTAATTTTACCGAACTTACCAAAAAAAATGAAAAAAATGTTTAAAAAAAGAAAAAAAAGCTTTTACTTGATGTCCAGGTATCTAAAGTACAACTTTGGGTGTATCTGAAGGAAATTTTTAGTTTTACTTTGTCAGAGTGCTATCTTGTTTTAACTCAACATTTATACTAAATCCTAACTCTCTCTGTTATATTAGAAATTTATGACTTTAATTTATAATAGAATACCCTCTCTGCTGTAATAGAAATTTTATGACTTTCGTTTATAATAGAATACCCTAACTCTCTGCTATATTAGAAATTTTATGACTTTTATTTGTGATAGAATACCCTTTCTGCTAGATCACTGGAAAAGTTTTCACTGTCTTCAAAAAAAACTGCTTGGTTAACTGAATAAAATAAAATAATAATACAAAAAAACTATGATATAATATATACAAATTATAAAGTCTTAAATCATTTACCATTGCATATCCATGTCGTCATGTTCTATCTGTCCAGCTCAGATTTATATTGTTTCTCACTCAATCCGGTCATATGTATGGCTTTAATTGTCTTGCGTTATAAGTCCCCTTAATCACCTTTCCTCCTTTCTGTAAGAACGCATTATCTCCACATTCCTTTTCAATGCAATAAGGTCCCTGATATAATGGAAATAACTTTTTGTATTCCTTTTTTGTGGGGTTGCTGTGTTTGAAGTTCCATAACCAAACCTCATCCCCTTCCTGAAATTTGTGATGTGAAGGGAGTTCTCTTTGCCCATGCATTTGGGCCATATGTGCCAAATGTTGCCTTTCATCTCCTGATCCTGCAATGAGTTGAGGTTGGTATCATCATGTGGTAATGGTACCTTAAAGAATTTTGGGTATGGTTCCCCATAATGTAGTCATCTTGGTGTAAATCCGGTTGACTCATTTATCATACGATTGATGTAGTCAACCACTTCTTTGGTTTTGTCTACCCAACATTGGTGGTTAGTCATAAGGTGCATATGGAACAGTCTATTGATTTCCCACATGACTTGTTCAGATGGGTTCCTTATGGACATGAGTCGGTGCATCAGCTTTTGCTTGGAAATCCATGTCTTCCATGTGTTTGAAGTGAATGCAGACCCATAGTCAGATAGTATGGTGTGGGGCTTCCCTATATTTTGGAATTGTATGTCATGGAAAACACGAATGACATTTTTGGAATCAGCAGTTTTTACAGAGTATGCTTGTACATATTTAGAAAAAATGTCATATGTCACCAATAGCAACCTCAGAACTTTGGCAGGGGACCATAATGGTCAATGGACATTAACTCATTGGGAGCCATAGCTGTCACTGGTTTGCTAGCCCCAGCATATGATTGGTTTGGGAATTTACATTGGGCACAAATAGCACATCTCCTCAATGTGACTAGCATCTGGCATACATGCCTGGCCAGTAAAATTGGCGCTGTAATGCCTCTTCAATTTTTCTTGGTCCATAGTGTCCTAAAGCTTTATGTAGGTGCATTATTAATTGGTCTCTTAACTGATTTGGAGTCACTATTTTACATGGGTTGTCTTTACTCTTTGTGTTGATTTGCAAAACCCCCTCCATGATTCTGTATTGCGAGAGCCATCTATTGGGATGTTTGGCCTCATTATTGGATTTGTTTTCATTCAATTGGTGGATGATCACCCCATATTGTGGACTTAGATCTTGCCAGTATCACAGGTTCTTTAATTTTGAGTCCATAGTGGTATATTTATAGTCTGATCGATTACTGCTGGGTTTTTCAGCTCCATAGGTATGGGATGTTGACTTAATACATCTGCCACAACATTTTTTGGATCCGGGCAATATATCACCTTATATCGGAATTTCTGTAGAAAGAGGCTCCATCTTATTAATCAGTCATTTGTCAAGAAGCTCCTGTTCAAAAATTCCAAGCATTTATGATCTGTAATGATGATAACTTTGGACCCTAACAGAAACTGTTTGAACTTTTGACTTGCCCAGACGATTGCAAGGGCTTCTTGCTCTGTAGTGGTATGGTTGATATCTGCATCCTTTAATGTTCAGCTGCTGAAGTATAACACTCAATGTTGTCCTTCTGGACTCATCTGAAACAGGACCGCTCCTAACCCTTTCTTGCTACTGTCCATTTGGACATAAAATGGGCAGAGGAAGTCAGGGTGATGGAGCATGACAGTTTGAAGTAACTTAGTATTTATGTTTTCCATGTCCTGGTCATGCACATCTGTCCATTCCCACCTTTTATCTTTGTGGAGGAGGTCCACTAAATTCTTAGTTTCAGTAGAAAACCCAGGGTAAAACCTATGATACAAATTACACAGACCAAAAAAGGATTTGACCTGTTTTCTGGTTGTTGGTATTGGGAATTTCTTGATTGCCTCAATTTTCTCTGGATGAACTTTAATCCCATGCTCATTTATGGCATGACCTAGGAAGGTTATTTCTTTAACTGCCAATTGGCTTTTCTTGAGGTTGATTGTGATATTTTCTTTGGCACACTCTTGGAAAAATTGAATCGAGTACATCATATGTTTGGTGAGATCTGCGGACGTGATAAAAATATTGTCCACATAACAAACCATGTGCTTCTGCATATCTTCAGAGATGATTCTTTTTAAGCACTGCATTAGCCCTGCTCCACTATTGATGAGTCCGAAAGGGACTCTTTTAAAGACATGGGTTTGCCCTTGGTACCTGAATGCAGTGTATTTCTTGTCCCATGGACCCAAATCCATCTGCCAGTAACTGGCTGTGAAGTCCAAAGTACAGAAAAAAGTTTTCCCTGCAAGTTGGACAAAAATGTCTTGGATGGGAGGTGGGACTCTTTTAGGGATTGTCATACTATTAAGCCAGCGGGCATCAAGGCATAGTCATAGGGTTCCATTTTTTTTCTTAACAACTACACGCGGGTTGTTGTATGGTGAAGGGCTTCTTTCGATTATGTCCCATTCCATCATCTGGCAAATTTGTTGCTTGACCTCCTCCCGATATTGGAATGGGATAGGGTAGGTCTTCTTTTACTTGTATGCAGTGGGTATATCCAAGTATTTTTTCTGGGGTGTTGGAAAAGACTTTGATGTGGTCTTCCAAAATTGTCCTCAGTGTTCGTTGAGCTTTTGTTTCTATCAATGCTGATTCCCTAACCTTGGTATTGATAATACCTGGATCCACAGGTTGGATGAAGCAACTAATTGTCTCGGTATTTGGTGATTATGCTGCTTCAAATTTAAGGGGTTCATTCCCTAAGTGGCATATCTTTCCCAGATAATCAATGACCCCATTGTGCTGAGTCAGAAAATCAGACCCCAATACTACATCATGTAGTAGCCCTGGTACTACTAAGAAGGTATGGCTGAATCGTCCCTCAGAAAATTTGATTTCTAGCCAGATTTGGTAATTTTCGCTCATAGTTTTCTTTCCACTTGCTAGGACCAAATGAATAGGGTGCATTGGTAGCTGCATACATGCTCCTTTATCTTCCTGCAGCTGCTGAATTCATGATTTTGATGCCAGCAATACCTGACTCCCAGTGTCCAATAAGGCATACATAACATCCCCCTTCACATCCATTTTTAGGGTGGGGAATATGCAGGCTTCCCTTGTTTTTAACGACTCCTCTCCTTCATATATGATCATTGTATGGAGATCCTCGTGCTGGCTTGATGCATATCTATTTTTTATATTGCTCATATGGTCTACTTGGTCCACTTTATCGTTAACTCCCCCTACCTTTCTGATTGGTCATGGATGATCATATCCATAGTCTATGGAGGTCAAGAATTGGATCATCCCCTCAACATCAATGATTCTGCTAACTATCATCATGCTTTGCAGCCATGGTGGCATATTAGATCGGATAATCCTGATAATGTGTGAATCTGAGTATGGGAATGCTGTAAGTGTCCGCATCTGAGCCACTTGACGGAGGAAAAATTGCGTATATGTGCCCCCATTTTCAGAATATTTTTCAGCGGTTAAGTTTTGAAGTGTTCTTTCCTGCCTCTCCTTGCTCCAATAATGTTTTAACAAGGTTGTCTCATATTCCTGAAAAGAGTTTGGTCTTTTTGTTAGAGAATGCCACCAGTTCCTGGTGGTTTGCTTTAGATGCTGGCTTGCTATTATTATCTGGCTCTCATGGTCTAGTGGATAAAAAAACTCTTTCAGGCTGTTAATGTGCCCCATCAAATTTTCTTCCATTTCTCCTTGAAAGGTTTTTACTTGCACTAATTGTGCAAAGTTCAATACTTCGAGGTTATCTGTGCTATGGGAACTCATTATGTTATTCATATATTTCTGATTCTGAATAGCTACAATACAGAAAAAGTACTACGATAGTTGGTCCTATGATTTTTCTATCCTATGGAATGATACACCTCTCCCCATTCTACACTCTTCCCTTGCTCTACTCTCCCACTCCCATATTTAATTCATATTTATTTAAATAATGATTGCTATCCTACCCTTTTATTTCTTAATATTAATTATTTCTAGATCTAGTTTTTACTGTGAAACATATATATCTATACTGATTATTTACTATTTAGCTCTTTAATGCAAAGTATATCATAAAAATTATTATAACTTCTACCTGGCCTTCTTTATGTCTTCTTTCGTGGTCTGTTTTTGGAGTTGTTCTTCAGCACCTGAAACATCTTAACAAAATGATTGATTAACGATTGCATTGATGCACTTGATACACATATTTTGGGAAAAAAACTCTATATAACTTTTATTATGAATCATTGCTTTTAAACTCTTTTTATTCTAAATAACTCGATCACCTATTGGCAAATTTATAGTGGTATTGCTACCAGGAGCCAGCCAAAGGGATAGGGTTACTATATGTTCTGACCAGATGATCTGCTATTATTGGGTTGTATACTTTTCTAAGATCTATACTTAAATAGTTATACATTTACAGCTTTAACAGAAAAAAACATTATTATGGCTTTAGCACATATTTACATATATAAGAGACTGAAAGTGTAACAAAAACTGTCATTATTTTATTTCTTTCATTGATTTACGACCGTTATATACGCATGAATATTATTAAAAACATTTCAAAAAAAAATCTGCACATTTGCGATTATTTAGAATCTTTATTTTATTTTTAACAGTGAAAGCATTTTAAAAGCTGTCACTTATTTAACTCTCTCAGACTTGGACATATTATAAATTTAAAATATTTATTTAAAAGATGTATTAACAAGGAAAAAAAATTATATTTAACATCATTATTTAAAACATTTAGAAAAAAATTATTATATATTATTTAGCGCACACACTACTTTACTATCTTTTTATCTTTAAATGTGAAAGCCCCTTAAAAGCTGTCACTAATTTAATTCTCTCAGACTTGGAACTATTATTATTTGAAACATTTATAAAAGAAATTATATAGAACATCGTTATTTAAAGCATTTATGAAAAATTATTATATATTATTATTTAGCGCACATTTCAAAACTTGGGCATATTATATTTATTTATAACATATTTATTAAAATGGGAAAAATTATTATATATCTCAATATTATTATTCTATATCGTACACACTTCTTTATCATCTTTCTATTTTAAATGTGAAAAACCCCTTAAAAGCTATCACTATTTTATTACATTGTAAACTCGAAAATACTTTGTTATTTAAAATCATTTATGGAAACTTTTATATATATAAACGCTACTATTTAGAACACATACTTTATTTTTATTATAAATGTGGAGGCCCCTTAAACTCTACACACTATTTAGAACACATACTTTATTTATTATTATAACTGTGGAGGCCCCTTAGAACTACCACTATTTTATTTACGGGCATCCTGCATGTAATTTCACATTTATGACCAAGAAAAAAAAACATTATACAACATCTTATTCACTTCTTTGAAAAAAAAAAACACATTTTATTTTATAAAAATGAGAGCCCCTTAAAAGCTGTCACTCTTTTATATCACTGGAAACTTACATGTATACAAAAACTATAAACATTATTTGGGAAAGCACTTCTTTATCTTTAATTAATATGAAAGTAAAAGCCCCTTAAAAGCTGTTACTTCTCTTTACTTCTTTTTTAAAAAAAACTCACGAGAATTATACATGTAATGAACATTTACGGACAAGGAATAAAACATTATATAACATCATCATTATTCAAATCATATACGTGAAAGAAAACAAAACAAAACTGCCACTATTTTATTTTATAGGTTCGTGAAAACGAAAAAAAACTTTTAAAACTTTTATGTGGAAAAAAAATATTGAGTATATGACATACTATTTACTTGAAACATATTTTTATATATATACTGAGAGAAAATATTTATATTTATCTTAACAATGACTCACAGGGAGTGTGTACCAATATTCAAAAAAATTTTTAAGCTGGGTGTCCAAAAAAAAATTTTCAAAAAATTTTTCAATTTTTTTTTTTAAAACATATGTTATATCTATCACTATCTACTACTATCTCAGGTATATGGGTGTTTGTATTCGAAGCCCTACGTTGATGCGCCAAACCCGGAGAAAAGAAAAAAAATCTGTGCCGGTCGGATTTGTATGTTCACGTAACAAGATCTAGCATCTAGGCAAAAGTACCTCGAATCCAATCATGCGCAAGATACACAGGTCAGGAACACTCATGAATTCTGCCCTATTTGCCTATTTCCCAGATCTATAACATTATGAGCAACAATCCCGATGACATCGATTAATTTACTTCTCACCCACCGGCATCGGTCATCGGAGACACAAAAAGACTCTAGGCTAAACTTATATGATAGAATAACTTAATAACTAGCTATATTTTATGAGCAATGAAGGCTTGTGACCTAGCATATTAATTATGTATTGAGCGGAGATCATCTAGTCATATTTAGCATAAGTAATAACTTAATATATTAACTTAACTAAAAGAAAGCAATGGTTCAAGTTTGATATATATATTTAAGATTTATTAATAACAAAATTATGTCGGGTTATTTAGCCAACAGTAGCCTCATGAGTATTATATATATATATATATATATGTTTGATTCATATTTAACGATAACATAAGATTTGCGGCTATGCCAAAAATATATATGTGTGATTTAATGAATTAGCGCTATTAGAATACATTACTGGAATACTATTACACCCCCAGAGATGAAAAGAGCATTTATTTAACTTAAAAAGATAATAATTTTACAAGTAGATATTATATTTGGTTACATTTAATATGATTATTAATTGGAGTTATAGATAATTAATGCATGGGATGGATAATGAATAATTATATAAATGATACTAAATCTATCACATTAACTAATGGAAATATGTCTATTTAAAGAAATCATCTCATTACGGCTTATGACTATTTCTGGGTGACTAATAAGACACTGAAAGGCGGTGCATGCATGGCGGCTGATTGGGTTGGTCCAATTATGGATCCTGGAGTGTGCTTCATGAATTTTAAGAACGAAGTTGACCGATTTCCTCTGCAACGTAGGCAGGGTCGGTATTGAGATGAAGGACGGTCGGCTATGTCATTATCGGGCTGGATTTTCCAGAGCGATCCCCGTATAAAGCATGCACATAAGACCAAGGATGTCCCCAGGGTGGTTTTACAGCCTGGTTTAAGGACATTGAGAACGACGATGGGGCTCGACTGCGCAAATACCTCCATGTGAGAAAGAAGCATGAACATATATATAAACGAAATGGCCTTTATGCACGTAATGCTTAATAATATAATATAAACATAATTCTAAAGATTAAAGATTATCAAAACATATTTATTGCCCATAAATTATGAAATATTTGGCATAATGATATGGCTTCATTAAGCAAACATGGATAATAATTATACTTAAATATAAAACTAAGCTCTTAAGATCCCCCTCCCCCTTATATTATGTTACTTAATATTATTCATTACTTCTCACACATTTAATAAATCTCAATTTTGGTTAATCAATGCCCTTGTGAAAATATATAAATTATTACAAAATAAGTGGGTGGTGGTAATAGCTAAGATGGGTTTTACATATATAATATAATTTAAGAATAAAAGATAGCGCATTATTTAGGAAGGAAAATGTGAAAAAAAAACAGATGTCAATCTGTTTTTCTACAGTAAACATAAAAATATAATTAGTTTATTTATCTAAAATCGCGAGCACCTGGGCAAGTCGAATAAGACTTGTTTTGATCAAATTATAAATTATTTACCCAGTAAATGATGGGTGGGGAAAAGAAAATGAATTATATGCTTGCAATTTTAGAATACTATTGGCATCTTTCAAAATATAAATACATAAATGTAAATGAAAATTATTTGCCACTGGGAATTAAAAGAAAAGGAAAAACATTTTATAGGAGTCTTACTATAGATTAGTTATATAGAGTTATATGAATACATATTTTGAAGACATTTAAAATAGGTGATTATAATATAAATATTACAGAGAAGGCAGGATTTACGGATTATAAGCGGTCAAAGTTCTTTTACCTTGCTTATTTAGAAGAGTGATTCACATGGAGTCAGTCCATCAGTAATGTTTCACTAGATCTAGGGTGGCATTATTATTTGAGAATTAGCATTTCATTTTCACTGGAAAATGGGGGGGGGGGGGGGGGGGGGCAAAGTCTCCTTGTATTTAGAAGAGCGATTAATGGAGTAGTATCAGTATGTTACTAGATCTAGGGTAGATTATTATTTGAGAGTTAGATTTCATTTCATGAAAACATAAAGTTCATTAGTACGGGATGCAGAGCTTCGTTCATGGGAACAGCATATTAGAACGGAGGGAAAAGGTGAAATTTCTCCTACTCATGACACATTGAGTGAGAATTAAAACTGGCATGGAATATGTATAGCAACATAGTTATTTAATGGTCTCCTCCCTTTGTGGATTCAAATCCAGCAGTATATATACTTTTATTTTGAAGCTGTAACTTAGCAACTACTGCTGGACCTGAGTCGGTTTAAGCACTTAAGTTTCATCTGGAATAGTTTGACCGGATACTGTTATCTAGTAAGATGTTTAAACAATGCAAGTTTGTTATCAGTTTCTCGAACGATTGTTTTAAAATATATCTTATGATTTTAAAACAAGCTAGCGTGGACAATTTCCACTAATGGGTTTATTTTATTATTACCAATTCGTAATCTTTTACTTTAATCTAAGGGGTCTTCCGGGTAATTGTTTTTCGAGTGACTTCTTAACAAGATTGCATCATTTCTGGCTACAAAATTATATATGAAAAAAATAATAAGTTTCATATATAATACCTTATATATATAATATAACTATTAATTTATTCGCAATCTCCTACACTGAAATATATAGATATTTATTATTTATGCCCATATATACATGAGAATATTATTAAATAAAATATTTTTAAATTAAAATACATACGTGTTAATGTGATTTATGTTATAATACTAACCAAAAGAAATATATATATATATATGTTATTAGCTATGTATATACGTGCATAAAGGTGGGTTTGAATACAGTTAAAGGGGTGGTAGGAGATTGGATGTGGGCTGTGAAGCAGGATCTGAGCATCAGATCATCTGCTTCAATATATATATATATATATATATATTATATATATATATATATATATATATATATATATATAGGAGATGATCTGGATTTGTTGATAAGTGCTGATTTAGGACAAAATACTTATACTGGAGATTATTTAACTTTTCACATATATGTGGCAATTGTAGTGATTGATCTGGAGCTTAGGATTAGGTTTGAATCCATGTTGGTCCCTGACCTAAATCTCAGGCTTCACTGGGTTTGAAATACATTTTTTGAGTTTTAGTTCATGTTAGATGGACCAACAAATTTTAACTGGTACAATGTATACATATATTATAACCCTGTACTTTTGTCATTTTTATTAAATTAATTTATTAATGAAATAATGTGTACTATTTAGAAATATTTTTAAAAAAAGTGTGTAATGAGGCTTAAACTGCCCCTATAGCAGTTGCTAATTAATTTGAATGAAATAAAATATTTATTTAATTGTATTTTAAAGAATATCAGATAAATATTAACTTGTAAAGTAAAAATTATTATTAAAGTTATCATTCAGTCAAATATATTTGATAAAAATAGAAAAATAATAAATAGAATTAATGTTATTATTAAAAATATAAATATTATGATAGGAAGTTAAGGGTTAAATTATAATTATTAATAATATGATTATTAAGCTGTGGTGTAAATCAAAAAGTAGTAGAGTTAATTCTTACTTAGTCAATTAACTGCAAAAATAAATTATATCTTTAAAAGTAATGCTTTTAAATTCCATTAACTAATATACAATTGCTTGAATAAGTTAAACTGTAGATTAGTTTTGAAATAATTTTATTTAGCGAGAATATTGGTTTTTTAATACATTAACTTTTAATAGTACATTGACTAAACAAGAGTCTATAATGTCACTACTGGGTTGATAGTGGATGATTTATGGAGATATTAATCCAGGGTATGGAATAAATCCTGTGGTTTATAGATTGTTGTCATCAGCTATCTGAAATGTATTGGGCTTTGGAATTTGGAATACATTCCAGGTTTCTTCAAATAAAAATTTGGTGGAAAGGGTCATGTCTTTATGTTTGATTTTGTTTAAAAGAGAAATGAATAGACAATCTGGGTCTGGTGGAGGAGTTGTGAATAGTAATTTGCATCTCACATTCCAGATAGAGTGGGTGAGAAATACTGATATTCTTATAATTGGAAACTGTTAACTTAGTAGAGATTCTTTTAGCGAGAGTATTTTGTAAATATCGATTTTACTGTTTTGGAAAATTAAAAGTTTGATACTACCAAGTCCAGTACATGAGCGAATTATGTGGTCAAATGTCGCATCATGCCTCTTGCAGATTGGGCAGAAAGGGTCAATGTTGTTAAGAAATCTCTTGTGGTGGAGGAACCAGTTGGTATGCATGGCTCCCAAATTTACTTTTACTAGGTAGTTTAAAAAATTAGGCTCTAAAGCTAAAAACTTGAATATTGAAGTAATTCTATGATTAGTGATGCCAAGCATTGGCAAAATTGAGTTGATTTCAGGGTTGATTTTACAGTGGGATTTCCAGATGGTGATTTTTGTATTATATGGATTTTGTAAAGTAGATGTAAATTGATTGAGAAACTGGAGATTAGGAGACGTCATTTCATCAGTGTGCATGGGTGTGTGCATGGATGGATTTAATGTTCTTAGTTTTAACCACCAATATAATTGTTTTTTTTTAAAATAATAATCATTAAAATTTTTAATAAATACATATTTTCTAAAGGGTTAACTATTAAATTAATAAACTTCTGATGAACCAAGATTGATGAAGGACAATGTATTATTTTAATTTAAGAATTAAATGTAATTTAATTATCTTTTTATTATTATTAATTTTCTTAATAAGTAAAAAAATATGTTACACTGACCTGTATTAAACTTGCTAAAGACCATGTGTTTTTATTTTTAAATAATATAGGTTAAAGTTACATAATTTTTCTCAATCACTTTTTTGCATTACTTATTTTAATTGCTAGTAGGGTCACTTAATCAAGATGAGGTGATCAATTATTGACATATGTCACAGGCAATATTTAAACTTAGATACATCATTTTTCAGGGTCTGACTGCCTCTCTGTGTCTGATATGATTCAAACCAGCTGCCTGACCTACAACTTTGACAAGTTATATTTTTTATAATTATTTTTGTTTTTTTAAAGGAGTTAAATTATAAATTTAATAGTTATTTTAACCTACAACAATTTGCTAAACTACTCAAAGGTATCTCATT
>JAQFVV010000133.1:1966521-2001521 GCA_028023455.1 Epiperipatus broadwayi | reverse complement strand
AGTCATTTTCTTTGCAACATAATACTATTATAACATAACTGCTAAGAATTACCAAGAACCCTGAGATAATATTATAATTATCAAATTACATTAACTTCCCTTTCATTTAATTAGATTAGAATTATGATGCGACATAAGAAATACTTTATTATTTTTGTGCTATTACAAAAGGTACATTATATTCTATTTTACAAGAATAGAGTTGTTTAGATCATGCTACTATTTAGGTTGAAGACATAAAGTCATACTAGTAATAATATTTAAAGTTCAAGAATCACAAAATTTACATTAGTGAAGATATTTGAAGATTAAGATTCCCAGAATATTCTATTTTAAGAGCAAAACATTTATTTATTTTTATTTCTACTCAGAGAATATGTTTTGATGGAAGGGTATTTAGATTTTAAAAAAATCTTTTTATAATTTAGAGTGAAGCTTTTTTTTTTGCTAATTTGTTTTAACTATGTATTGTGTAATAGGCATTTTTATTGTTACTTAAAAAATTCCCTTTACCTTAATAGAAGTCTCTGGAGTATCCATGAAATTATATGTAACCATCACTGAGAGAAAGTGCTTCATCTTCTTCAGATCATGGGTTTGATGTATAAAAGAGTCTTTACCCTGAGTGTATATTATACATTGTATTACATTATGGATTATTTTTCTCATTGTCATCTCCATCCAATCACATATTTTCTTTGGTTATAATTGGTAACTCAACTGTATGGGCAAATTATATATTATGTTATATTATTATGCATTACTTTCCTTTTCATCATATCCGAGTCATATATTATTTTTGTTGGTTGCAATATATATATATATATATATATATATATATATATATATATATACTGTACCAGTCAAAAATGTATGTCCACCCAACAACATTTAGAATCAGAGCAAAAGTACCTCAAATCCAATCATGCCCAAGATGCACAGGTCAGGAGCCATGAATTCTAACCTGTTTGCCCATTTTTCAAATGTATAACACTACGGACAACACCTATAGTGATACTATATAAATTAATTATTTCCAGGCCTAGTACTACATCGTTTTGCATGAGGACACAGTTGATGATGATGATGAGAGATTGAGTAAACCCAAAATGAAAGTTAAAAACATACATAAATATAAATATTATTAAGGAGATTCGAACAACTGGATTAAGTTTAAAAATATAAATATTAATTTTGACAAAAATCAAGATGATTATATATATATATATATATATATATATATATATATATATAATCATTTATATAGTTACATATATATATATATATATATATATATATATATATATATTGTAACTATTTAAATTAACATAGAAATACACCTCTCTCAGGTGTGTGGCATATTTCAATCCCTATTTGGCATGCCATTTGTAACTATAATTTGTAACTATTTTAATATGTCACATTTGTAACCATAATAAATATTTAGATAGGGGAAATTATTAATTATTAGATATATGCCTATCCAATCTGTACCATTTGTAACTATACTAATTCATCATAGCATAGATAAAGAAATTTATAGAATCACGGTGCCACTTGAAAATATCAGCATTAAAGATTCTTGGTATTTATTTATATATTGGGGCAGTCATTTGAACAATAAAACATACTGGCCATTGTCATCAAATAAAAATAAAATTAAATATAGCAACTGAATAAAAATACCCACTGTGAAATTCCTGCAGTGCCTTATGCTTATCTCCAATACTAGGTTCTTCTAACAAAGAATCCTTCCTATTCTTCTTTCCAAATATATAAGACCATTCATGGTCATATGCACACACTGGTGCTATTCATGACAACTTATAAAAAATATATATATTCTATAAAACTAATATTATGAAGTTGGAAAGGGATGATATCACTCTTTATTCAGTTTAGCTAAGTACATGTGTTTTCCCATGAGTGCCACTAGATTGTTTTCAATCTAGATAAGTATCTGTTTATAGTGTACTTGAGTTCAAACTCATTCAGTACATTTTTATTACACATGACGTGGATGACTAATGAAAAAAAATGACATTCTTACATTTTATCTATATTGATAAAATTACAAGATCCCAATATTACCAAAGTTTATACTATAGATCAAAGATTCTTATAGACATTGCTAGCTCATTTACGTATATAGATGAACAGACATGTATAATCCTATTAATGGCTTCCAAACAAGCATGTGAAGACCATTATTGATATTGATGGCCATTTAACTAGATTATTTATCACAATAAAGGTAATAATGATGATGATAATAATATCATAATAATAATGATAATAATAGTGATATCATAATAATGATTATAATAGTGATGATGATACCAGCCATGGCTTATTAATAAACTCACAACAATAATTCATCTTTATAAACTTATAGGCATCTATTAAAATTATCCTATTTCATACTGGGATTTAATAATACTAGTGGTGATGATTGATCATCCTGAATCTCTTTGCATAATATTCAATTTTCTATAAACCTCTATTTACTAAAATATATTCATTACGCTAAACATTAAATTTAATGATTATAATTTATTAATGATGATTGATGGTGATCATAACTTTTATATAGTATTATCTGAAACATTTTTAACCAATAACATGATATCCGTTTTTGATGAGGATGATCTAAACTCATGGACACAACACAATTTTAGCTCTCTATTGTTGAACTATAATTATCAAAATTTGGTTATTCTCAAGCATAATCCTTAAATACTTAAATATCAACATTCTAGTTTACCTATTATTTTGCAGACGCTTAATATTTGCAAGTGATTGCTCAATATATACGTATGGTAATACTTAATAACTGCGAGCAATGATGATGAATTAAAATGATAGAATTAAGACAAGAAAAAACACAATATTCTTAATAATAACTCGGAAACCAATTAAGATATATAATTATATTTTATTAACACTACCACTCTTTCTTTCCTTCTTTAAAGTCAAATCAACAATTAAATAAATGGCTTATTACCATATTAATTCAATACAAAAATTAATATAAAAAAATTATATAAGTATAAGCAAATAAATCTAACATATAGGTTTGTCATTTTTCTTGATATCTCAAAATAAGCTGACTTAAATCAATATTAGAAAAAAAATACATATTCTATAAATGCTTATTTAAGACTTTTCTTACTTATCATATCATAAAATAAATTTCAGGTGTAACTTGTATATGTTATTTCACTTCCATTCAAATGTAATGCCCTACTTTTCAATTTACAATTTTAAAGTAATCATATATAACCTATTCTTTGATGTGTTTCGATAAGCAGTTACACATGCACGCATTCGGTAATATTAACATATATATTTAAAATGTATACCCATAAATTATATATATAAAAATATCTTTTTCTTTTGCAACCTTATAGCGAAAGAAAATAAAATACATGATATTAATTTTTTAATATGCAACAAGATAAAATAAAAAATAAAAAACATTATAAATGCATATATCTATAGGTTTCTCATTATCATTAACAACTGAAGAACAATTAAGAAAAAAACATTTCAACATTACAATATATAATAAAAAAAATTATAAAAAAAATAATGAAAAATTTAAGTTTAAAGATTTAAACTATGTTTGTGCTATGTTGTGAGATATTGCAAATAACTATAGATAAACAAGTCTTTAATGTTTCTGTATCAAAAGAAAAATTGCTTTGACCTGTAAATCAAGGTTTACTTTTAATAAGCAAGAATAAAATCGATTAAAGAAAGTTCATATTTACCCGTTTACTTTTTACTTCTTATTAATGTCCTGAGTTTTAATTTTCAGACTGCTTTTCTTTGCTCAACAAAAAAAAAAGAAAGTTATTGCAGATACTTTTAAGATAATGCTGAATCAATTGACTTGCTTGTTTCTTCAATTCTATTATTTTTCATTGTTGATTAGCTTCCTTCTACCATTTTAAAAAAAGTTATTATAAGTACTTTTGAATAAGTAGGTACCGGTGGATTTGCTTGTCTCTCTCCTTTTAAAAAAATAATTGCTGTTGACACTTTAGATGATTGACATAAACTAACAAAAATTTGATTCATGGCTTCAAACTTGGTTCTACATGGCTTTTATAAACTTTCTTTTCCTCCTATTTCCTCTTCTCCATTCATTCGAAGGTAATGAGCTTTTAATAAGCCAGGAACTAGAAAAGAAGCATTCCATATAGCTTGTGTGGTTGGCTTTAAACTCTATCATTTTGTTGGTTATTATTTGATATATGACTTCATAGACAGATCAGCGATTTTAACTCCTTCTGTATTAACCAGGAAGCAGAAATGCAGAGGCATAGTATTATGCATAGCCAAATATGTTAATATCATATTTATATAATTGTTAATAACTTCTATTAAATTCAATCTTGTTCCAATGTTTTCCTCTCTTCTTTAATATTGCTGGAAATTGTTTATATAGACGCACATCTTCGTCTATATTGACTTTATACCAGAGTCTTTTACTTCATTTCCTTTCTCAATTTTTAAAGCGTGAATAAAAAAAATCAAATCGCTTACTTTACTCCTTTTTTTAACATTAATAACAAGGAAGGACTGACTGAGTTGAGTCTCAAGATAATAATCACTGAGTTACATCTCACTTTAATAATAATAATCTGAGTGACTGTCTCTCCAAAATATTCATATTGAGTCTCTAAAAAATAAAATCATACCGACTGATCAAAAAATAAAATCATACTGCCTGATCATCTCACTAAAAAAAAATTAATGACTAAGTGATCATCTCTCTGAAAAAAATTAATGACCAAGTGATTAAAAAAATTGTTTCAATCATTTATATCGCGAATTTCAACCAAAGAAAAAAAACATCTGGAAAACTTATCTTAAAAAAAAATCAAAGCTTCACAAGTTTGACATCGGTCACAATCAATAAAGACTTAAAATTGATCGCTATCGTTATCTACATCATCTAAACATCAGGCCAAAATATTTGTATACACTAATAATAAAAAAAATTGCACACAAAAAAAAATATTCTTTTTTTTTTAAACAATACATTTGTCATCATTATATACTACCCATCTCTCATGTATGTGGGGTATTTCAAGCCATTATTTGGCTTATTTCGAGCCCCATGTTGGGTGCCATTTGTAACTTTTTAAATTAATATATAAGATTGTTAACTTTAAATTAACATAGAAATACACCTCTCTCAGGTGTGTGGCATATTTCAATCCCTATTTGGCATGCCATTTGTAACTATAATTTGTAATTCTTTTAATATGTCACATTTGTAATCACAATAAATATTTAGATAGGGGAAATTATTAATTATTAGATATATGCCTATCCAATCTGTACCATTTGTAATTATATTAATTCATCATAGCATAGATAAAGAAATTATAGAATCACTGTGCCACTTGAAAATATCAGCATTAAAGATTATTGGTATTTATTTATATATTGGGGCAGACATTTGAACAATAAAACATACTGGCCATTGTCATCAAATAAAAATAATATTAAATATAGCAACTGAATAAAAGTACTCACTGTGAAATTCCTGGAGTGCCTTATGCTTATCTCCAATACTAGGTTCTTCTAACAAAGAATCCTTCCTATTCTTCTTTCCAAATATATAAGACCATTCATGGTCATATGCACACACTGGTGCTATTCATGACAACTTATAAAAAATATATATATTCTATAAAACTAATATTATGAAGTTGGAAAGGGATGATATCACTCTTTATTCAGTTTAGCTAAGTACATGTGTTTTCCCATGAGCGCCACTAGATTGTTTTCAATCTAGATAAGTATCTGTTTATAGTGTACTTGAGTTCAAACTCATTCAGTACATTTTTATTACACATGACATGGATGACTAATAAAAAAAAATGACATTCTTACATTTTATCTATATTGATAAAATTACAAGATCCCAATATTACCAAAGTTTATACTATAGATCAAAGATTCTTATAGACATTGCTAGCTCATTTACGTATAATGATGAACAGACATGTATAATCCTATTAATGGCTTCCAAACAAGCATGTGAAGACCATTATTGATATTGATGGCCATTTAACTAGATTATTTATCACAATAAAGGTAATAATGATGATGATGATGATAATAATATCATAATAATAATGATAATAATAGTGATATCATAATAATGATTATAATAGTGATGATGATACCAGCCATGGCTTATTAATAAACTCACAACAATAAATTCATCTTTATAAACTTATAGGCATCTATTAAAATTATCCTATTTCATACTGGGATTTAATAATACTAGTGGTGATGATTGATCATCATGAATCTCTTTGCATAATATTCAATTTTCTATAAACCCCTATTTACTAAAATATATTCATTATGCTAAACATTAAATTTAATGATTATAATTTATTAATGATGATTGATGGCGATCATAACTTTTATATAGTATTATCTGCAACGTTTTTAACCAATAACATGATATCCATTTTTGATAAGGGTGATCTAAACTCATGGACACAACACAATTTTAGCTTTCTATTGTTGAACTATAATTATCAAAATTTGGTTATTCTCAAGCATAATCCTTAAATACTTAAATATCAACATTATAGTTTACCTATTATTTTGCAGACGCTTAATATTTGCAAGTGATTACTCAATATATACGAATGGTAATACTTAATAACTGCAAGCAATGATGATGAATTAAAATGATAGAATTAAGACAAGAAAAAAAACAATATTCTTAATAATAACTCGGAAACCAATTAAGATATATAATTATATTTTATTAACAGTACCACTCTTTCTTTCCTTCTTTAAAGTCAAATCAACAATTAAATAAATGGCTTATTACCATATTAATTCAATACAAAAAATCAATATAAAAAATTTATATAAGTATAAGCAAATAAATCTAACTTATAGGTTTGTCATTTTTCTTGATATCTCAAAATAAGCTGACTTAAATCAATATTAGAAAAAAAATACATATTCTATAAATGCTTATTTAAGACTTTTCTTACTTATCATATAAAATAAATTTCAGGTGTAACTTGTATATGTTATTTCACTTCCATTCAAATGTAATGCCCTACTTTTCAATTTACCATTTTAAACTAATCATATATAACCTATTCTTTGATGTGTTTGGATAAGTAGTTACACATGCACGCATCCGGTAATGTTAACATATATGTTTAAAATGTATACCCATAAATTACATATATAAAATATCTTTTCCTTTTGCAACCTTATAGCGAAAGAAAATAAAATACATGATATTAATTTTTTAATATGCAACAAGATAAAATAAAAAACATTATAAATGCATATATCTATAGGTTGCTCATTTTCATTAACAACGGAAGAACAATTAAAAAAAAACATTTCAACATTACAATATATAATAAAAAAATAATGAAAAATTTAAGTTTAAAGATTTAAACTATGTTTGTGCTATGTTGTGAGATATTGCAATATATATATATATATATATATATATATATATATATATATATATATATATATATATATATATATATATATATATATATATATATATTCAACTTCACACATTTAAATCATTGTTTTTAATTACAAATATTTGACATCTTGATATAATTATTTTATTTAGACATATATCAATTTAGTGCAGCATTTAAATACATAATATATATTTAAAAATCGGATTTTATGTAATATTACAAAAATTGATTTATCTAGTTGTTGGTGGACTTTTATACATTAAAAAAAAGAAACATATAATGATATGACAATAGAGTTTCTTTGTTTACACAAATTCATAGAATGCCCTTGACATTTAATACATAACCTTAATTTCATTTTTATAATTTATTTGCAACAATTAAGTAAGGATATCTTCTGATCAAAATATACTAAAAACTTTTAGTTATTAAACATTTTCAACATTTAACTCTCAAATATTGTGAAACTCTATAATTATGGAGAAAGGCTTATTTCAATAAAGGGGAGAACAACTTCATGAGAGGTTGGATCTAAACTCCAACAAAAAATATTTAAATTGAAAAACATTTCATTATCACAAATCACTATGGTTTATTTTGCTAAACAGGCTAGAAAATAAAATATAAGAAATTGCAATGCTAGGCTAATGTCAGTGAGAGAGAGGGTAGAAACTTAAGCTGAGAAAATGTCATTCTATTTGAAGGTGGTAAGCCACATTATGGCTTGAGTGTTACCTAATGGAAAGGTAGGTAGGAAGTTGCTATGGGTCTGTATCATGGCAAGGCCATATAGAGCTTCAAACACTAACATGCATGTTCGAGGAGCAGATTTAGACCCCTGTTACAAATGACAACATAAAAAATGGAAAGCTTCAAATCCCCGGGGCAGAATATGGGCGAATTAAAGCATTATATAAATATATACATTATTATATATACTTTACAGAAAAAAATGACAAATGAAGTCAATTGTGAATCACTGGAATGAGGTACAGGTTAATCAGATCAAGCTTTATGTGGCTTATTAATAATTTGACATATGCCAGCAACACTATTATAATAATATGAAATCACTGAATTTAAATACTAAAACAAAGCCTTAAATGGTTTAACAAATATGTAATGATATCTTAAAATAATGACCTATGTAAAATAAAATCCTTTATCAGAAGTTAAAACTATAATTATTGAAGCATGCATTGATCTGCCATCTTGAGTCACTTTTGTTTAACATATAAAAAAACTAAAATTCATGCACTTAAAAGTTGCAAATAACAAAATAGATTTAAGTAGCCAGCCTTTTGGCGATGATGATCAATAAAGAAATTAATAAAATTAATGGACACCAAAATCCACCCCAGCTTGCAAAGTATTTATACATTTTGTATAAATTTACAATAAAATATTTTTTTAAAAGTATGTATTCATTTAAAATACAAACTCAATCTTAAGAGCTATTTAGATATAAATAATAAGAACTCATTAATTCCCCATACCCACTTCTTTTCCACAGTAGGATATACAAGAAGTTCAGAAGGCTGGGTTTGATTGGTATGTACAAATAAAATTAAGTGAAAAATATAACAATATCATTAAAAATAAATTATAACCTCACTAAATTATAAAAATAATAAGAAGCATGAGTTGGACAAAAATTTTTTACAGTAGCATTATTTAGATAGAAGAGAATCGATATAAAAAAATAAGTATTAAATTAACATACTTGCCGATTAGCAAGTCAAAAGAGATTCAATATATGGACAACAATTTTAAAGAGTTAGGATTAAGGTAATACAATTGTTCTGACTTTAGACTCGTAACCTCTGGATTCCATGAAATAAAGTACTGAAGAATCTTCTATGGCAGGTGACATTCTTTAATTTAAAACATGTCTCTTGGCCTTGGCAGTTCTTTGCTGGCATGGGCACACTTGAGCAGTAGGAACTACATCTCTGCATGTTGAAAAGGTTTGCTGAAGTTGGAGGGGAAGATGGCTTAGGCCCCTCTTTTTAATAATAAAGCAGACATGAAGTTGGTTAGTGACTATTAACCAAACTCTGACACAATATATTTTTGGACCTATTTATACCAGTTTTCAGTTATACAAAGAATGTTTTTAATTAAACATCTTAACTCTAATTGAATCTTTAATTTACAGAAATATTCTTTCTTTTTTTATTGGAGATGCAATTGCAAGATAACTCTAAAAATAAATTCAAATCAATTTCCAGATTAGAAATAGATTTGATAAAAATGTTAACAGCTAACTAAATCAATTAGCTTTGTTTTCAATTTTACTTTCATTAAGTTTAATTTAAAAATTTCTTTTAAAATCATGAAACAAAACTAATGTTCCCACCCCTTTAATTACTCTTGGACAGTTCACAATTGCATCTTCCATCTTGAATATTTCTGTAATTATATGAAGAAAAATAGTTACAAAGTATTACAAATATAATTAAGAAAAAAAAGTACAAAATTATTTACAATATTTGTTTGTGCTTTTTTATATATAAGAGCTCTGTTAATATATGTATATATCTGAGTCACATCAAGAGATATTAATATCAAAATAATTAAATAATTTTTATTTAAAATTTATATTTATAACTTTTTAGATGCTTCTCAAAAATATATGTATAGTTTATATACATGTGCCAAAAAAAAAGCAGGATGAAACGTGGGTTATGGTAGAACAGTGAGAACCGATCTTGAAATAAGATTGACTGTTTCAACATATATATATATAAATAAAAATCAGTCATATGTCACATGACCTATATAGCTTGTATTACCAATATGTAATATATAAAGAGCATGCTAATAGCTCTAAACAAGCTTATTTTTTTAATTTTTTTATGATATATAAAGAGCTATTAGCACGCTCTTTATATTATATATATATATATAATTTTAACTAAAATAAATATAATAATCAAAATAATTTCAGTTTATTATAAAATAGTATTCAAAAATAAATTTAATATTTAATAATTAATAATTTTTATTGATTCGTTGTTGTTATTATTATACTATTTATTAATTTATTGATTATATATTTATGGTTACTTGTTACATATTATGTTAAAAACAATATTTTAAGTTTGAAAAAAATATATCGAGTTTTGCATAAAATTTTATTTTTAATCACTATATATATATATATATACACTTGGGTCTCGTTTTACATGATAGATAGATTCCTCAAACACATTCAAATGAAATTGCGCAAAAGTAGACATAACTTACCTTGAAAAAGGGGGGATATGGAGTGATATTTTTCAAAAATCACGTAAAAGCAAAGAACCAACATAAAATTACTTTAAAATTCATGCAAAAAAAAAGGAAATAAAATATGACTAATAAAAAATTTCAAATTTGAAAAAAAATGATACAAGACAAAGTTTTTTTAACTATAATATTTAATTTTATTCAAAATAATATATTTTTATGCATAATTTATAGTAATTTACAATTTTTTATAGATGTTTTAATTATTATCATGATTTGCCGATAAACAGGTTCGTTTGCAAACTCGTAAAAAATCAGATTCTTCACATGAGAAAATACAACTTGTGGCAATGTCACTGTCATGGTTGTTAATGGTTTTCTGGTGACAACATAATTAGTAATTAATCTAACAACTAAAAATTAAATTCTTATTTTGTCTTTAATTTTCAATTTTAATTGTGCTCACTGCTATTACTGATTAAAAATAAACTTGCGGACACTAACTGATTAATAATTGATTACGTTCTTTTTTAAAAAGTAAAAACAGAATGTGATTTAAAATGCAAAATTAACATGCACAATGTTTGAAAAAATTTACATTATAATCTTGTAAAATTAAGTATGTATACATAAAATGTGGAAATCATGATTTTAATTTCATTATTGCATAAAATCTTACTATTATAAAGCACTGAAAATATTGAAATTACTAAGATAAAAGTCAAATTCCAATAATGTACTATTACTTTCAATATATGCAAAATTTATTATTTAAAGTAATAGCACATTATTGGAGTTTGACTTCCGTTGAAACATGGAATCACGTAACTTCAAAATCATGTTAAATAAGTTTACATAAAAAAAGACCCAGGTGTATATGTATGTATATATATATATATATATATATATGCTTAAAAGTGTATTCTATTATAATTTAATGTTTTTATCCATCCTGATTTTGACTCTCTAATGATGACTTGGCTAAAGAACATCCATAGATCATTATCATGTTCAAAATAAATTATTAAATGTTCTATTTTTTAATTCATTTATCTATATGCATTTTAGTTTCACCTACAGAAGAATGGAGAACTACAGGTAATTTTATAATCTTCTTATTCTACATTTTTGTTTGTTATTAATATTTTACTATGGTTGTTGTTATAATTGTTTTTATTAGTAAGTGAGTGCATTGTGCAATGTTCTTATTAATTCAATATAAAGTCATATTTGTTTATTATTTCAATGTTATTGTTTAAGCTAATTTCAATATATATAAAAGACATCCTTTGCGGGTTCATCCGTGTTAAAATATTTTTAAAAAATGATATACTGATGTTTTGACTTGGTAACACAAGTCATCCACAAAGGGACAAAAGGTAGAAAGATGGTTGTAGAGGTGCTACTGGCACTGATTTGAAAAAAAACGTTAAAGTTCCACCAATAGCAAAAATGTTAAATTAAGAATGTTTTTTAAAAAAATCTTTCAAAATAGAAGGAAGTTTGCTTGTATCATCTCGCTTATTGATACAATCTGGCCTTTTAAGCATCTCAGTGGCTTCTCTAATTTTGCACTAGCAGAGATTATCACATCTGGATATGATCCAGGTAATAGAAAAATTAATTTTTTGACCTGAATCCATAGTATGAAGTGAGAGTGATGATGATGATGAGTGTTGTTTAACTGCATTAGCATGC
Organism: Epiperipatus broadwayi; assembly: GCA_028023455.1. Taxonomy (NCBI): domain Eukaryota; kingdom Metazoa; phylum Onychophora; class Udeonychophora; order Euonychophora; family Peripatidae; genus Epiperipatus; species Epiperipatus broadwayi. Next base: position 1,989,090 of record JAQFVV010000133.1, on the reverse strand, counting down.
TTATCTCTCCTAACTCTGATGCAACAATGTGAAAATTGTGAGGCTTCCTACATAGGTATGAGTAATCATCACATCAGTGTTAGGAGAGATGAGCATGCTAATACAATTAAACAACACTCATCATCATCATTACTCTCACTTCATACTATTGATTCAGTTCATATAATTAATTTTTCTAGTACCAGGATCATATCCAGATGTGATAGTCTATACCAATGTAAAATTAGAGAAGCCATTAAGATACTTAAAAGGCCAGTTTGTATCAATAAGCGAGATGATACAAGCAAACTTCCTTCTATTTGGAAAGATTTTTTTAAGAAAACATTCTTAATTTAACATTTTTGCTATTGGTGGAACTTTAACATTTTTTTCAAATCAGTGATTGTAGCACTTCTACAACCGTCTTTCTACCTTTTATCACTCTGTGGATAACTTGTGTTACCAAGTCGAGACATCTGTATATCAACTATTTAAAATATTTTAACATGGATGAACCCGCAAGATATGTCTTTTATATATGCAACCTGTGAAAACCTTCGTATAAATATATATATATATATATATATATATATATATATTTATACGAATATATATATATATATACAAATCAATATATATATCAAATTACAGTACAATTTATGTAAATTATATTCTTTTAGAAGTACTTTCGACTATACACTTTGTAGTCTTTATCAACTATATAACGTTATATAGTTGATAAAGACTACAAAGTGTATAGTCGAAAGTACTTCTAAAAGAATATAATTTATATAAATTGTACTGTATTTTGATATATATATATTGATTTGTATATTACATATATTGTGAAACGAATACAGATATCAAACTTTATTTATTACATATATATATATATATATATATATATGTATATAAATAAATTTGATATCTGTAATATATATATATATATATATATATATTAAGTTTAGTATAATTATAAGACACATGGAATCAGATCTTCATATTTTTTACATCTATTCAATTCATCTTTTATAAGTTATTTACATGACCATATGGATGTCAAAAAAATAAATGGTTTCCAATATATGTATTACATTGTGAATCAGCATTCAACAATTGATACAGATCAGCATCTACCACTCTTATATACAATCAGTCAACAGTGTATATTAAGATAGCAAATGTTCAAACATTAATTGATAAGCTTCAATCTTCTCCACTTTCCAACTCTAATATTCAGACAAATAAAAGCCTTGAGCATTCTAATTTCAGATTTTTAATGAAATAGTTGGCTGAATATTTGAAGAGCAGAGAAGATTGGACCTTGTCCAAAGTTTGAAGATTTCCTATCTTTATATATACAGAACACTGATTATATATATATATATATATATATATATATATATATATATATATATATATATATATATATATATATATATATATGAGATGGTGATCTGGAGTAAATCATGAGTTCTTGATCAGCATAAATTAGATATATTTGAGATCACTTATCTTTTTCACATATATGTTGTTCTGTGCATCAGTAGAATAAGATATATCACATTGATGTATGGAGCTTTAAAGTCTGAGTTCAAGTCTCTTACAATTGACTATATATATATGATAATCAAATTATAAATTTTGTAACTTGCTCTTAGCTTGCATTTTATAATCAATAGATGGAGCTTTACCAATAACTCTTAAAAAAGCTTTGGTTTACATAAACCCTGAGAAAGACAGAATTCAATATCTCTTTTATTATCTCCAACCACCAGACCATGGTTTGCATGCTAAGAGCATATTACAAAATTTATAACTTGTTTTGTTTATCATAAATGATCCCTTGAAGGTTTTTGGAATGATATATATTGCAGAGGCTTTTACTGTATGGTGAAACTGAACTGATATGAGACCCATATAGCTGTCTTGTTTGTTTGACTGGATTTGAATATATTTACTTATCTGAAAAATTCATGCTTTCAAACTGATGAAAACATGTTTCATAAAATGCTGATTATAGAGTCAGTTTTTAGATGTAGTTTCTGTTCTCCTACCCATCAGTGAGTTAAGCCAACTAGATAAAAAACATGGTCTGGTGGTTGGAGATAACAAAAGAGATAGTGAATTTTGCTTCTCTTAGCATTTATGTAAACAAAAGCTTCTTTAGTAGCTATTGGTAAAGCTCCATCTAGTGATCATAAAATGCAAGCTAAAAGCAAGTTACAAAATTTATAACTTGGTTTTGTTTATCATAAATGTACTCTTGAAGATTTTTGCAATGATACTTGAAACCATGGTCTGATGGTTGGAGATAACGAAAGAGATATTGAATTCTGTCTCTCTTAGCATTTATGTAAACAAAAGCTTCTTTAGTAGCTATTGGTAAAGCTCCATCTAGTGATCATAAAATGCAAGCTAAAAGCAAGTTACAAAATTTATAACTTGTGTTGTATATCATAAATGTACCCTTGAAAATTTTTGCAATGATACTTGAAACCATGGTCTGATGGTTCGAGATAACGAAAGAGATATTGAATTCTGTCTCTCTTAGCATTTATGTAAACAAAAGCTTGTTTAGGAGCTATTGGTAAAGCTCCTCCTAGTGGTCATATATATATATATATATTGTAGTGATGAGCTACAACCTGATACTCCATCCAATTATTTAAGACACTCTACCAATTGGAGCCACATAGACATATTTGGTAAACCAATAAATTGCCAAGCGAATTGTCATATTAACATTTTTTTTCGTTCCAACATATACATTTGTATAAACATCTTTTTATTTCTAAAAAAGTAATAAAAGCCAATAAATTGATAAAAAAACAGATAGGTATATTAACTCTGGAATAAAATGTATTATATGTTACTAACTGAGGAGAACTATACAAAAAACTTACACATAAAATTAAAAAAAAACAATAACTGAATTAAAATCTAAACACATAGCAACCATTTGTAGAAATGAAATTTAAAATATTTATAAATTATTATTTTTTATTTATAATCCCATTTATTTATATTATGTCTGTTAAAAAATAGGAAATGTCAAGGTTAAAATGCTTAAAAAAACTTCACGTGACCTACAACACAGTATTAATTGTTAAACTGTCTTCTGCATTCAAATATAGAACATTATTTTTTTTTCTGCTTAAAAATAAATTCAAATATAAAATGGAAGTGAATGTTCAAATTTAAATATATATATTTTTTAATATTAATCAAAATGATTAAAAGCTGAATTTTTTGAACCCATTGTTTGAAATGGAAGAACTAATTTGAATGTAAAAATTTAATTATTTGCTACTTAGACAATTTTAATTAAATTTCTGAGTTGTAGTAAGATTCAATAATTAATTGTTTTGATAAATATTAATATCATCATTGAAATCTTGAGAAACAAATGAATCAATAAATATTTATTATTTTTATATCATGATTGCTAGCTGCAAAGTTTATACCATGGAGTAATAATACATCATCAATAATGCCATGAAAAGTTAAAGATTTTACCTGCCCATTTAGAAGAATCTTGAAAACCATCTTTGCTTTAAATAAAATGCCTAACGAAGTCCAAGACAGGATAATTGGAGAACATTATTATTTTTTGACACAGACAGGAAATTTCTATTCTTCTTAGGAGCAGAACTTCATCTCCACTCATAGGAATTTATTTAGCAAACAAACAGTTTCAAGCAGACTCATCAAACTTTAATTAACATAATGGGATAAGAATTGTGATTTCTGTTTTATTATTTTGTCTATTGTAAATTTTATGTATTATTATCGTTTCTACAAAAGGAAGCTAATGTGTATAATTTTGGAGAAATTCTGTATGAGAGTAATAAGGGAGGGGAAAGATTACATTTAAATATATAAATATTTTATCGTCTTTAATTGTATAAAGAATAAAAAAGTTATCAGTTTTGACACCCCCATCTGACTGACTTTTGACAAATTAAGGGAAAATGAGAGGTAAGAAATTCTACCATTGGGTTTAGGGCAAGGATTTTATTTTTATTAATATCATTATAGATAACAATTTGGTAGAAAATTATCATTGACAAAATAAATTAAAAGTGTATCAGATTTAATTGTTATTCATATTTTTTTTGTTAATCAATAATGTTTTATATAATTTGTTATTTTAATTTGGTCTTTAACTCATCATTATTTCCATATCCACCATCAGCTTTATAACTCTTGATTATTCACATACTCATCATAAACATTATTATCTTATTTTGGTTTACACTTGATAGAGGAAATACATATACATATATAAGTCATTTATTATAACTTTTAATACATATATACTTATACTGCACATACATTTTTTATATATATCTTATGCTTAATTGATTTTTGGTAATTAATTATCACCTATATAGAGGTGCAATAACTACTATTAGTGTGATCTCCATCCCTGTTAAGAGATCTTAAGCAATTACTCCCTGAGTTCGAATACTGTGGTATAACGTGACTAGAAAGGGCTGAGAATAGGATGAACTGACCCAAATTGTATCTAGGTTAATAAAAATAGGTAGAGCTAGTCTATTGGAAGTAGGTAAAATCATAGGTTATGTATTTCATTGCATAATCACTGCATCCTATCTGAAGACCAAAAGTCTGACCATAATAAGATGTTCTCCCCCATCTCTTCAGAAATCACCAGCCTGTTACAGCTGGTGCTCAATATTTCAGCATGAATATCAAGTCTCCAAGGAGATCCAGCTATTGAACTCATAAAAAAATTTTTTTTTTAGTTTCAATTTTTTTATTTTAAAACGTTTTTGCATTATATATATATATATATATATATATATATATATATATATATATATATATATTGAAACAGATATTCTGTTCCTCATATATTTATTCAAAAGATCCCCCCCCCATTTAAAAATGTCTAGCGCAATTCAATCTAATTGGGAATGCAATAAAGCTGTGATTTGTTAAAAAAAATCATATTTTTAATTTTGTGATTGATGAATTTGAATAAAATGTTATGTCATCTTATTTTTTTTTATCTGTCTCAATAAAAAAAAATTAATTATCCAATCATTAAAAAGAAAGAAAAAAGATACTTGAGTTAAACTGAGGCAGTATTCAAATTAGACACGTCGTGGGAAGAAAAAAACTTTTTGTCTTACACAGAGAAGCAGAACATATTGAATTTTTTTTTAAAAAAAGAAAGTGTATTACTTAATTCTTTTGACAAATTAAAATATAGCTTTAACTAAACGTGAAAATGGAAAAAGAAAACTTTGCTAGAGGAATTATAATGACAATTGGGTAATTTAGCGGCTTCGTTCTCTCCACGCTGTGCCATGACTTTCCATTGATGAAATAACCCACCTTCTTTCTGAGTAAAATGGACTGCAAAACTGGAAGGTAATTATGTTATAGGAATGTTTATACATCTTTATCATAGATTATAAATTGACATCGTGAAATGTCTACATAAAAATTATTTTTATAAAATATTAAAACATGTTTATCATATGTTATAAAGTGAAATTATGAAATAGCTATATGCAAATTTATTTATAAAAATATTTGAACGTATTTATTATATGGATTAGAAATGCTTTAATTGCATATTACTTCTATCTGGGTAATGTAACAGAGCTTATGTGAATGAATATATTTTTATATTTAACTAAATTAGAAATGCTTCAATTACTAAATGATAAATGCTCCACAAGCCAAACAGAGCTCATGTATATGAATATACTTTTGTATTTGACTAAATTATAAATGCTTTAATTACCAAATGATAAATGCTCCACAAGCCAAACAGAGCTTATGTGTATGAATATACTTTTGTATTTGAATAAATTATAAATGCTTCAATTACTAAATGATAAATGCTCCACAAGCCAAACAGGGCTAATGTATATGAATATACTTTTATATTTGAGTAAATTATAAATGCTTTAATTGTCAAATGATGAATGCCCCACAAACCAAGAATTGTTGAGTTTAAATGTTTACCAATCAGTAATAATTCATAAAAAAATGAACTATTGTATAAATCATAAATGTTTGACTGCTTCTAAGCTTCTTCACATAAATGAATTCAAAATGAATTATTGTATAAACCATAAATGTTTGACTGCTTCTAAGCTTCTTCTTTTAAATGAATTCAAAATGAATTATTGTATAAACCATAAATGCTTGACTATTCCCAAGCTTCTTCACATAAATGAATTCAAAATGAATTATTGTATAAACCATAAATGTTTGACTGCTTCTAAGCTTCTTCTTTTAAATGAATTCAAAATGAATTATTGTATAAACCATAAATGTTTGACTTCTTCTAAGCTTCTTCTTTTAAATGAATTCAAAATGAATTATTGTATAAACCATAAATGTTTGACTGCTTCTAAGCTTCTTCTTTTAAATGAATTCAAAATGAATTATTGTATAAACCATAAATGCTTGACTATTCCCAAGCTTCTTCACATAAATGAATTCAAAATGAATTATTGTATAAACCATAAATGTTTGACTGCTTCTAAGCTTCTTCTTTTAAATGAATTCAAAATGAATTATTGTATAAACTATAAATGCTTGACTGCTTCCAAGCTTCTTCTCATAAAGGAATTCAAAAATGAACTATTGTTGAATTTGAATGTTTCCAAGCTTCTTCTCATAAAGAAATTAAAGAATGAACTATTGTTGAATTAAATTGTTTCCAAACTTTTTCTCATAAATGAACTTGTAAATGAACTATTGATAAAGAAAAAAGAACTGCTTCTAGCGCTTTCATAAGTAAAATGAAAATCACGTGGATGGAAATGAACTTCGTTAGGAATTGCTAATTAATTGTTATTTAATAAATTTTTTTTTGTTACTAAAAATTAAATTGGTTATCCAGTTGTCCAATTTTGTTTTGTTTTATTGCATCACTCATCAGTTATAGCACTGGTTCATGAGAATCTCATGCCTTCTGAGCTATGTCTGACATAACTAGACCTAGGCAAGTCAGGTTGTAGTGAGACGGAACTCTAATGGCGCTGTTTGGAAAACCAAACATATAAATGTTTAGATGTTCCCAGTCTCTATGTACTACATCCTCTGATGAGCAGGAAATATTGTTGTAGGAGGCATTAACATCTGTGTTAGGAATGTCAATTGATAGTTCCTTCCTACAGCATGCTCATCAGAAAATTGTTACAACTGACGTAATAAAAGGGTTGTATGCGGGTCCAGTTACATTTGGCACCCAACATGGGGCTTTATCCAGATAGCCTAACCATAGGCACCTATTACATTGTCATTTTACTGTGAGGCCTTATCTGGCATAGGCCAGTTAATTTGCCACCCTACTGTGAGGTCTGATCTAGCTAGCCTACTCATAGGCATAAGCAGATCACGATTCTGTGATATGAACAGTGCATATGATGTAGTGATGTAATTTGTTCTGTGATATGAATAGTGCATATGATGTAGTGATGTAATTTGTTCAGGAAGGATGGAAAAATAAAAGTTTCTCTGCGGTTCAGTAGTTGTACCCACACTTCTTTGCAGGTTATCATCACTGTTTGATCTCCTTATTATATGTGTCCGATATGGACCATGAACACCATCTGTGGATTTTCTCCTTTTCCTCTTCCATGGTGGTACTTCATTTTAAGTTTCCTTTTAAATGGTTCTTCTGCCATAGTAATTATTTTTTTGGTATTTGCAAAGGTTTCTTGTTGCTTAATTTCTCTCACACTGATAAATCCTGAGTTTTCAGATTCCTTTTTGGTGTCTTTTCCTGTGTAAGCAACTATATTTTTAATAACTGTCTTTATATATTTTTTTTCTGTACTCAATTTTTGATTGGAGTTTATTAAGCTTTTGTTTATAATTTTTATATATGGCTGAGGACTAACACACTTTTCTTTCCATTTTATGGTTTCTTTCTCTATCTCTGTTACTATTTCATAGCATATATCAGACAATTTTTCTGAAACATTTTCTTCTATATTGGACAGTCCCTTTGTTATATTTTGATTATGTTCATTTTCACATTTTTCATCTTCTTGAAGATCAGAAGATTTTAATTTTACTTTATTCGATTTATTTTCATCCATTTGAAACTCTTTTACTGTATTTTATACAATTTCATTCTCAGCTTCTGTATATACTGTTTCTTTATTTTCAATTTTAAAGGCACATTCCACAATCAGACTTTTTTCTGAAGGTAGACCAACAATTTCAAGATCACCATTCGTAATTTCAATTTCTTCCTTTTTAACAATCTCAAATCTTGCTTTATCAGTAATAGGGTATTCAATTTGTGATTCCTTTAAAATGTCTTTGGTTGGAAATTTCAAAGTCTCTTCCTCATCCAATTTTTTAGACTGAGTTATTTTTTTCATTAACTGGTTGAACTTTTCATTCTGTTTTTCCACTGCTTCTTTAATTCGTTTTTCTATTCTTTGGTTTGCTTCTATTGCTTGCTTGTTATATTCTTCTCTTTGTTTATCCCATTTTTGGTTATATTCTTCTCTTTGTTTGATATCTTCTTCTCTTTGTTTATCCCATTTTTGGTTATCTTCTTCTCTTTGTTTATCCCATTTTTGGTTATCTTCTCTTTGTTTATTCCATTTTTGGTTATATTCTTCTCTTTGTTTGATATCTTCTTCTCTTTGTTTATCCCATTTTTGGTTATCTTCTTCTCTTTGTTTATCCCATTTTTTGGTTATCTTCTTCTCTTTGTTTATCCCATTTTTGGTTATATTCTTCTCTTTGTTTATCCCATTTTTGGTTATATTCTTCTCTTTGTTTGATATCTTCTTCTCTTTGTTTATCTCTTTTTTGGTTATCTTCTTGATCATATCGAATAGCTGCTTTAACATGGCTTTCTTTTTTGTTTCCTGAGTTTCTACGTTCACCATTTTTCCTTTGTTTTCTGACTTAGTAAGCTTCTCTCTCCATCCACACCATGACCTTACTCCATCTTCTTTGAAATGCCTGTTTCATTCTTTATTCCATTCATTTTTCTGTTATTTCTTTTAAACTTTTATTTTTCCATCCTTCCTGAACAAATTACATCACTACATCATATGCACTGTTCATATCACAGAATCGTGATCTGCTTATGCCTATGAGTAGGCTAGCTAGATCGGACCTCACAGTAGGGTGGCAAATTAACTGGCCTATGCCAGATAAGGCCTCACAGTAAGATGACAATGTAATAGGTGCCTATGGTTAGGATAGCTGGATAAAGCCTCACAGTTGGACGCCAAATGTAACCGGACCCGCATACAATATATATATATATAACCTCTATAAACTTACACATCTAACACATAATTGATTCATATAATTACAGCTTTGAAAAGTGTATTTAATATTTCTTATTGTTATAAATAGTTATGTTAAATGAAAACTTATTTAGAATGGTAAGTGAAATTTGAGGGATATAGATAATGAAATGAGCAGAGACCAACTATTAAATAAATAATCGTTGATTAAATCGTGGTTAAAATAGATTAGTCTGGGAAAATAAAAGATCAGGTTTTTAAAATGGGAAATAAAAGTTACATACATAAGGGAAATCTAAACTAACTGCAAATGGCAAAAAGATGGTGTATATAACCCTATGGTACTCCTTTACCCTGCTTAGCGATTGTCTACTTAGCGATATTTCGCAATAGCAATCATCATCAATTTGTACCCACTACTTCGATGTGCAATCGATTATTCACTATAACAATCGGGAAAAATTAAAAAAAAAAAATTGGCAGCCATCTTGAATTTTGTGTCACTGATGACGTCAGAGATAGCTATATTATACCCAAAAACAAAAGTATATTATTGTAATATGTATACAGGTAATGACTTTGCTGTAATTCTATACACATATAATATTTTATTCATAAAACCCTTAAAATATCTATAATTACTTTATCTATAATACATCATATATAATAAATAACACAGCAAATGTTCATACACTTTTTCTTTTAAAATACGTATATATGTTCTACAATAATATCAACAAATTAAAAATCCTTCTCCTTTTTCTTTTCAAAAACATTATTTTCTTATCTCAATACTAAACATATACAGTATATATATAATACAAAAATACCATCATCACAAACTTTCAGGAAAACACTAAATATAAATATTAAGCTGTGTGTGTGTGTGTTTCTGAAAGACAATATATTAATTTTAGAAAACCTGGATAATTATGTAAAAATAGTTGTTGATTTTGTAACTTCGTTAATCAGAAGAAAAACAACATTTTAAAATGATGTTGAATTTGAAAAGTTTTAAAAAAGAAACAGATTGCATTTAATTAAAAATCTTTCTACTTGAACGGTGGGGGGGGGGGGGCGTTATTACATTACTAAAAATATACAGTAAGAAAAATAAACCTACCTGTATGTTTTAGAAAATTAGAAGTTAGATTTTTTACTTTGAAAATAAGTTGATTTTTTTTTTCTATATGTTCAATTAAATAATTAATAATTAAACATTATTTTTTAAGTTGAATAATTTCACATAAGTAATAAAATAAATGTATAGTAGTAATATATACTGTAATACAATTTTAAAAAAAAGCACTTCAGTATAGATTTTTTTTTCATTACGATGAAAAACTTTCACGGAAGAATATAAAAACTTTTAAATTCAAATTTAGTTTCATTGCTGTTCTGTACTTTTTAAAGTGAAAATATGCATTTTTTTCCTAGTGATATAAAACTTTTCTATTTAGATACCATATTTAGTCATCATTGTCATGAAAAAATCAAGAAAATCTTTGAGCTTGAAAATCAATGTGAATATTTTATGTTATTGGAACTGACCAATTTTTTTCCCATAGACCCCCATTATAATTACGAATTTTGTCTATGATATTCTTGCTTAACGATGAGTTTTGGAGGATCAATTGCCATCACCAAGCGAGGTAAATGTGTGTATATATATATTCACTTGTATTAAATAAAACCAAACAATTTATTTTAAAGTTATAAATAAATTTTTAATGTTAACAAGAAGTATGAAATATTTATTAAATATGAATCTTAAGCATTTACCAAAATCAAAGAGTAGTAGTGATAGTGAAATAGAAAAGACTACCACTATTGTTGAGAAAGAAGTGTTGTATAGCCAAGAATCTGGGGGGGGTCTATAAATGAAGCTGAACACTTGTCACAGGTGCAAGTACAGAACCAGTTGGTTTATCAAACTCAAGAGACTCCTGCCAAAGAAGAACAACCAAATTCCCAGGGTTGAAATAACACAAACTACAGAGAATATGATGGCCATGCAACTAATGTTCCAGACTATGATGGAAAAAATGAAAGAAGGCATACACATTAGTTTAGAAGCTAAAATGGATAGTAATAACAGTAGTTTAAGAGAAGAAATGACAACCAATTTCAGTAATTTAAACATTAATATGGATATAAAAATGAATGAATTTGAAAGTAAACAATCTGCAGATATGAAACAATTATCTCTTGGTTTAAATAGTGCCCAAAATATAATAAAGAATTGAAACAGGCTATGTTTAAAATGAGGAATGAGATAGATGAGAAAGACATAAGGTGCCAACAGAGATTGGAAGAATTCAAGCACACTATCACCAGCCAACTAGACACTAAATATGAAGAAGTACAACAAAATCATGTACATTTTAAGGAAGAAGTATCTGCTGAACAGGATAGACATGGAATCAAAATGCAGGAAGGATTTAATGTCATTAACCCCAAAATTGAACAATTTCACTCTCAATTAAATAATGAAGTGGAATTGAATAACAAATCTTTTGAAGTCATGAGTCAAAATGTAAAGCATTTGTAGGAAAATATAGCTTCTGGTGAATTAGAGACTCTTCTGAATGATGTAAAATTAGGAACAGTTATTGAAGGAATAAAAGAAATTCAGGACCAGATGGACCATATCGACAAAGCCACCAATCAAAGATTTGAAGCAATTGAAACTCATTTACACCAAAAGGCATATAGAATGGGAATGCAGCCTACAGAGATTGATAGATCAACACAAACTAATTATGAGAATGGAGATAAGTTAGGAAACAATTTAGAAGTAGTTTTCAAAGACAGTAGCAAGGATGATGACCCCTATTTGGGACCTACTTGGGCATGTCAAATACAACTGGAGATTATTGCTAAAAATTTCAGTGGAATAAAGCACCACAACCCAGAATCCAGTTTCTCACAGCAGATAATACCTGATATTAGAGATGATCCTATCAAAATTATCACAGATTTTCCAATATCAACTACACAAGTGTCTACCCAGCTAATTAGCCATATGAACATAATATCGACAGTGACAAGAAGTCATCTATGTCTACAAACTCAGATAGAGAGTTCAAGCTACTCAACAAATCTATCCTTAGATAATATAAAGTATGAGATAGATCATGAATCTCATAAAATGAGACAAGAACAGTTAGATGATACTGACACATCTCAAAGACAACTAAGCTCTCAAATTCTTAAGGTTAACTACCTTAATAAATTCACAATAAGTGAGACAATCTTATATTTTAAAGATATCATGGAAAAATACATGAAAGATGAGATGGAAAATGAAGTGGATATATATTTAAAAAGATTCCATCAAACTCATATTTTTCATGAAAGCAGAATTAAAATATTCTCTAGACAAGATACTGATGAACTATATAGTAGCTATCAGAATATAATATTGTTAACACAGAAGTCTGCAACCATGATAAGTTATCACAATTACACACTATTTTAGCAAAGTTTGATAATGACAAAAGCTATGACCATTTTAAATATTTGCTGTGGCATTTAAAGACACTCTACTATCAACATGATGGCCCAGATAGGCAAGACATGTGGAACATGGTAGAGAGTTCCACATTAGAAATCACTAAACAAATGGATTGCTGATTTCATAAACTAAGCAATACATATGAAGGTCCTTTTACATTCATTAGGCATAGACATGTTAGTGCTTAAAAAGCCAGTAAAGTGATGGACCTCAAAGATTGCAACTTGGAACTTGTATACCGGTCAACTCGAAAGTTTATGAATACACATTTTTATTTTCAGATAATATACTCTATAAAAAAACTTAATATTAGAAAGCTAATGCTAATCTAGATACCATTTATATAATTATTATTTTTAAGAATATATAAAATTGTTTTCAAGAAGGTTCAAATACAGTTAGAGCATAAATAGATGCATCTACAAATTTTTTAACACTAAACCATTATTTATGGTTAATAAAAGCAAATGTATGGTATAAGTTAACTTAGTAGCATTACAAATGACATGGACCCCAGTATAATATTTTTTCCCTTTAAATAAAAGTATACATATGTAAAACAATCAATGAGGGTACTAACTCATACCTATACCAGTATATCCTACAGAAATAAATGTGGAACAGTAAAGATTGCAAGCATATGAAAGGCTCAAGAAAATGGCTGACCAAAGAACTAAAAAAAGGAAAGGTATATTATAATTTTAAAGTAGAGGACAAAGTATTGATAAAAACCCCACATGTAAGTAAACCGCAAGATAATATGTTAAGTTTTTTAATCAATATGAAGGACCATTTACAATAGTAAAACAATTTGGTCATAATGAATATTGGATTGATATTGGAGGAGAGGTACAAGGCACATATAATGCCCATATCTTAAAACAATATCTTGGAATCTCCATGTGAACATACAGTTGCCTTATAGAATGCACAACCCAGATGGAATAATAACTAGAAGTGATAATTAAAGCATAGTAAGAGATAAAATCAATATCAGAGAAATATCTATATTTATATGTAGGTGATTTAAAAAAGACTATAACTAGGGATATTATATTTATATTTTTTTGTTGATGAGGATATACCCAGGTTAATGCTTTAAAAGTATTGGGTTATCTTGACATTAACCAAGACAGAAGAGTCAATCCATGCAGAGTAATGGATGTTCTAATAATTAGTTAGACCTTCAAAAAAAATCCAGTAAGACTCAAAAAAGGAGCAGGATGAAGGCTAACTAATAAATTTATGTGCCTTCTAAATAGAGACATGTTACCGGTTAATTGTTTGGTCCACATAACCATCAATAGGAAGAAAAGAAAAAAAACCCTAAGTTCAAATCACACTTTAAATGATATATGATTTAACCATAAAGAAAAGTGTAAACTAATTTTGAAAGACTGGCAGATAAAATTAAGCAACACTGGAGTAATTTTTTTAAACCCTTCATTGAAACCTAACTCAATCCAGCATTAAACATACACATACTTATTTTTAGTGATAAAATTCTAACCATACATTAGAATTTTAACCCTGTAAGTCAAGGGTGTTGTAGTGATGAGCTACAACCTGTTACTCCATCCATTTTTTTAAGAAACTCTACCAATTGGAGCCACATAGACATATTTGCTTAAGCAATAAATTGCCAGGCAAATTGTCATATTAGCATTTTTTTTCATTCCAACATATACATTTGTATACACATCTTTTTATTTCTAAAGAAATAATAAAAGCCAATAAATTGATAGGGAAAGCAGATAGGTATATTAACACTAGAATAAAATGTATTACATGTTACTAACTGGGGAGAACTATACAAAAAACTTACACATAAATTTAAAAAAAACAATGATTGAATTAAAATCTAAACCCATTGCAACCATTTGTAGAAATGAAATTTAAAATATTTATAAATTATTATTTTTTATTTATAATCCCATTTATTTATATTATGTCTGTTAAACAATAGGAAATGTCAAGGTTAAAATGCTTAAAAAAACTTCACATGATCTACAACGCAGTATTAATTGCTATACTGTTCTGCATTCGAAGATAGAACATTATTTTTTTTTCTGCTTAAAAATAAATTCAAATACAAAATGTATGTATGTTTGAATTTAAATATGTATATTTTTTAATATTAATTAAAATGGTTGAAAGCTGAATTTTTTGAAGCAATCGTTTGAAATGGAAGAACTAATTCGAAAGTAAAAATTTAATTATTTGCTACTTAGACAATTTTAATTAAATTTACGTTTTGTAGTAATATTCAATAATTAATTGTTTTGATATATAATAATATTATCATTGAAATCTTGAGAAACAAATGAATCAATAAATATATAATTTTTATATCATGATTGCTTGCTGAAAAGTTTATACCATGGGGTAATAATATGCCATCAATAGAGCCATGAAAAGTTAAAGATTTTACCTGCCCATTTAGAAGAAACTTGAAAACCATCTTTGCTTTAAATAAAATGCCTAACCAAATCCAAGACAGGATAATTGGAGAACATTATTATTTTTTGACCCAGACAGGAAATTTCTATTCTTCATGGGAGCAGAACTTCATCTCCATTCATAGGAATTTATTTAGCAAATAAACAGTTTCCAGCAGAGTCATCGAACTTTAATTAACATTATGGTATAAGAATTGTGATTTTTGTTTTATTATTTTGTCTATTGTAAATTTTATCTATTATTTTTGTTTCTACAAATGGAAGCTAATGTGTATAATTTTGGAGAAATACTGTATGAGAGTAATAAGGGAGGGGGAAGATTAGATTTAAATTTTATATTATTTTTTTTATATATATATATATATATATATATATATATATATATATATATATATATATATATATATATATATATATATATATATATATCATTCTTTAATTGTATAAAGAATTAAAAAAATATTAGTTTTGACATCCCCATCTGACTGACTTTTGACAAAATAAGGGAAAATGAGAGGTAATAAATTTTAACATTATCTCATTAATTAAGCTTACTTTTATATTACTTTTAAATCAGTGATTTATAAACATTGTTTTATCTAGACAACAAAGATATATATATATTGTTATGTTGGTATATATTGTACCTAACTGAAGTGTCACTTAGTTCCAAGAGGTAATCAAGGTTATCTTAGCTTAACCTTTTGTTTAAAATTTTGGATTAAAAAATAATGATGATAAAAATGGAAATTAACTTAGTTAATTATTAAAATAGGATAATCTAAATATTTTAGTAGTGTCAGTTGGTTTGATAAGAGATGTTAGGTACAAATTTAACATAAGCAACTGTTAAAAACTAATTGTGAATTGATAAATAGTATTAAATGTATTTTAAAATAACTACTGTATAACCCATTTTAATGTCTAAAGAATAATAATTAGATATTATAAATAAGTTGGAATAATTAAGTAATAAATTTAAAAAAAATGATATGTAAGTTTTTATTAAAAAAATAGGAATATTTGTTATTAGATTTGTAGTTTAACATTCCAGTTATAAAAAAATATTTAGATTAAATATTCATTAACATTCTATTGTTGTAATTTTAAAAATAATTTTAAACAATTAATGTAAAGCCCAGACATATGTGAGATTATGTGCATGCATAGACATGGAAACATAAGAATAAAGAAGTAATTTAATTCCAATATTGTTTAAAATAAGTAAATAAAACAAATGTGTGAATAAAATTATTTCAATGAAATATTTAAGGGTTTAGTAATGGGTGTAACTTTTAATTTTATATTTATTACTAATGTGTTGTGTAAAATATCATTATAAAACAAATATTGCATAATATTTGCTAATAATAAAATTTTGACTTTGCAGCTGAGGGTCACATGGTATGGAAAAATTATATTGATTATGTCAGTAGATAGATTCCACAGCTGGTTTGTCAGAATATTAAAATTTAATAAAAATAGTTTTTATTGGTTTTTAAATGAATTGTAGGGGGATGAAAAATTGTGAGATAAAACGGAGATCGAGGAGTCATTCAGGGGCTGATCTTGTTTTGATTCAACTGGTGCTAGATCTTAAAATTTTGTTAATAAAAGTAATTTTTTAAAAAAAAAAGCTTGATTTTTCTAAAAAAAATACAAGTATGTTTAAAATATTTAAAATCGTCTTGTAATATTGGAGGGCTAAAAGAAAAGGTAATCCATTTTTCTGACAATTTGAATTTAAGTGGAGGCATAGAAATTATAGTAAAAAAATGTCTAGAATAAATGAAGTGTCTCAGATATTATATGACTTTAATTTGTTTATTTTTCTTTACTTGGAAGTAAGATTAAGAGACAAATTATTAACCATTTCCATAGATAAGCGTTCGGTTGCATTAAACTATTTTGAAAGTAAAATACTAATTGTTTTTCCTGTTAGATTAAAAGTATATGTAAAAAAAAAAAAGAGAAAAATTTTTAAGTTTAAAAAAAAAGAACATTATAAGGAAGCTACTATGTTTGATTACAGTGAAACTGTAAAGAATGATTATTTAAAAAAAAAATACATATTTCTTGACATAAGTGAAAATGATTTGTTTAGCTAAACGCAAACAAATAAAGTATATATATTTTAAAGGATAACTCTTATTTACACAGTAAGAAAGGTCAAGTATTCGGAAATAAAACTTTAAAGCAATTTGTAATGACTAATAATGAATTTATAGTTATTGAATACATTATAAATGGTCATACTTGCCAGTATTTATAAATAACTTTATGGCATTAATTATAGCCTATAAACTGAGAAACGTCTGGAATGATAAAAAAATTCTACTTTCATATTTAAAAGTAATCAAAGAAAATTGGTGTTAAAAATAAAATATGTCTTGGAATATTATTAGGAAAACTATTTTATAAAAAAAACTATATTTTAAAAGAAGCATTTCCTAAAAGATGATAAAGAAATTCAGATAAAGAGATTATTATTATTATTATTATTATTATTATTATTATTATTATTATTATTATTATTATTATTATTATTATTATTATTATTATTATTATTATTATTATTATTATTATTATTATTATTATTATTATTATTATTATTATTATTATTATTATTATTATTATTATTATTATTATTATTATTATTATTATTATTATTATTATTATTATTATTATTATTATTATTATTATTATTATTATATACATTTTTGAACTCGGGATCTTATAAATAAATTAAAGTGTGTTCAGCTGAAGAATTTATTTTGTTTTATGCCGGCTTAATCTTATTATTTAAATCTTTTTTTTTTAAATTGTTTTAAAAAAAAGTATCATTAAGGAACTATTGAACATTTTCGTTTGAAAATCATTGCCATGTTTATAAATGTATTAATTGAAGCTTCGAATTCGGATAGATATCTTAACCTGGATAAATTGTCTACACATTATTAAATAGAAAAACCATTACGGAGCTGAAATATGAACTTGAGTTAATGTATTATTATTATTTTTATGGTCTGTTTTATTGGTTTAAAAAAGAATGAAACCATAAAAATATTTATGCTATTATTTTTTTTTGTAACACTTTTTGCATAAATATACAGGTAAACTAGGGTTATAATTTTAAAACGAAATAGGTTTATTAGAATGAGCAAATGTTTTTTGCCATTCTTAAGTAGATTTAGTTTATTTATTAAGCATTACACTAGCTAGTTTCTATTTAATAATTTCATTTATAGAGATTTAAATATCACAGTCTTATTTTCATATAAATGGGATGTTTTACTCAATTTTTATTTTAAATTTACCAAAGAAGTTTATCAGAGAGTATCCATTCATTTGTTTTATGAATGTTATCTTAATAATAACTACAAATATTTTATATTCATCGAGAAGTAAATATTCTTGCATTTAATTTACAATTTTAAAAGTCCACTAGTCACTATATTTTAGCATTTAATATTTTGTTATGTGTGCATTGTGCCTTGCCTAGAATTTTATATGCATTTAAGTTTAAAGTATTTTCTACAGTAGTCAGTTGACACATAGTTTACTTTGTTGGTTCGAACATTGGGTATACGTTTTGTATTATTTATAAATTTCTTAGAAATAACTTAGTTAGTTCAGGTGAAGTATATATCTTGCTATTAGTTAGTATTTATTAGCCTCATAGAGTTAGGCTTAGTTAATAATTTTTGAATATGCTTATGGAGTAGATAAAATCCACCATCCTTATTGTATTGTATTTCCATGATTTGATAGTGCTTGTTTCCAAAAGAGGGTTATTGTATTGTATTTTTCAGTGATGGTGATCACATTTATAAGCATTGGAAATCCCATGAGAGGATTGTGCTTGTCTGGTGTGTCTTTCCTGTTCCTAGATACACTGTAGATGAATTCCAGGTATCTTTGTTTCTGCCTCAAAGTTAGGTATTTTTGAAAGACACCATATTCTTTTCCAGCTCTGAGGGGCCTAGTATCTTTATATTTTTTTTGCCTATCATTCATGATGACTTAATGCTAATTCCTCCACAGTAGGTGATGTTGCATTTGTTTTAGATTTGTGATGACAAGATATGCTTGTTTGAGGAAAGGTATTTTTTCAGGTAGTTGTAGCTAATTTAAGGCTCATAGGTATATCAATGTTTGAATTGTGTTGCTATGATAGTTTTATCAGGCACAAGCTAACCAACAATAAGTTATATTTATTTTAAAGTATGTTAAATATGCATATGGTATAAGTGGCAATTCACACATACTAATTTAATATTTTCATCCAGAAT
The DNA here is from genome assembly GCA_028023455.1 of Epiperipatus broadwayi. Classification (NCBI taxonomy): domain Eukaryota; kingdom Metazoa; phylum Onychophora; class Udeonychophora; order Euonychophora; family Peripatidae; genus Epiperipatus; species Epiperipatus broadwayi. The sequence continues at coordinate 1,969,571 of JAQFVV010000133.1, read as the reverse complement.
TTCGCCGCTGGATTTCTAAGTTTGTTACATTATTAATTTTAACACATTGAGGGAATAATTTTATGTGGACTAAATTTATTTTAAAAAAGTATAACTGATCTCTGATGAATGACTGTCCCATACACTTACTTTAGTTTAGCTTTAATATTAGTTTAATCTGATTTAAACATATATCTAGCTATGATATTAGTTATAGCCGTGAAACTAGTGATGATATTTTTCAAAAGTATTGCTGAATATGTTTATTCCAACTTAGTGTTTGTTAAGTTTAGGAGTATAAAATTAAGCTTAGGGTTTTCAATATAAACCTAGTTTTGTGTGTTATTCTGATTATTAGATGACACCATAATATTAGAAATTATTCTAATAAAGAAGAATAGTAGTGTGCTTATTAAGTACATATGATAATTAAAGTTTAAAGTATTTTGAGAAAAGTCTAATTATTAAAAGAGAGTAACATTGAATAACCTTTGTCTGTTATTAAGTGTATTAATGTAAATTAAATAAAACTGTTAAGAGTCCAAATACTTATATTAAGTATTTAGTGCGGTATTGGCAATGTTTGCATTCTACTACATATGTAAACATTTCTTCTTGTTATTAATAAACCAAATTATTATTATTTCAAAAGTTTTGTTTTGTTTGTTTTACTTTTATATGAAAATATATTATTTTCTTGGATTCCAAGTTTACAAAATTTTAAAATTTTAATGTTATCGAATCTTCAATTCAGTAATTCACAAGTATATTCTAAGTTAATTAAATATAGTTGATATTGTCTTGAAAATTAAAAAGCTATGTTAAAGTAAATGATTCTCATACTGAATCACAAATACAGATAATTGCATTATAGCAGATACACAATTAAATACTTAGTTAAAAGTTTTTTTTTTTTTAAATTATCAGTATATCTTTTCAGACTAAAGATTATGCAATATCAGATTAACAATATTAGTACTTCAGAAGAATATTTTAATTAATATTATTTTAAAAGCTGCACATTATCTTATATTCACTGCACATCATCTATCATCATCTTAAATCTTATATATTTAAAGAATTCTAATCCATTTGCATTTGAGGTCTTTAGTGGTTGTCTGTGAGTATGGAAAGGCATTAAAAGTATCCTTGCTCTTTTCTTTGCTCGAGTAATATCTTAGATAATAGGCCATTATTATTTTAAATTTAAATTGATGCATTAAATTTTGTGAATTAATATTTGTTTTGTTTATTATTTTAAGATTGAACATTTTATAATTATTTTATGGTCAGCTAAGATGTCACTTATTTATTTATTAATCACAGTAATTCTTTATTAGGCAACTTAACTTAAACATTAATTTTGCAGAAGAGTTTTAGTTTTAAAATCCCTGAGGTTATTTACTCTTGTTGTTTTAGTAAATATAATTCTGTAAGATAATCTTGTAAAGCAAAGTATCATTAGACTTATTCAGAGAGTGTATGTTTGATTGGTAGGATTAATATGGTAAATATGGATTAGTGATTTTTAAATAATCCTTGATATGGTTTAGTATTAGATTATTATTAATATACTATAGTCGGTATAGTTCAGCAGTGTTGGATTTGAGCTTTATTTGATTATACATCTCTGGATCATCATGTCTTTTCTTTAAATTTATTGTAACCCCACTGAGCCGAGTCATTTAGAGTCTCTCATTTATATTTCATTTCATCTCATTTCAATTCTATTTCATTTTTTTCATGTCATTTCTCATATTCTTCTATCATCTCAGCCATTTAAACATTCGTTAAGAGTTTCTTCTATCATCTCATTTCATTTCTCTCCTTTATTTCATCTTCTTCTTACTTTCTCTTTCATATCTTTCCCATCATCTCATTTCTTCTCTCTCTACATTATATATATCATTTCTATTACTTTTCCCCATTTATTTTCCCTCTCAATTTTTTTCTTGTCCATCATTTATCTTTACCATTATCATTACCTCCATTTCATTATTAGCATTTCTTCTCTCTTTCTCTTTCTTTTCCCCCCTCTCTCATTTCATTAGGGTACAATTTATCTCTCCCTATATCTCCCTTATCATCTTCTCCCTCTTCCTTTCTACTTACTTTTCATCATCATCATTTTTACCTCCATTTCATAATTTTCTCCCTCTATTTTCTTCCTCTTTTATTCCTTTTTCTTCTTTTCTCTCTCTCTCTCTTCCTCTTTCTCACACACCTCTTTCATGTTGATTAGGTTACAATATATATATATATATATATATATATATATATATATATATATATATATATATATATATATATATATATATATATATATATATATATATATATATTGTAAATTACCCAGTTAAAATCACAATCACATATACATAATATAATTTTACATATTCGTTGTGGTAAATAATTATTCAAGTACATGAACTTCTACCATTGGGTTTAAGGCAATGCTTTTATTTTTATTAATATCATTATAGATAACCATATGGTAGAAATTCATCCTTGACAAATTGTTATTCATATTTTTTTTTTTGTTAATCAATAAATTTGTATATAATTCGTTATTTTGATTTGGTCTCTAACTCATCATTATTTCCATATCCAACATCAGCTTTATAACTCTTCATTATTCACATACCTATCTTAAAAATTATTATCTTATTTAGTTTTACACTGGATAGAGGAAATATACATATTTAAGTCATTTATTATAACTTTTAATACATATATACTTATACTGCACATAAATATTTTTTATATATCTTATGCTTAATTGATTTTTGGTAATTAATTATCACCTATATAGAGGTGCAATAACTACTATTAGTGTGATACTTTTTCTTGTTAAGAGAGCTCAAGCAATTACTCCCTGAGTTCGAATACTGTGGTATAACATGGCTAGAAAGGGATGAGAATTGGATGAACTGACCCAAATTGCATCTTTGTTAATAAAAATAGTTAGAGCTAGTCTATTGAAAGTAGTAGGTACAATGATAGGTTATGTATTTCATCATGTAATCACTTGCATTGTATCTGAAGACCCAAATTCCGACCATAGTAAGATG
>JAQFVV010000133.1:1899021-1964021 GCA_028023455.1 Epiperipatus broadwayi | reverse complement strand
TAATATTATAATAATTATGATCATAATTATATCCAACATTTAACAATTCATTAGAATACATTTCATTATTTTTACCTTTATCTGAATATTTACAAAGATTACCATTTCTAAACAAGAAGGACTTCAAACCTGCCATTTTATGTAACATTGGTACTCTTGATTTTTATGGAATGTAGCCTCTTTTTGCTATTGGTTTAATAGTCATATAGTAATCCAGTTTATCTCTGTTTCTAGTTATCTTAAGATCTAGAAATTGAACACACTTTAAATTTTCATCTGTTTTAATCCATTTTAAGCTTTTTATATTAATTAATTCATCAAACAAATCTTTAATAATATTTGACTTTCCACATACAAAAACATTATCAATGTATTGATAGTGTAAAATAATATTATTTTGATAACATTCTTTTTTCAAAATATTTCCTTCATATGTGGAGATTACAAAATTACATATTTGGGAAACTGTAGATCCATTGGCCAGGCATTACATGTTCTATAAATGTTATGCTTAAAACTGCATAAATATTTTTATCAATAAAGCTTTATGTTTCAACAATAAGTTTTATTATTTTAACATTAACCTTTTTTAACTGTAATGCATTAGTAATTATTTCAATAGAAGTCATTTTATCAATTGATCCGTACATTTCATTAATATCAAAGGTACACATTATGTCACAAACATTAATATCAACATCATTTTCTCAATTAAATGACACACTTCATAATAACCCCCCTCCCAAAAAAAAAATCAAACATTAAATGTAATGTTTCATTCTGCATTTCTCAAATAAATGACAATAAATTTTTGGTTTTGGTAAATATACAATATATTCATCATTTGATTTTGTTAGTAAAACTGTAACATTGATTGATGTTAATGATGTAATATGTACTCTAGACGTAAATAATATTTATGGATCAATTGATCGAATAGCGTCTATTGAAATTATATCAAATGCGTTAAGTTTAAAAACGTTAACATGAAAATAATAAAATGTATAACTGAAACATTAAGCATTATTGACAAAAATATTTATGCAGTTTTTAAGAAGGATTTTTATATAATGGGTAATGGTTGGCCAATCGCTTTACCTACATTTTGCTCAAATATGTGATTTAGTAATTTCCTTATACGAAGAACATATTCTAAAAAAAACATTATCAAAAAACATTACTGAATATTATCGATATATGTTGATGATGTTTTTGTATGTGGCAAGCCAAATACAATTAAAGAGTTGTTAAAAGAAGTAAATAATTTAAATGGCTTAAAATGGATAAAAACAGATGAATATTTAATGTGCGTTCTGTATCTTGATCTTAAAATATCTAGAAATCAATGTATGCTGGATTATTATATGACCATTAAACTAATAGTCAAAGGAAGTTATATTCCATATAAATCAAGAGTGTCAATGTCACATAAAATGGCAGGTTTGAAGTCCTTCTTATTTAGAAACAATAGTCTTTGGAAATATTCATCCGATAAAGACAAAAATATTGAAATATATTCGAATGAATTGTTAAATATTGGTTACAATTATAATTACATATATAATGTTATTAAAGATTTTAATACGATATATAAAAATAAAAAATTTAATAATAATATCGATCCTCCTGCTAATAAAAAATATGGATATCAATACCATACATTTCAAATGATCAAATAAATTTTATAAGGAAGATTTATAAAGGTAAATGTCATATTGAATTTTACACACCACCTACTTTAAATAAATTAATAAATAACTCTAAGGATAAAACCTCATTTATAAATAAAAATTATATCATTTATAAATATATATGTAGGTATGTAGTGGATATATAGGTGAATTGAGAGGTACGTTGGGAAAAAGAAACTAAAGAACACTTGCTATTGTTAAAAAGAGTTCAAATATCGAATCAAAATTGGAGAGTAGATAATAATGTTTCAGCATCTGTTTTTCATAACCATAATAATTCATGCATTTTTAAACTTCAATTACAACAATGTTAAAATATTGTAAATTGAAAAATAGCAACAAAAGAAAAATAAAAGAAGCTATACTAATATATAAATTCAAACATGACTTTTTTAACAGGAAGGCAGCAAACATTGAGATCACGGAATATATAAGTTGTCATACTATGCCATTTTAACTATTATAATGTAAAAATATTAAAGCAATATATTATAACATTTAGGAATTTTTATTATATTAAATATACTTTTATTGCTTTCATGTCATATAATCATGATAAATGTGTGGGAAAATTAAGTTTTGCTGAATTGAATATTGTTTAATTACGGACCCACCCTGGTATATATATATATATATATATACTATGGTGAGACCGGGTAAATATTATGATTAGAATGGTTCATCATTTATTAATTTATAGAAAAATCCTTAAGATTACGAGCAAAGCTAATTAGGAAAAATAGCAAAACCATAATTGTAATTCATGTATTAAAGTTATGTTCAAAGAAATAAAGAACACAAATGTAAAGTAAAAGAAGTATTGTTCATTATACAAAATGAATATGTAATGAACAAAAAAGGAAACAGCATTCAAATCAGCAAAAAAGTAATGTTCTCAGCATATTAATCATGAATATGATCTGCAAGCATTGAAATCTTATATTAAAACTATGTTTCATTATTTTTTACACTCACACACACACACATATATATATATATATATATGTTGATAGGAAGATTTTCACAGCTTGCATATACAAAAGACATAATTTGCGGGTTGATCCATGTTAAAAAAATTTAAATATTGACATATTCGACTTGATCACACAAGTCATCTACTGGGTGATAAATAAAAAAAAGAAGGTTGTAGAGGTGCTACAATCACTGATTTGAAAAAAAAAACGTTAAAGTTCCACCAATAGCAAAAATGTTAAATTAAGGATGTTTTTTTAAAAAAATCTTTTCAAATAGGAGGAAGTTTGCATGTATCATCTCGCTTATTGATATAATATTACCTATTTGGAAATATTTTTTTTTAAAAAAAACATTCTTAATTTAACATTTTTGCTATTGGTGGAACTTTAAAATTTTTTGAAATCAGTGATTGTAGCACCGCTACAACCATCTTTCTACCTGTTATAAAAAACTATTGTAATACCAATAAAATAATAAATATAATGATAATTAACTATTATATACAATCTTTCATTACAATCTTTCAATCCATAGATACATTTTTGCTTAATTCTTTAACCTTCCTCAACTATCTTTAAATTCAAAACACAAAATGGAAGCAAATGTCATCAACTCCCATATATCACAAATTTTAAATTAGCAGTTTGTCTATAAATTATATACATTTTATTTCGATTTATTAAAATCCCCTCATTTTTTTATTATTGTGGATCCTCTTTTCATGAAGACTCTTAACACTTTCAATATCAAACTTAAATTAATATTTCCATGTATTTTCATGATCCAAAAATCGGAAGCAGTCATTAAATCATTATAATCATTTTTACTTTTTTAGTCTTGTATGTTGCTTTAATCTTTTTTCAATACTGCACGTCGATTCTCCTATATATAATAACATACATCCACAAAATTTAATAAGCAACATTTCTTTTCTGCTTGACAGGTATGATATTATTACAATTATTCACTAATTTATTAAAATTACTTATAACACAAAATGAAACATTAAACACACACACACACACACACACATATATATATATATATAACTTCTTTAGAATTTCACATAAGCATCTGAAATATAGGGAAGTGATATCCATTTTTTATTATCAATCTTCAACTTCTTAAACCATTATAATATTTAAATTGACAGAATGTATTGTGAATCTGTTCCATCTGATAATCAACTTCAAGCAATTCCTTACAAATATCTAATTTTTTTAAAAAAAATTATATCACTAGTAATGATATAATTTTTCATTATGAAACAAAAAATCTCAATCTTGCCATTTTACGCGTAGTTGGTACTTTTGATTTATAATTTATATATCTCCATTTTTGAAATTGTTTGATTACTAATTTACACTTTAACATATTATTACCTCTTGTAATAATTAATTACAAATACATAATACTTTTGTCCTGCTTTTTTTCAATAGTTTATTCAAACAATTCAAATTATGTAACCCCTCTACAAGTGAATTTATGGCATTAATACTTCTGAAAACAAAAGCATTATCCACATACCTTTTGTGAATTTTAATATATTTATAAGATTACATAATTAAAATACTACACTCACATTTAAACAAAACAAAATTGCAAACTTGCGCAACAACAGATAGACCCATAGGCGAACGTTTAAACATTTTATAATATCCAAAATAATATTACGAAATGATTTTAAAAAATTAAATATAAATTGTATTATATATTTTCAAACATCTTTACTTTTTAATGAATCTTCAATTATTTTTATGGAAACCAATCTATTGATAGAACTATACCTTTCAGTCACATCTAATGAATCGATAACATCATTCTCATTAATCACACTAGTTTTAATTCTATCTACAAGGTTAAAAATGAAGCAATAGTATTTTTCTCAAATCTTAAAAAAAAAAAAAAAAAAAAACTATTGTAACAGCTTACAAATATATTTAGAAGTCTGACATATATATTAAACACCAAAATTAATCATTATTTTCAAAGAATTGCTTTATTTATATTTGCAAAAATATGAGAACATACAACTCAGAAAGGATATATCTTATAGCACACAATATTTCTTAACGTTTTATATTTAGTATTTTTAAAATCATTGTTAATAAATTATATTATCTTACCATCCACTATTATATTCTTCAATAAAAAAAACAAGATTTTCCATGTACACTTTAACTTTCTCAATATATTGACATTTTATCATTAAACACATTTTCAGCTTTTTAACTTCTTTAAAACAAATCATATTATCATTCTTCAGCGTTTGTTTAAATTCCTTGTCCAATGCCCATAAAATTTCCTACGGAATCACATTAAATTTATGATGATTAATTTTCTTGATGATTTCATCACATATGTGACTATAGCCAGGAATCATTTCAAATGAATTATGAACAGCTGCAATTAAGTCCAAATTACAATCATTAACAAGTACTGCTTACATATTTAGCTCTGTGACATAAAATATTTTCTGAATCCAATGTATCATTTTATTTAAGGAATTAACAAAATTTATGTCTATATAATATTTGGCTACTGCTTATAAAATAAAAATAAAAAAATTTTCTTCTCAAATTTATTACTTAATTTAAGTTCAAATAATTTACATTTTATTTTCACAAACAATTTTATATTTATCACAAGCACACCATTCATTTAAGATTATTACATGTCCAAAGTTTTCAAATGCCTGCGAATAACAAAAAGTTATTTTTTACATTACTTAAATACAACTTTTAAAATTAGTGATTTCAAACTTGATTCATACATCTCAGTACTAAATTTCATTCAGCTATTAAATTTTACATTACAAAAAATCGGAAATATATGAAAAACTTTACAATCCTTTATAGTCCACTAGAGGGAGCCTGGGGTTCCCGTTTTTTGCTGTTTCAGGCTCCCTGTTCTATTCACCAAAGTCATAGTCCATTGTTGGATTCATAAACAAAAAGGTTACCAAAACGTAAGTGAATGTCTGTTTTATTGTTTTTTCATCTTTAGAAGAAATTTTGAAACAGTTTTCATTCAACGATAATTGAAATTATCCATCGTTCCGTTTTATGCAAATGGATGCCATTACAAAAAGACAAAAGCTAGCTTAAATAATTCTTGGAATCATTAAAATATTATAAACCTTTTAAAAATAATTTTAAATGAAACCAAATATTTCTAAAAAGAATAGACACTAGAAATCCTAATTTTATTAATAGAATAAACAGGAAATAGGAAATTCATTTGCATATCAAATCTCATAGAAAACAAGGAATATAATATGTTAGCAATGATGATTTTAAGAATTTTATCTTTGCATCAGATTTTAACAGTGTTAAACAAGTTTCAATTATTAATTCGATCTCAATTTTGGAAGTAAACATTATAGAAAATAACCTAAGCTATTGCCCTGCTCAAAAATCAGATTTCTCTGATGATCAGGACATAAGTTATCACTCTCCTTCTGGTGGATTGCCCCCCCCCCCTAAAGAATCAATAAATAAAAATTTTTCAAATCAACACAGAACTACAATGAAGTGATTCCTGAGCTAGAAAATAATGATCTAAAGACAAAAATGAGTACAAATGATGTTTTATACCTAAACAGAAACTTTGAAGCTACAAATTAATCTTACTTTTCAAGCAATAATTATTGAGAATTTCCAAAGTTTAACAACAAACTTTCAGATTATATTTGTATCAATCATTACTAACCAAAACCTAAAATTCAATCAAAAAAAGCAGAATCCAACTAGTATCAACAAAGAAAAATCATTGTGAACCCTGAAGGACTTTGGTTGGTGGGTTTAGCAGCTGCTGTGAACATTTGCAGACACAGGAGTCTGATGATGATCAAGGGCAGATGTTCAGCTCTATTGACCTCAGTGTGCAAGATGATATGGACATATTATTTATTCCCATGTTGTGCATGTAAATCCAGCTTGATTTCAAGACTACATGAATTAAATGTTGTATTGGTGGGTGTGAGTTTGCACTCCTCCTCAAGTGTGGTGATAGTGGTCATAAGGGGCTTGGTTCATTTGGAGGGATGGTCGATGATCATTGTCTAGCCCAGGAAAACCTGCTGAGAGGGTGAAAGTCACTACCTTCACATGGACTTTGCCATGAAGGGCTACTGCACCCTTTGATAGATTATTTGATAGGTCAGTGTTCATTTGCACTCACTATCATTAGGTTACATTTGTTAGTTTTAAATTTAGTGCATTTGTAAAGAGGTTGGTCTATTTTGAGCCACCACCATTTTTTTTGTAACATGGATGGAGTTCTGTTTTGTGGGCATGGGTCTGCACTCCCCCCTTTTCTTCAGGGGTGGATGGTTGTAGACATTAGGTATCTTGTTTATGGTGTGGGCTGTTAACAATTTTGCCCAGAACACCTGCTGGGGGGCTACACAGTTAAAGTTGGTGCTATTCCTGCTCTGGTTGGTTGCTGTGTCTCTGATAGGCTGGTTTTGGGCAGTGTCGATCTGGTTTTTTGCTTATTACTTCTTAGTTTTTACCCAAGTTGGCTTTCCAATTCTGGGAAGGTAGACCAAATGTGATCCCTGCTCACTTGGACTGCTAATTGGGAGGCAGAGTTATTCAGAATTGTTTTGACATGGCTCGGCTATGGTTTGAAAGTCTATTGCTTGGTGAACTTGGGCCTTGGACCTCGCTACTTGTTGGGGTGGTTGGCACAATGCTGGACTTTACCTATTCAGCTGAAGCATTTGAGTCTTTACTTCAGGGCCCCAGGGGTGAGACCATTGGGTGATGGTTAACTTCTCGATGGCCGCGCTATGTGGATCCACATACAGATACACATTATTCACATTACAGCAATGTTTATGGATGTAATTATTTTTGAACATGTGTATATTTTACCTTGTTACATTGAATCACTATGTAATCCTCAATGGGTAAGTGTACCCAAAATTTTTGTAGTCTTTTATTAATAAAGGTTACTTTGAGGAAAAAAAAAATTTACAATCCTTAGAAAAAAAGTTTGCACTTAAGCTAAACACTTTTTTTACATTGCTTCCATCACTTCTTAATGATGTATTGTTTTTAATATCATTTAAGTTCATTATATTAAAAAAGTAATACAAATAAAATATTCATTAATAACAAAACTATTGTAATAACAATAAAGATTATAAATATACCATTATTTATTATTATATATAGTCTTTCATTCTGCAGAATTACTTTTAGTTCATTTTTAACATGCCTCAACTGTCATTAAATTCAAAATGAAAATGAAAGCAAATATAATCCAGTCATCTACCATGAATGCCGAATATTAATGTTAGCAGCTTGTCAATTAATTATATTCATTTTAATTTTATTTATTAAAATTGCCTTCTTTTGTTTTCTCCTATTATGATTTCTCTCTTCATGAAAAATCTTAACACTTTTAATATAAAAATTATATTTACATGCTTTTCATGATCCAAAAAAACTGAAGCGGGCATTAAATCATTATTATTTTTATTTTTACATCATGATCCTTTAATATTTTTTTCCACACTGTACCTTGATTCACCAGGAAAAATACACAAAAGGTGACTGGAGTGAGGAGGCTGAGACCTCTTATTTGACCAAATATCAACTTATTTGCTAGTACATCGTGATTTAACATCCTATGAGTGGCATCTATGAAGTTACACTCAGTTTCTATTTAACCGCAAGCTGGCATAGGGCAGGGAGAAACATGAGACTTATGGAATCAATAATGAATTAACAAAAAGGGTTGAATAGAGCACATAATACACTATTTATCTTAACTACAGAATATATATATATATATATATATATATATATATATATATATATATTCTGTATATATAGATATATAAAATCATTAAGGGATTAGGATAATATAATGTGGATTGAATGATATAATGTTGATTGGCTTGAAATAGACCCGTGAGCAAGGAAGATATGAAACAATTTATATTTTACAATGTTTATTAAAACAATAACAAATGATATAAATTAAAGTAACACAATGTCAATGATTATATAACATTAAGTATGTGTACTTAATATAGGCAGACATTTTTGTAATGAATGAGACTGTTATCAGAACAGCTGTCTTATACATATATATATATATATATATATATTGAAACAAATATTTTCATGGGTTGTATATATAAAATACATATTTTGCGGGTTCATCCATGTTAAAAAAAATTTAATATTGATTTTCCAACATTTTGACTTGGTCACACAAGTCATCCACTGGGTGATAAAAGGTAGAAAGACAGTTGTAGAGATGCTACAATCACTGATTTGAATAAAACGTTAATGTCCACCAATAGCAAAAATGTTAAATTTAAGAATGTTTTTTAAAAAATCTTTCCAAATAGGAGGAAGTTTGCATGTATCATCTCATTATTGATACAATCTGGCCTTTTAACTATCTCAATGGCTTCTGTAATTTTGCACTGGTAGAGATTATCACATCTGGATATGATCCTGGTACTAAAAGAATCAATTTTATGACCTGAATCTATACTATGGAGTAAGAGTGCTGCTGATGATGAGTGTTGTTTAACTGCATTAGCATGCTTATCTCTCCTAACACTGATGCGATGATTACTCATACCTATGTAAGAAGCTTTACAATTTTTACATGAGATTTGGTAAACCCCATGAGATTCAAGAGGGATTGAATCCTTGGGGTTGGTTATTATATTGCTGATTTTTTGATGAGTAGAAAATGTTGTATCTATATTATAGCATTTTAATATACATCCAATACTGTCTGTAGTTCCTTTTACATATGGAAAAAAAACGCTATAATATACATTCAGCATTTTCTACTCATCAAAAGATCAGCGATATAATAACCAAGCCTAATGATTCATTCCCTCTTGAATCTCATGGTGTTTACCAAATCTCATGTAAAAATTGTAAAGCTTCTTACATAGGTATGAGTAATCATCGCATCAGTGTTAGGAGAGATGAGCATGCTAATGCAGTTAAACAACACTCATCATCATCAGCACTCTTACTCCATACTATAGATTCAGGTCCTAAAATTGATTTTTCTAGTACCAGGATCATATCCAGATGTGAGAATCTCTACCAGTGCAAAATTAGAAAAGCCATTCAGATACTTAAAAGGTCAGATTGTATCAATAAGCAAGATGATACATGCAAACTTCCTCCTATTTGGAAAGAATTTTTTAAAGAGCATTATTAAATTTAACATTTTTGCTATTGGTGGAACTTTAACATTTATTAAAATCAGTGATTGTAGTGCCTCTACAACCATCTTTCTGTCTTTTATCACCCAGTGGATGACTTGTGTGACCAAATTGAAATGTTGGAATATTAATATTAATTTTTTTTTAACACAGATGAACCCACAAAATATGTATTATGTATATATTGTAACGAAAAAGAAATATAGGAGGGGAGAAGAGAGGAAAGAGGAAGTGTGGTAAAGAAAGGAAAACAAAAGAAAAGGAAGAGAAAACAGAAATTATACATAATAGAGAGAGATGAGAGAGAAGATTAGATGAAATGAAATGAATTTGAAATGGATGAAATGATAGCAGAGATGTGAAAGAGAGAGAAAATGAAATGAAATGATTTGGAATGAGACTCTTAACAACTCAGCTCAGTGGGGTTACAATAAATTTAAAGAAAAGAGATGATAATCTAGAGATGTATAATTAGATAGAGATCAAATCCAATACTGATGAACTATAACTACTATGGCCTATTGATAATCTACTATTAAATCATACAAAAAATTATCTTACTAAATTATATCTAACAAGGCAACAAGAGTAAATAACCTCAGGGATTCTAAAACTAAAACTCTTGTGAAAAATTAAAGTTTAAGTTGCCTATAAAATAATTGCTTGGTGAATCAAACAAATGAGTGATATTTTGGCTGACCATAGCACAACTATGTTATGTTCAATCTTAGAATAATAAACAAAAGCAAAATATTAATTCACAAGTTTAATGAATCAATTTAAAATTAAACTAATAATGGCCTATTATCCAAGACATTACTAGAGTAAAGAAAAGGGCAAGGGTATTTTTTATGCCTTTCCCATATTCACAGACAACCTATTCAAGACCTCAAATGCAGATGGATTAAAATTTTTTGGACATTTAAAATTAAGGTAATAATAGACAATGTGCAATTAATATGAGATAATGTGCAGCTTTTAAAATAATAGTAACTAAAAGATTCTTCTGAAGTACTAATATTCTTAATCTTATATTGCATAGTCTTTAATCTGAGAGGATATATTAATAATGTAAAAAAAAAAAAAAACTTTTTATTAAGCATTTAACTAAGTATCTGATATAATGAAATTATCTGTTATTATGATTTAATCTAATAATCAGTTACTTTAGCATGGCTTTATAATTATAAAACCAATATCAAATATATTTAATTAACTTTATGATATATTTGTGAACTTTTGAATTAAAAATTTAATAAACTCTAGAACTTTAAGCTTTTGTGAACTGGAAACCCAAGACAATAATATTTTCATATAAAAGCAAAATAAACAAAACAAACTTTTGAAATAATAATAAGTTGGTTTATTTAGAACAATAATAAAGTGTTACAATTTAAATGTAATATAAACATTGCCAATAGCGCTGGAACTTATTACAAGCATTTTGACTTTTTAATAACTTTACTTAGTTTATAAGAATACTAACTCCTTTAACTACTATTTTTGATTAACCATCTTTAAACTTTTTACCTTGTTTATTCTGATAAATCAATCAAATAAAAGTTATACATAATAGCAGGCAAAGGTTATTCAATATTGAATTTTAATCTATTTTAAACAATTAGAGATTTTATAAACTTTGGACTTTAATTATAATGTCTGTATTTAATAAGCACACTTCTAATTTTTAATTAAAATAATTCATAACACTATGGTGTCTTATAGTAATCAGAATGACACACACAATCAGGTTTGTATTTGACACCCTAAGCTTAACTTTATAATCCTGAGCTTAACAAACACTAAGCTAATAAGCATATTTAGTATATATTTGAAAATACCACTAGTTATACTAACATAATTAATATTGTAGCTAATGATATATTTTTAAATCAGACTAAGCTAATTTTTAAAATTAAATTAAATTAGATACAGGGGTCATTCATTCATGAGAGATCAATTATACATTTTTAAATAAATTTAGTCCACATAAAATTATTCCCTCAATGTTTTAAAGTTAATGATGTAACAGACTTACAAATCCAGTGGCGAAACTCTGGATGAAAATATTAAATTAGTATGTGTGAATTGCCACCTATACCATATGCATAATTTAACATACTTAATAATAAATAGAACTTATTGTTGGTTAGCTTGTTGATGATAAAAATATTATATCAACACAATTCAAACATTGATATACCTATGAGCCTTTAAATAACTATTACTACCTGAAAAAAAGTTCCTCAAATACACATATCTTGTCATCACTAATCTAAAACAAATGCAACATTACTTACTGTGGTGGAATTAGCATTAAATCATCATGAATGATAGGCTAAAATATAAAAATAAAAAGCTCCTCAGAGCTGGAAAAGAATGGTGGCTTTCAAAAATACCTAACTTTGAGGCAGAAACTAAGATACCTGGACCTTGTCTACAGTGTATCTGGAAACATAAAAATACACTAGAAAAGCATGATCCTCTCTCATGGGATTTCCAATGCTTATAAATGTGATCATTGTCACTGAAAAATACAAGACAATAACCCTCTTTTGGGGACAAACACTATCAAATCATGGAAATACAAGACAATAAGTATGGAGGACCTTGTCTACTGCATAAAATATACTCAATATTATTAACTAAGCCTAACTATATGAGGCTAACAAATACTAACTAATAGCAATATATATACTTCACCTGAATTAAATAAGTTATTCCTAAGAAGTTTAAAAATACAAAAAACATATCTTCAATGTAAGAACTAACAAAGCAAACTATGTCAAGTGACTATTATGAGAAATACTTTAAAATTAAATGCATACGATGCACACATAATAAAATATTCAATACTAAATATAATAACTAGTGGACTTTTGATTGCAAATTAAATGTGAAAATATTAATTCTTAATGCATATAAAAATATTTGTAGCTATTATTACTATAACACTCATAAAACAAATGAATGGAAATTCTCTGATAAACTTCTTTAGTTGGTAGATTTAAAATGAAACTGAGTGAAATCCTTTATAATAAAATAAAACTGTGATATTTAATTCTCTATAAATGACTTATCAAATAAATTAACTTGTGAAGTGCTTAATAAATATAATAATAACATGTACATGAAAAATGGCAAAATATTTGCTCATTCTAATAAAGCCATTAAGTTTTAAAATTATAATCCTAATTTACCTTGCATATTTATGCAAAAAGTGTTACACAAAATATATAGCATAAATATTTTTATGGTTTCATTTTTTAAAAAAAAACAATAAAACAAACAATAAAAAATAATAATACATTAACTTAAGTTCATATTTCATCTCTGTAATGATTTTTCCATTTAAAATATGTAGATAATTTATTCAGGCTAATTTATCTATCCGAGTTTGAAGCTTCAGTCAAAACATTTATAAAAAAAAACATGGCAATGATTTTCAAACAAAAATGTTCAATAGTTCCTTAAGAATACTTTCATTTTTTTAAAACAATTTAAAACACTTAAATCATAACACTAAGCCGGCATAAAAAAAAACAATTCTTCAGCTGAGCACATTTTTTTATTTATAGGATCCCGGATTCAAAATGCATATCATCATAATAATACAAATATATATATATCTTTATCTGAATTTCTTTATCCTCTTATAGGAAAACACATCTTTTAAAATACTGTTGTTTTTTTTAAATATTTTTTTATATAATAATATTTTAAATGTGTTTTATTTTAAACCAATTTCCTTTGATTACTTTTAAACATAAGGGTAGATTTTTTTATAATTCAAGACGTTCCTCAGTTATAAGCTACAATTAATGTCATAAAGTTACTTATAAATAATGACAAATATAACCATTTACTATGTACATGACAAATATAAGTTTAGTACTGCTGTTTGTACATTACTTTGAAGTTTTGTTTCTGAATAATTTTCTTTTATTACTGGGTAAAATAAGAGTTATCATTTTAAAATATATTTTATCTGTTTGCATTTAGCTAAACAAATCATTTCCATTTATGACAATATATAAGCAATAATTAATTAAAAAAAATATTCTTTATTAGTTTACTTTAACCAAATGTAGCTTCATTATAATGTTTCTTTTTTAACTTTTAAATGTTTTTTTTTTTCATGTATACTTTAAATTTAATAGGATATATAATGAATATCCTACAGCTATAAGAGTTTATTGCAAGAACATGTTTAGCCATATACATATTTAATAATTTAGGCTTTAATAATGTTTTCATTTCCTAATACAGAAAAATGAACAAATAAAATGTAGATAAGATAAGGGACACTAAATTTCATTCAAACATTGTTTACTATAATCTTATGTTTCAACTGGAATTAAAATTATCAGAAAATGGATTACCTTTTTTTTTAACTTCAGCAATTCATGTTTACAAGATGATTTTTAAATAATTGTTTTAAACATACTTTTATTTTTTCAGAAAATATGAAGTTTTAAAAAAAATAATTTTTATTAAAGAAGTTTTAGGATCCAGCCACAGGTAGAATTAAAAATCAGATCAGTCCCTGAATGACACATGGATCCCTGTTTTATATCTGATCATCTTTAATACACCCACAATTCATTTGAAAAACAATAAAAATATTTTTATTAAACTTGTATTCTTGACAGAGCAGCTGTGGAATCAATCTACTGATGTAATTAATTTAATTTTTCCAAATCATGTGACTCACAGCTGCACAGTCAAAAATCCATTGTTAGCAAATACTATGTAATATTTTTAATGATAATATTTTTATGAAACACAATAACAATAAATACAAAATTCAGAGCTATCTCTCTTTATTTTAAATATTTAACTTTAATAACTTTATCCATACATTTGTTTTATTATTAATTTTTTAATCAATATTAGAATTAAATTATTTCTTTATTTTTATATTTATGTCATTCTTGCATGCCCAAACATATTCACACATATGTGCAATCTATAAATGAATGTACATTAATTATGTAAAAGTTATTTTTAAAACTACAACAATAAACATATTAATTACTCTTTAATCCAAAATAATTTTTATAAGTGAAACACTAAGCTAAATTGAATCTAATAAATATTACTGTTTTAATGAAAACTTACAGATTACTATTTTAAATTTGTTATTAATATCATTTAAAACATTTATTTACCATATCTAATTATTATAATTTAGACATTAGACTGAATTACACAATAGTTATATTAAATGAATTTAATATTATTTATCAATTTCCAACTATTTCTGATATTTCTTTTAATTCAAATTATTATCTAGCACCCCTTATCAAACCAACTCACATATACTTTAGAAATATTTAGACATAATCCCATTATATTTAACAATTATTATAATGCTACATAAGATTATCCTACTTTATTTATTATCTAAGTCAACTCAAATTTTTATCATTATTATTTATTTTTTAAAATTCTGAAAATTTCAAACAAAGTTTAAGCTAAGATAACCTTGATCACCTATTGGAACTAAATGAGACTTCAGTTAGGTACAATATATATATATATATAAAATACAAATTTTGCGGGGTCATCCGTGTTAAAAAACTTTTAATATCAATATACTGACATTTCGACTTGGTCACACAAGCCAAGTCGAAACGTCAGTATATTGATATTAAAAGTTTTTTAACACGGATGAACCTGCAAAATATGTATTTTATATATTTAACCCGTGCAAATCTTCGTTTTAACATATATATATATATATATCATGCCTACTTATATAATATATCCATCATATTGCTTTTGGTTTGCTAAAGTTATAAGCTGATAGCCTAGCAGAGATGATGAATACTTACAGCTCTCAGTGATTGTTAGATATATTAATAAAGTGAGCAAATAAATAAGCTCAATAGCATGCAGATTCAACCTGATAACCAAGATTCAAACTTCAGTCTAAAGCTGAATAATTAATTAATACGAAGAAAAGAACTGGTTACTTTAGATTTACATAAATATGCTATGGCACTTTATAAAATGTTAAAGAGTAAACTTGCAGTGTAAGTGAATGTTTATTCAGGAGCTTCAACCTCAAATGCTCAGTTTGTCATGAGACTGAATGGTTTGCTGCTTTTCATATCTGAACAGATATGTTCAGGAACTCGGATAGGCTTTAGAAAAATGGTCTGGACCCTCATGTTCAAGTTCTAATAAAGATAGCCATAATGAAACTAAAGAATGGGGTAGTCTGTCACCATGAACCCATTTAAAAGATGCAGCAAAATGTAAACACATATAAGTGTACTGTATAAAGAAACACTCACAATGCACATATAAAAAACCAATATGTATGTGTATAATGAATTAACTGCACCTAAAACAGATAGATTCTATCTGTCAAACTAACACAACCCAGTTCTTAAACTAGCAATATAATTATGCTAATAAAAGGACTTAAATTATATTATAATCTAGCTAAAATCCCGAATCTGCATATAAATATAATCATAATTAAGGAGGGAAGGTATATTTGATGGCAGTTAATATAAACATCAACAACTATACTTTATTATCATCTCTCGTTAGTATATCCCCTCTAACTAACAGATATCAAAAGTCATAATATATAAAACTGACTAAGTAATCCTTACAAAATATAATGCAATTTATAATATATATATAACATCATGATAACGAGTGGGTAGCGATCGTTTATTATCCATCAATATTATTATTTTGAAACAGCAATTTAGTACACCAAGCAGCGTTCTTAAAATGTTTTAAGTGGAGATTTTAGTTAATGATAATTCACTGTTTCAAAAGATGGGTACATTATAACATATATATTATTGTTAAACAGAATAAAAGTAAGCAAATATGTAAAACAATAAAGTTAGGCATGACCACAGTTTTTAGAAATTTAAGATAACTTATTGCAGATATTTACAGATTACAAAAAGTCTTTTAATTGACAAAAGAATTCAGTCAAGTTTACAAGATGAAATTATAACTGATTTCATAGTTACTTTAAAATTAAGTTATAGATTTTAAGAAAGTAGATTGGCAATATGATTTTACTATATATATATATATATATATATATATATGCAAGTTTGCATAGTTTCTTTTACAAATGATTTAAATTAAAGAGTTTTGAGAAATTATATAAAACGTTTTTTATACTAAATAAGCTAGCTTAGATTATAGGTTTATAGATTAATTTATAGAGCTGCAGTCATTAAAAAAAACATTACCAGTCTTCTTGGTAGTGGCTTGAATGCAGCTACATCAAATAGTATCTCAGTGGCTTGAATGCAGGTACATCAAACAATCGTGTAGTGTAGTTGCATTCCTTTCCAGTATAGATTAACTATCTCTTCTTCTTGTGGAAGCTTCTGGAAGGTTTCCCCATAGGCATGCAGGAGAAATGGAGATGACCATCTTGGGACAGCGGGAAAAAGTAAATATCTTGGTCTAACCTGCCATATTGTGTGTCTTGACTTCACAAAATGTTGCAGAAAAAAAAAGCCTCATGGTAAGAAATCTGCCTTATTTATACATTAAAGATTAAAACCAGCTAGCCATATGTTTAACTTAGAATCCCCCCTCTCAATGTTATAGATCATATGTTTAATTTCTCTTTTCACTAGAGCCTGTATCTTCAAATTTGATATTTTTAATTGCTTAAAGTTTTAATGGTTTTAATCTAGAAAAGTCATTCATTACAATTGTATTGAGTTTGAAAAAAATATATTGAACCTTGTCAATTAAAGGTTTGGTTCCTGGTTTTGTTTCTGAATTCATTCAATCAATATTGAGAATTGCTCTAGCCCTTATTGACAGAACACTGCAGAATCTCATATGCTAGTCAAAATTTCTTTTACATCAATCCCAAATATTATTTAGTGAATATTTAAACTGTACATTCTTTGTAAATAAAACCAATTTTATACCAAATATTATTTATAAAAGAAATATAAATGCTGCAATATATGTACATGCATTGTGTCACAGTCATTTATACACACATGTATGTGTGACTATATCTACATAACTGTGTTGTCCCATAATTAATTTCTGCTTGACAGAGTTTGACATTTTTTAGAATTATTCACTAATTTATTGTTTGTAACACAAAATGGAAGATTCTTATGTATATTCTTCTATATATCGTTAGATAAAATAAACTTGAATATTTGAAATATATGGAATAGATAACAATTTTTACTATCAATCTCCAACTCTTTTATACCATCATAACTAATTTTCATTAACATAACGTATTATTAATCTGTTCTATCTTATAACCAAGTTCAAGCAGCTTATTGGCAAAATCTTATTATTTATTAATTTATCAGACTTGTAACGACATAATTTTTTTAGTAAGAAACAAAACAAATCTAATATTTGATCTCTTATGCATAATTGATACTTTTGATTTACATTATATATATATATATATATATATATATATATGTAAATATATATATATATATATATATATATATATATATATACCCTTGTTTTAATGGTTTGATTATTAATTTATAACTTAATATATTTTATCTCTTGTAATAATTAAATCCAAATATTTTATGCTTATGTCCTGTTTTATTTCACTTGTCCATTTCATGCCATTCCAATTAATTTAACTCATTTACAAGAAAATTTATAGTATTAATGTTTTCATAAATAAAAACAACATCCACATATCTTTTGTAAACTTTGATATCTATAAAATAACACATATTTAAAATACTATTTTCATATGTAGAAAAAAAAAAATGCAAATCTGCGAAAAAACAGGCAGATAAATTAGGCCAACCTTTAGAAATGTTCATTTGCAATTTTTGCCCTATAAGTGAGTAATATGTGGATGATGATTTTGTTTTCAGATATACAAATAATATAAATTTGCTTTGAGATAGGTTAAATAGTTTAAATGACTTGAAATTTAGTGTTAAAAAATAACAGCACAAAAGTATTAAGTATGGGGATTTAATTATTACAATAAATAATAGTATGTTAAGTTATAAATTAATAATCAAACATTTTCTTTTACTATGGTTTCTCTCTTCATGAAGAATTTTCACATTTTCAAAATCAAATTTAAATTTATATTTACATGATTTTAGATCTTTTTTGTTTCGGAATGAAAAAAAATATGTCATTACCAAAGTGATAAACTGAAAAATATTGAAACATTTGCCAAGGAATTGCTTGATGTTGGGTATAAAATGGAACAAATAACACTTTATGTCAATTTAAAAAGTTATAATGATTTAAGGAAATGAAGATTAATAGTAAACAATAAATATCTATTCCATTTATTTCAAATAAAGAAGTGAACATTTTTAAGGATTTATATAAGAATGTGTTTAATGTTACATTCTATGTTTCAAACAATATTAATAAATTAGTCAATAATTCTAAGGATGTCATACCTGTCAAGCAGAAAAGTAATGTCATATATCAAATTTTTTGTGATTGTATGCTATCATATATAGGTGAATCTAGGTGCAATATTGAGAAGAGATTGAGGGAGCATGAATTGTTATATATAGGCATGTAAAAAGTAAAAATAATGGTGATTTAATATCTCCTTCAGTTTTCTTTGATCATGAAAAATCATATAAATATAAATTTAAATTTGATTTTGAAAATGTGAAAATTCTTCATGAAGAGAGATACCATAGTAAAAGAAAAATTAGAGAGGCATTTTTTATAAACAGGAATAAAATGCATTTTATAAATCATCAAATTGCTAACATTAAAATACGAGATTCGTGAGATTTGAATTGATGACGTTTTCTTCCACTTTTTTTAATTTAATGGCAGTTGAGGCAGGTTTAAGAAATTAACTGAAAGTATTTCTGTCAATTTAAGGATTGTTTGTAATAGTTTGTAAACCATTAAATTTATTATTTTAACTATAATTACAATTTTGTTTTTAATTATAGGACATTATATATATATATATATATATATATATATATATATATATAGTTACATATATATATATATATATATATATATATTGTAACTGAAATAATAATGAATATTTGTAACTGAATGAAGGACATTTGCGACAGAAATAATAATAAATTGATAGGAAATGATCCATTATTAACATATATGTTTATCTAATCTATTATTTGTACCAGTAAGTAAACATTGTCACAGTATAGATAAATAGATGAGTGATGAAATGATAGTTGCTATAATTCAATAACTAAATCTAACATTATAGCCCGATTGCAACTATCCCAAACATTAATTCTGTCACATTAGTAATAAAATCAATAAGTTATCTCATTTCTCCATATAAAATAACAGCAATGAAAATTAAAATATCATCATTAAAGATTTAATAATATCTAAATATTGGGGATGTCATTTGAAAAATAAAACATACTGGCCATTGTCATCAAATAAAAGAATATTAAATAAAGCAACTGAATAAAATTACCCACTTTGAGATTCCTGGAGTGCATTATGCTTATCTCCCATACTAGGTTCTTTTAACAAAGAATCCTTCCTATTCTTCTTTCCAACCATATAAGACCATTCATGGTCACATGCACACACTGGTGCTATTCATGACAACTTATAAAATACATATATAAAGTTAATATTATGAAGTTGGAAAGGAATTATATCACTCTTTATTCAGTTTAGCTCAGTATATGTGTTTTCCCACGAGCGCCACTAGATTGTTTTAAATCTAGATAAATATCTGTCTAGAGTGTACTGAGTTCAAACTCATCCAGTACATTTTTATCACACATGACTTGGATGACTAATGAAAAAATGACATACTTACATTTTATCTATATCGATAAAATTACAAGATCCCAATATTACCAACATTTATATTATAGATCAAAGACTCTTATAGACATTGCTAGCTCATTTACGTATATTGATGAACAGACATGTATAATCCTATTAATGGCTTTCAAACAAGCATGTGAAGACCATTATTGATATTGATGGCCATTTAA
Organism: Epiperipatus broadwayi; assembly: GCA_028023455.1. Taxonomy (NCBI): domain Eukaryota; kingdom Metazoa; phylum Onychophora; class Udeonychophora; order Euonychophora; family Peripatidae; genus Epiperipatus; species Epiperipatus broadwayi. Next base: position 1,943,160 of record JAQFVV010000133.1, on the reverse strand, counting down.
CTAGATTATTTTTCATAATATAAAGGTAATAATGATGTTGGTAATAATGATGAATGATAATAATAGTGATATCATAATAATAATGATAATAATAGTGATAGTGATGATACCAGCCATAGCTTATTAATAAACTCACAACAATAAATTTATCTTTATAAACCTATAGGCATTTATTAAAAATTATCATATTTCAAACTAAGATTTAAATATTACATTCACTAGCATTTATATAAGTTTATAGTTATTTACTAAAATACTTTTATAGTTAAGATTACGATTTAATAATACTAGTGATGATGAATGATCATCATGAATCTCTATGCATGATATTCATCTTTCTATAAATCTTTATTTATTAAAATATATTAATTCTGTTAACCGTTAGATTGAGTGATTATAATTTATTAATGATGATGATGGCGATCATAACTCTTATATAGTATTATTTGAAACATTTTAACCAATAACACGATATCCATCTTTGATGAAGATGATCGTAATTCATGGACACAACACAATTTTAGCTTTCTATTGTTGAACTATAATTACTAAAACTGGGTTATTATCAAGCATAATCCTTAAATACCCAAAGATAAATTAACATTCTAGTTTACTTAACCTTTTGCGAGCGCTTAATATTTGCAAGTGATTGCTCAATATTTACGAATGATAACACTTAATAACTGCGAGCAATGATGATGAATTAAAATGATAGAATCAAGACAAGAAAAACACAACAATATTTTTTTAATAAGAACTCGGAAAACCAATTAAGATATATATAATTATATTTTATTAATACTATTACTCTTTCTTTCTTTAAAATCAAATCAATAATTAAATAAATGGCTTATTATGACATTAATTCAATACAAAAATTAATATAAAAATTATATAATCACAAGCAAATAAACTTAATATATAGGTTTGTCATTTCTGGATATTTTAAAATAAGCTGGCTTAAAAAAATACATTTTATGGAATGCTTACTTAAGTCTTTCCTAACTTATTATATCATAAAATAAATTTCATATGTATCCTGTGTGTTTTATTTCACTTCCATTCATATGTAAGCCTTGCTTTATAATTTCTCACACCTAAACTATTTATATATAACCTATTCCTTGACATGTTTGTATAAGCAGTTACACATGCACACATTCGGTAATGTTAACATATATGTTTAAAAATGTATACCCACAAATTACATATATAAAAATATTTTTTGCAACCTTTTAGCAAAAGAAAATAAAATACATGATATTAATTTTAATATGCAACAAGATAAAATAAAAAAAAAACATTATAAATGCATATATTTATAGGTTGCTCATTATCATTAACAACTGAAGAACAATTAAAAAAAACATTTCAACATTACAATATATAATATAAAAAAAATAATAAAAAATAATGAAAAATTTAAGTTTAAAGACTTAAACTATGTTTGTGCTATGTTGTGTGATATTGCAAATAACTATAGATAAACAAGTCTTTAATGTTTCTGTATTAAAAGAAAAATTGCTTTGACCAGTAAATTAAGGTTTACTTTTAATAAGTAAAAATAAAAATCTGTTAAAGAAAGTTCATAGTTACCAGATCACTTTTACTTCTTATAAATGTCCTGAGTTTGAATTTTCAGACTGCTTGTCTTTGCTCCATAAAAAAATGAAAGTTATTGCAGATACTGTTAAGATAAACATGAATCAATTGACTTACTGGTTTCTTTAATTCTAAAATTATTTATTGTTGATTGGCTTCCTTCTACCATTTTAAAAAAGAGTTATTATAAATACTTTTTAATAAGTATGTACTGGTGGATTTGCTTGTCTCTCCCATTTTAAAAAAATAATCGCTGTAGACACTTTAGATGAATGAGGTAAACTTTAACAAAAATTTGATTCATGGCTTCAAACTTGGTGATATATGGAATTTATACATTTTCTCTTCCTCTTCCTTCCTCTTCTCCATCCATCCAAAGGTAATGAGCCTAGAATAGACCAGGAGCCAGAAAAGAAGAATTTCATATAGCTTGTGTGGTTGGCTTCAAACTCTTTCATTTTGTTGGTTATTATTTGATTGGTATATGAGACCACAGTAGATTAGTGATTTTAACTTGTTCTGTGTTAATCAGGAAGCAGAAAAAAATGGTTTAGCAATGCAGAGTCATGGTATTATACTCAGAAAATATGTTAATCTCATTTCATAGAATTGTCAATAACTTCTTATATATTCAATTTTGTTCCATTTTCCCTCTTTTCCAATATTAATATTTCTGGAAATTACTTGTATATCCGCACATCTTCATCTATTTTGACTTTATACAAGAGTCTTTTCCTTCTTTTCCCTTGTTCAATTTTTAAAGAGTAAAAAAAAAATCAAATCGCCTACTTTCCTTTTTTTTCCTTTTTTTTTCAACATTAATAATGAAAAAAACAATTGAGTGAGAGTTACATCTCTGTTTAATAATTACATCTCTCCTTAATAATAATGATACTGAGTGACTGTCTATCTCTCTAAAAAAATCATACTGAGTGTCCTTTAAACATTTTATTTATTTTTATTGCGAATCTTTGGTCAAAAGAAACTGATCACCTGCATATCTTATCTTGAGATAAAAGACAAAAAAATCAGAGTTTGACAAGTTTATGTACTATCGCGATTTTACAAGAAAATTAACAATCATGCTTTATTACATCAATGCAACCCCTTTATAAAAATAACCTTAGATGCAGATAACAAACAATAAAGCTGGCAATCTATAGTCACCAAAAATAGGTGTTAAAAACGTTTTTTGTGTTTATACAGTCGTTCTTATTCTTTTACACTCTTTTGCACGTGTACATTTTCAAATCCCAATCTCTTATCTAGATCACTTTATTTGACACTTTCTTTCTGATCTGCTTTATTTTAACCAAGAATAAAACTAAATAACTGAATATATTAATTATTTAATAAGAAAAATAACATATTAAAATATCATTTCTTACAACATTATATCCATTCACCACTCATTAATTTATCAACTATATATTACACATACAATATATGTACACATAAATCTATATATATAAAAGAAAAATTTTTTTTTAATTAAATAATATGTATGTATGTGAAATGAGTCATATATCTACAATATATATATAATATATCATATATATATATATATATATATATATATATATATATATATATATATATATATATATATATATATATATATATAACCAGTTGGATTACATTGCACACTCTAATATACTGTGTGCGCATATGTATGTATATATACAGTTGAAAGGAAACCTAGAAATAAGCACATACAAAAATTATAGTAGATAGTTTCTACATTCATTGAAATAAAATAGAAAAATAATAAATCTGATTCAAAAAATTGTTTTATAAATTAATTTTTTAAAAGGTCTGAATATATATAAATATATATTGTATTATTATTATTCTGATTATGACATGTAAAAACACAATACTTGTTTTTGAAATTTTTTAAATTAATTAAAACATATATGTAGATTCAAAGGGATTAGAAAGATAAAAATAAAATTCTGTTTTTAATCAAGATGTTATTATCACTTTAGATGATTGTATAAAAGGGCTGATAACAAAATTAGCTCCAGTCTGGATAATAAATTTTGTAAGAACAGTCAGCTGAAAAGTTGTTACAATATTTTGTTGTAACTTGATGAAGTGCAGCAGTTGGTTTTAGCTGACCATAGAATTTGCACAATAGCTACCCTAAACTGATGTAGCTGAAAGCAATATACTAGACTGTATTCCTTAGCAGGAGTTTGAATTTACATGGAGAAAATGATCCACTTCTTTGTGCTGAAATTCATAGCCTTAGAGAGGATGGTTGCTTGCCTGAAATCTATCAAACCAAGACAGCTGCTTGCCTGGATTAATCCTAGATAGAAAGAGACCAACGACAAATCAAGATTTTACATGGATTGCATACTTTTACCTGATCATGACAACAAACATGGGATTATATTTTTCTAATGGACCAAAAGAACCAGCTTGCTAAACAAATAATTCTATATATGCTGACTATATAAAGGCAGAGAAGCACAGATAAACGTATATACAGCTGTGGTGAGTAGAGTTATATATATATATTGATTTGTATATTACATATATTGTGAAACGAATACAGATATCAAACTTTATTTATTACATATATATATATATATATATTGTACATATATATATTATTCAATTAATCAAGAAAAAAATTTTTTTTTATATATGAGGATTTATATATGTGTATTTATTATTATAGATTTATAGATAGTTAATGAATAAACCATTATGTAGAGGGTAATAATATTTGGTAATGATTTATTATATATATTTTTATTAAATAAGGTGTCATATTATTTAACTTTAGTTTTATTAAAATAGAGTAGATCAGAAAAGTGTAAAATAAGGCGATGGAGATTATTAGATTAGGAGATAAAAAAAATGTACACGTGTGAAAGAATGAATACATCTGTACAAACACAAAGATGCTTTTACACCTATTTCTGATGACTATAGATTCCAGGGTTGTTGTTGTCTGTGTCTTAAGATTATTTTTACAAAAGAGGTGCTTTGATGTAGATAACGATACCGATCAATTTTAAGTCTTTATTGATTGTGACCGACGTCAAAATTGTGAAGCTTTGATTTTTTTTTTAAGATAAGGTTTCCAGATGTTTTTTTTCTTTGGTTGAAATTCACGATATAAATGATTGAAACAATTTTTTTAATCAGTTAGTCTTTAATTTTTTTAGAGAGATGATCACTTGGTCATTAATTTTTTTTTAGAGAGAGATAATCACTTAGTCATTAATTTTTTAGAGAGATGATCACTCAGTCATTAATTTTTTTTTTTAGAGAGATGATCAGGCAGTATGATTTTATTTTTTTGATCAGTTAGTATGATTTTATTTTTAGAGACTCAATATGAATATTTTGGAGAGACAGTCACTCAGATTATTATTATTAAAGTGAGATGTAACTCAGTGATTATTATTTTGAGACTCAACTCAGTAGGAGAAAAGTAAGCGATTTGATTTTATTTTTTATTCACTCTTTAAAAATTGAGAAAGGAAATGAAGTAAATGACTCTGATATAAAGTCAATATAGATGAAGATGTGCGTCTATATAAACAATTTCCAGCAATATTAAAGAAGAGGGGAAAACATTGGAACAAGATTGAATTTAATAGAAGTTATTAACAATTATATAAATATGATATTAACATATTTGGCTATGCATAATACTATGCCTCTGCATTGCTAAACCATTTTTTTTCTGCTTCCTGGTTAATACAGAATGAGTTAAAATCGCTGATCTGTCTATGAAGTCATGTATCAAGTAATAACCAACAAAATGATAGAGTTTGAAGCCAACCACACAAGCTATATGGAATGCTTTGTTTCTAGTTCTTGGCTTATTAAAAGCTCATTACCTTCGAATGAATGGAGAAGAGGAAATAGAGGGAAAAGAAAATTTATAAAAGCCATGTAGAACCAAGTTTGAAGCCATGAATCAAATTTTGTTAGTTTACCTCAATCATCTAAAGTGTCAACAGCAATTATTTTTTTAAAAGGAGAGAGACAAGAAAATCCACTGCTACCTACTTATTCAAAAGTACTTATAATAACTTTTTTTAAAATGGTAGAAGGAAGCCAATCAACAATGAATAATAATAGAATTGAAGAAACAAGCAAGTCAATTGATTCAGCATTATCTTAAAAGTATCTGCAATAACTTTCTTTTTTGTTGTTGTTGGTGAGCAGAGAAAAGCAGTCTGAAATTCAAACTCAGGACATTAATAAGAAGTAAAAAGTAAACGGGTAAATATGAACTTTCTTTAACCGATTTTATTCTTGCTTATTAAAAGTAAACCTTAATTTACTGGTCAAAGCAATTTTCTTTTTTGATACAGAAACATTAAAGACTTGTTTATCTATAGTTATTTGCAATATCTCACAACATAGCACAAACATAGTTTAAATCTTTAAACTTAAATTTTTCATTAATTTTTTATTTTTTTATTATATATTGTAATGTTGAAATGTTTTTTTTAATTGTTCTTCAGTTGTTAATGATAATGAGCAACCTATAGATATATGCATTTATAATGTTTTTTATTTTTATTTTATCTTGTTGCATATTAAAAAATTAATATCATGTATTTTATTTTATTTCGCTATAAGGTTGCAAAAGAAAAAGATATTTTTATATATGTAATTTATGGGTATACATTTTAAACATATATGTTAACATTACCGAATGCGTGCATGTGTAACTGCTTATCCAAACACATCATAGAATATGTTATATATGATTAGTTTAAAATGGTAAATTAAAAAGTAGGGCATTACATTTGAATGGAAGTGAAATAACATATACAAGTTACACCTGAAATTTATTTTATGATATGATAAGTAAGAAAAGTCTTAAATAAGCATTTATAGAATATGTATTTTTTTTCTAATATTGATTTAAGTCAGCTTATTTTGAGATATCAAGAAAAATGACAAACCTATATATTAAGTTTATTTGCTTATACTTATATAAATTTTTATATTAATTTTTGTATTGAATTAATATGGTAATAGGTCATTTATTTAATTGTTGATTTGACTTTAAAGAAGGAAAGAAAGAGTAGTAGTGTTAATAAAATATACTTATATATCTTAATTGGTTTCCGAGTTATTATTAAGAATATTGTTGTTTTTTTCTTGTCTTAATTCTATCATTTTAATTCATCATCATTGCTCGCAGTTATTAAGTATTACCATTCGTATATATTGAGCAATCACTTGCAAATATTAAGCGTCCGCAAAATAAAAGGTAAACTAGAATGTTGATATTTAAGTATTTAAGGATTATGCTTGAGAATAACCAAATTTTGATAATTATAGTTCAACAATAGAAAGCTAAAATTATGTTGTGTCCATGAATTATGATCATCCTCATCAAAGATGGATATCATGTTATTGGTTAAAAATGTTTCAAATAATACTATATAAAAGTTATGATCGCCATCAATCATCATTAATAAATTATAATCATTAAATTTAATGTTTAGCATAATGAATATGTTTTAGTAAATAGGGGTTTATAGAAAATTGAATATTATGCAAAGAGATTCATGATGATCGATCATCACTACTAGTTTTATTAAATCCCAGTATGAAATAGGATAATTTTAATAGATGCCTATAAGTTTATAAAGATGAATTTATTGTTGTGAGTTTATTAATAAGCCATGGCTGGTATCATCATCACTATTATAATCATTATTATGATATCACTATTATTATCATTATTACTATGATATTTTGGTCATCATCATCATTATTACCTTTATTGTGATAAATAATCTAGTTAAATGGCCATCAATATCAATAATGGTCTTCACATGCTTGTTTGGAAGCCATTAATAGGATTATACATGTCTGTTCATCAATATACGTAAATGAGCTAGCAATGTCTATAAGAATCTTTGATCTATAGTATAAACTTTGGTAATATTGGGATCTTGTAATTTTATCAATATAGATAAAATGTAAGAATGTCATTTTTTTTTATTAGTCATCCAAGTCATGTGTAATAAAAATGTACTGAATGAGTTTGAACTCAAGTACACTATAAACAGATACTTATCTAGATTGAAAACAATCTAGTGGCGCTCATGGGAAAACACATGTACTTAGCTAAACTGAATAAAGAGTGATATCATCCCTTTCCAACTTCATAATATTAGTTTTATAGAATATATATATATATATATTATATAATATATTATTATATATATATATATATTATATATATATATATATATATATATATATATATATATATATTATAAGTTGTCATGAATAGCACCAGTGTGTGCATATGACCATGAATGGTCTTATATATTTGGAAAGAAGAATAGGAAGGATTCTTTGTTAGAAGAACCTAGTATTGGAGATAAGCATAAGGCACTCCAGGAATTTCACAGTGTGTACTTTTATTCAGTTGCTATATTTAATATTATTTTTATTTGATGACAATGGCCAGTATGTTTTATTGTTCAAATGACTGCCCCAATATATAAATAAATACCAAGAATCTTTAATGCTGATATTTTCAAGTGGCACAGTGATTCTATAATTTCTTTATCTATGCTATGATGAATTAATGTAGTTACAAATGGTACAGATTGGATAGGCATATATCTAATAATTAATAATTTCCCCTATCTAAATATTTATTATGGTTACAAATGTGACATATTAAAATAGTTACAAATTATAGTTACAAATGGCATGCCAAATAGGGATTGAAATATGCCACACACCTGAGAGAGGTGTATTTCTATATGTTAATATAAATAGTTACAAATCTTATAAATTAATTTGAAATAGTTACAATATATATAATAACATTTTGGATAACTTATTTAGTAAAATGACATTTTAAAAGTGATGCATGAATTTGTACATTTCATGTTTATGGTGGGTATATAGCTGAGCAAGGCTGCCTGGATGCAGTGTGTTCATCATGCTCTGAAGTATAGGCTTGGCACTGTCTACACCTAGATTTTGAGCTCCCAGGGTAGTCCAGCAGTGTATATGTAGGCCTCATGAATAGGCCTTGGTCTCATGAATAGACTTCATCTAAAGCCCCTAAGACTCACAAGAGATGGTCAGGGCTGTTTCAGTGCCTGATATTTTTATCTGGATACTATTCCTTGTGGATGAACTGTCTAGGTACTTAGAATGGGCAGTGCTTAAAAATGAGGTATTTTCTTGTGACTTCATGGGGCATTGGATACTTAGTCCATGCTTGGCTAACTACTTATCATGGCACATGAAGCTGCAGTTCATGTATTCACTTTTCCTCTCTTACCTTGCATACTTCATCAGCATTAACTAATCAAGCAGAAAGACATTTTGAAATTTATATTTTCCTTATTCTTTAAAACGATTTTATCTTTCATTTATTGAAAAAAAGAATGACATTTTAAATCAATCAACAATCATCTGTTAAAAATTTGATAGTACTATTTTAAGGAAAAAAGACTATTCAGCAAAGAGAAATAAATTGCAAAAATAATCTGTAATAATTTTATAGTGATAAATACTAATCTTATGTAGATAAATTAATATATTGCATGTTTGTGCAAATTATATATATATATATATATATATATATATATATGTGTGTGTGTGTGTGTGTTTCAGTAAACTTACTATGTAAAATGTATATCTTTTAACTGAAACTTTAATCATTATTGATTTTATGGTTTAAGATTTTGATAATTATTTTGTAGCAAGTCAATAGGTTTTTTCACGCACATACATGCATATGTGCATATGTTGTCAATTATAACACATGTAAATTTTAATCATTTTTGTTGTTATTGAATGTCAATTGAAGTAGATTATTTGTGTAATAGAAATTGCATGTCTGTGTGCACATATATGTAAATCCATGTAACAATTTAAATTTTGAATAGTAATTATGTAAATCACCAATGTGATAAGTTTTTTATTGTATAAGACTTAATTTATGTGTAGAGCCACATCGACCTTAATTTCAATTTTTAATTTATTTTTTGGTTGTTTTCTCATCCTTGGGGTTCACCACGGAATGGCATTGATGCTAATTGAAAACATATACATATAACGATAGAGGGGCTGGACCTAAATGATTGATTTGATCTAAAAAGATCTGATTTCTTAGATTTGTAATAAAATATTCTACTAACTAATACTATTATATGATGTTAGTTTTTTCATTTTTGTAAATGTTTATTAATCTTATCTTGTTTTTTGAGTTTGTGTGTGTGAGGGTCTTTTTAAAGTTACGGTGTTTTTTTAACTTTTTTTTTTGACTTTATGTGTGTGTCTTTAAAGTTTTTTTTTTTTTGCAAGAGTAAATCAATACTTTTATTCAAAAGCAAGATGTAATAAGTAATAGTTTATTAATCTTATCTTGTTTTTGAGTTTGTGTGTGTGACTTTAAGGTTACAGGGCTTTCTCTCATTTTTTTTGTTGGACTTTATGTGTGTCTTTTTTTAAAGTTACGGTATTTTTGGTCAAGAGTAAAAATCAATTATTTTTATTAAAAAAGCAAGACGTAATTCTAAATCTATTAAAAGTAATGTCATTTGTATACTACAATTTAGAATTGATACGTAACTACTATTAGTAAGAACCGTCATTGAAAGATTCAATTGAAAAATGATACCCGACTAATTTCCATTTTCTTTTTTTTGGGGGACAATAATGAATCAGAAAGTGGGTTGTTTTTGTTAACTCTGTCTATATAAAAAGGGTACCATTATTGAAATACTAAATTTAAAAATGATAGCCGACTAATTTGCATTTCTTTTGACAGTAATTAATCAGAAAGTGGTTTTTTTTTGGTAAATCTTGTATATATATATATATATGTATATATATAAAATATACCGTAATTCAAATACTCCATTAAAAAGAACCAAACCCCATTGAATTTGCTTTTTTTTAAGACAGTAATTAAGCAGGAATTGGGTTGTATTTGTTGGTGTGTAGATATAAAAACTAATCTTATTTTGAATTAATAAATGTAACAAAAATAATAATAATAATAATAATAATAATAATAATAATAATAATAATAATAATAATAATAATAATAATAATAATAATAATAATAATAATAATAATAATAATAATAATAATAATAATAATAATAATAATACCCGACTAATTTTATTTTTTGGACAAGTAATTCCTAATAATTAGATGTGGGTTGTTTTTGTTTGTATATACATATATATATATAGCAAAAGTAACTTGTCATGTACGAATTCTCGCAAAAATGGTACTTTTCATATGATCCTTAAATTTTTTTTCCGTTCCGCACCCTTAAAAACAATTTTTGAGGGTTACCAATTCATAATGGAATATTCAGGGCATTATTACTAAACTTACAATAGCAAAGTAAGTTACAACACATTAAAAAAAAATAGACGTCTTATCAAATTTGAAAAAACTATGACTTTTTCAAATACACACACTCTCACACGAAACTACAAAGAAAATAGATATTCTACTATTACGAGAAAATGATGAACAAAATCTACTACTATGGCAGCCAATCAAGGCATTTCTTTCTCTTTGCTTTTATCATAAAAAAAGCCATAACTGGCAGCCGTCGGGAACTCTTTCTTCTTTCATCATAGAAAGAAGTCTCATTTGTGTTGGCTTCTGTCGCCGACACCGCCTCCATCCAACATAACATGAGGACTCTTTTCTGCATTTATAAAGTAGAAAATATTTTCTTTTGTTGGGTGAATTTCTAGGAATTGAACTAGAAATAGCGACATCTCTAAAAGAACACCAGGGATGAGAAAACAACCATGTTTTATTAATAAACTTGTATTTAATTGTTAAAAATTGTTTCCATAATCGCTTGGTCACATACAGTAATAGAGCTTGTTTTCTCTGAGCTAGATTCATGCATGGGATGAATAAATAAATGGGGATGTGTATTTAGTGCATTTGGGGCATCCAGAGATGATCAATCATCATTATGGTTGGTGCAAAAAACCATATTCTGTGAATCCCATGCACTATATTTTTGTCTTATTTAAAAGTTAAGTTTAAAGTTAGCCAGTGCATTAATGGTACTTAAGGGGCTAGAATATTGATGATGATCAGCATGTTTTAATGTCCCAGCATTACTGTTTTGATTTCTGATTATTGTGTATTTTAATGGATGGGCACTTAGTTTGTGCCTCCAAATTAATGGTTAAATAATTACCCATGCTGGCAAAGGCTCAATACTTAGCCTGGTCTAAAGAAGACCCATTTCCAATACAGTCACTATGTTGACTGTTGCATTATATTTTTTATAGATCAAATCCAGCCACAAGATAGACTGTTGATTTATTGCACTGATATTGTATTGATTTGTTTGTTTCCATCAATTATGATGATGGATGGTTATTTCTCTTGAGTATGTTTACTTTATAATACTGGTTGATATTTGATAGTTAATTATGCTTGTAGTTGCTGGCTGATCTCTCAATGATCACATAGATCTCTTTATCTCATGCTCCCTTTAAATATTTTATACTTATATATAATTTTGTGAATTATTGATTTTTGATTTTAAATTTACTGGGGTTGATGATGATTTTTCCATCACCCCAGATTCACTTCTTTCTATCACCCACCCCTTGCCATCACAATATATATATATATATATATATATATATATATATATATATATATATATATATATATATATATATATATATATATATATATATATATATAAGTATGAGTTTAATGTTTCACTTTGTGCTACAAATAATGTTAATAAATTAGTGCATAATTAAAAAATGTCATATCCATCAAGCAGAAAAGTCATGTTGTTTATCAATTTTTTGTGGACGTATATTATCATATATAGATGATTCGAGGTGCAGTATTGAAAAAAAAGATTAAAGAATTGTTATATAAGTATGTAAAAAAAAGTAAAAATAATATTTTTTTAAAGGCAGCTTTAGTTTTCTTGGTTTCATGAAAGGTTGTGTAGCTTTATATTGATATTGGTAAGTTCTGCATGAAGAAACCGTAAAAAGAGGCAATTTTAATAAATGAAAATAAAATGAATATAATTAATAGAGAGATTGATAACATTAGAATTCACGATTTATGGGAGTTGACGGTATTTGCCTCCATTTGCTTTATAAATTTAATATCAGTTGAGGCAGGTTAAGGAATTAACTGAACGTACTCCTGCAGATTAAAATACAGTTTGTAATAATTAATCACCCTTATATTCATTATTTTCATTGTTATTATCATAGTTTTTTAATTAACAAACATTTTATTTGTATTATTTTTTTAATGTAATGGGCTAAAGTAAGGTTAAGAAATGATGGATCATTAAAGAGTGGTAGATGCAATGTAAAAAAGATATTAAGCCTAAATGCAAACTTCGTTTTTTAAGAATTGTAAAGGTTTTCATGTATTCAGGAATTCTTGTAATATTGAATAACTGTATAAATTTAGCTTTGAGATGTATGGATAAATTAAAATCAATAATTTTAAATGATATATTTAAGTATTGTAAAGAAATATGTTTTGATAGTCAGAGGTATTTATAAGCAATCGAACATGTAATAATCTTAAGTGATTGGTGTGCTTGTGATGAGCATAAAATTGTTTGTGAAAATGGATTTAAATTATTTGAACTTAAATTACGCAATAAATTGGTGAAGAAAGTTTATTTAATAAATGATATGCACATACTTATAATAACATGAATTATGTTTATTTGTCGAATAAAAAGATTCATTTGATTTAGACATAGGTTTTAATCCACAGACCTAAATATGCCATCAGTACTTGAGATGATTATAATTTGAAATTAATTACACCTGTTTCAAAAATCATTTGAAATGATTTTTGGTGATAAAATTATGAACAAAATTAATTGTCATAAGTTCAATGCGATTCCATATGAAAATTTTTGGAAAATGTCCCTTTCAGAATTTAAACAGAAGCTGAAAAATGACAATATTTATTTCTTTGAAAAAAGATAATCGGTTGTGGATGAGTTTACTTATGAAACTTTGGTATATTGAGAAAGTAAAAGTGCAAATGGATAAACATGTTTTTTTAAAGATATAATATGGATGGTCAGATAATAAAGATTATTAACAATATTTTTAAAAGTAATGTTCTGATTTATCATGTCAGCCACTTAATGGTGTTGATGTTAAGCAAAAAGGCATTGATATAATGTTCCCGGCCAGCCATTCTATACAACTACGATGTCCACACAATTAAAAAAATATATAAAAATGTAAGCAGACTTTTTGGGACAGTAATTAATCAGAGACTGGTTTTTTTGTGTATATGGATGTCTATAAAAAGTATGTTACTTTCCAATAGAAAATAATAGTAAATTGGAGACTTTTTTGGACAATAATTCCAATAAAAGTTTACAATGAAAACTAACATTGACCTTTTTGGGACAGTAATTAATTTGCACAGTAATTAATCAGAGACAGGCTTCTTTTTTTTTGTTACTGTACTTTTTAAATACAAAATTAAAATACATTTTATCCTTTTTAGGACTAATTAATCAGACTCCATGTTGGGGGGAGTAAAATTAAATTATATTGCACTTTCTTTTGTGTGTGTATATATAAAATTACATTACTTTTTTAATAACAAATAATAGTAAATATAGTAGAGACTTATTTGGACATTAATTAATCAGAGACAGGCTTGTGTGTTTTTTTTTTTTTTTTGTTTTCGTATCAGAAAAGTTATGGTAGTTTTTTAAGGAAAAATTAAATCACATTTTACTCTTTTTAGACAGAAATTAGTCAGACACTGCATTTGGGGTAAAGAGGGGAAGTAAATTCGCTTACAATCTACAAAATAAAGTTATTAATAATTATAAACAAACTATTATAATAAAATCTGACTCTGGTGTCTGGCAAATGGAAAATTAGGGAGTTAGAAGCAGCCATATTCCCTGTCTTGGATGATTTCTTACGATACATTACTTTCATCATGATTTTCAAAATATGCTGTGCTCCACTCAAAAAATCAATTTGTAATGCTAACACAGTTTGGATGAAACAGTGACAACACTGTTAAAAGTGTTAGAAGGTACCAGTAGGTTAGTTCACACGAAACAAAAAAATGTTGACCTGAAAAGTTAAATTATTTAACATGATGCAGTCAACACACCACACAATACTGTAGCAAAAATATACAACCCAGTTTTATGGTAAAGTGGATAATACAACCAACTATGCAAACCAATGAAGGCATTTCTCAGGGCTTTTAGCATAGAAAAAAACCTTAGCGGTAGCCAGCAGCCAAGTTAAGTGACTCTTTCTGTGTGTTCTCATAGAAAGAAAGCTATCTGCTTGGCTGTGGCTGCAGAAATGGCATATTTTTAGAAATTTAGCTAGAAATAGTGCCATCAAGCAGTTGACACAATAAATCAGAACACAACCTTTTTAAAAATCTAAAAATAAAGCCATAAGTAATAATTGTACTATAGGATATATTCATTCTACACTTATATGTCCATGTATTTTTGTAAATATAAATTTACATAAAGAGTGTAATCCTTTGCAAATGATGATTGATTTTAGTAGTTCATTTATAGATCAGACTTCTACATAAATTGGTAAGCTGTTACAATATTTTTTTAGTATTTGTATAATATAATATCACTTCATCTTTTGACTTTGTAGATATAATTAAGAATATAGTGATTAATGAGAATGATGCTATTGCTATATGAGATGTCTCAGAAATGTATGGTACTATTACTACAGTGAAATCCATAAAAATAATTGAATACACATTAAAAAATAAAGGTGTTTGTAAATATGTGATAATTTTGGATGATAACATTGTTACTTATTTTGAAGATGGATATTATAAAACGTATGAGGATTGGTCTATTGGTTTGCCTTTTGTAGCACAGGTTTGCAATTTTGTTTTTAGTACATATGAGAGTAGAAAATTAATATGTGTGTACTTTTAAATATATTACATTTACAATATGAATGTTGATGATGTTTTTGTTTAAGGAAATGATAATGCTATAATTTTTTTTGTAGAAAAGTTAAATAATTTGACTGTCTTGAAATAGATTATTGAAAGAAAAAAACACTACAAAAATATTACATATTTGGATTTAATTATTACAAAAAATAATAGTATGTGAAATTATAAATTAATAATCAAACCACTGCAAGAAAGGTAAATACAAATAATAAATCAACAGTACCAATTATGAAGAAGAGGTGAAATTTTATGATTTGTTGTTTCATAATGAAGAAATAAGGTCCGACAGTGTGATAAATTAAAAAAAAATATTGAGATTTTTTCCTAAGGACTTGCTTGAAATTGATTATAAGATGGAACAGACTAACAATATTTTATGTAAATTTAAAAAGTGTTATAATGATTTAAAGGAGTTGATGATTGCTTGTAAAATATGAATGTTTATTCTGTATATTTCAAATATTTAAGTGATTTTTTTTAGAATATATAATAATGTATTTAATGTTTCATTTGTGTTACAAATAACAGTAATATATTGCTGAATAATTCTAAAAATGTCATATCTGTCAAGCAGATCTATTGTTATCTATCAAATTTTTGAAAATGTAAGTCATAATATATAGAATTAAGAAGGCACAGTATTGAAAAAAGATTAAAGGGGCATGAAATATTATACAAATATGTAAAAAATAAAAACAATAATGAATTAATGAGTGCATCAATTTTCTTTGATTATGAAAAGACATTGTTTTTTGATATTGAAATTCTTAAATTTCTTCATCAAGAAGAAAACAATAATAAAAAAAAATTAAGGAGGCATGTTTAATGAATAGAAATAACATGAATATAATTAATAGACAACCTGCTAACATTAAAATGCAGCATTCATGGCAATTGAGTTGATAACATTTGCTTCCATTTTTATTTCTTTTGAATTTAACAGCAGTTGAAGCAGGTTACAGGATTATGAGAAAGCACTTTTGAATATTGAAAAACTGTTTATAATTGTTAATTATCATCATCATTATATATATATATATATATATATATATATATATATATTATTTTTGTTTATCATATATATATATATAAGAATTTTGCACATATACAACACCAAGAACTATGAACGTGCTTGTCAAAGAAAACATACATGTAATTGTATTTATGAAACAATATTATGTTAAGCATATACAGCATTTATTATCTTAATTATTTAATTTTATTTAATTATAAATAAACCAATGGAATATCACTAACTTGTTGTTAATTCTCATGTTCTATTGGTTTATTTAATCCTGAGTTCTGCATGACGTAATGTTACAATGTGCAGTCCATTATTTGCAATAATATATATATATATATATAATTATTTATTAGCACTTTCAATTATGTGGTAATCCTCGTCAACTTTAGGTGAATTTTATATTTTAAGGTTATGCGGGGTTCAAACTCAGATTTTCACAAGACCCACCACTCTCAGTGCCATCTCATATTGCTGACCCACCTGATCACACACATGTTGAAAATATAAATAATCACCAATATACGTATTTCATGATAAACCAGCAATCATCAGTTGGTCTAGATTACTATCCTCACACATATATATATATATAATCAGTACTCAGCTTTATATTAAGCCATCATTTATACTTTAATGGACAGGCTTCAAAATATTCCAACTCACAACTCTTTAGCCTTCCATTTCATTGAAAATCTGATGATGGAATGTTCAAAGCCCTTGATAGTACCAAGGTTGTCATCCTACCCATGTTGACACATTAGTCATTCTGACCTCTTATGTACAGAAGAATAATCCATTTATATATACATATGCAAGGGATGGGCAGACCTTTTACACACTATTTATATGAATTAATACATTTTACAGGCTTAAACCTGCATTTGAATATGTAATATATGCGGGGTTCGAACTCAGACTTTCATACGACCCACCACACTCGGTCGTGTGAAAGTCTGAGTTCGAACCTCACATATATTACATATATAAATGCAGGTTTAAGCCTATACAATGTATTATTTTAAGGCTATGTAAATTTCCATAAGCTGTATATGACCATATTTGCAGCTTACCTATTAATAACATTAACTTTATATTTATCTATTTAAATTGCCTCTTTAATTTTCCTCTTTTTATTACTATGTAATTGAAAGCGCTACTAAAAAATTTAAAATATAATATTTTTTATTGCTAAATTGTTTGTTTATATATTATATATAATAGTTTTTATAAAGGATAATATATATATATTACTGTTTGCGGGATATTTCGTGTAATGAAAAGGCTAAATGCTGACGTTTCAGTACAATGAAACGTCAGCATTTAGCTTTTTCATTACACGGAATATCCCGCAAATAGTAATAATAATATGACATCCTTTATCCGTGAAAATATTAGAATTAATATATATATATATAGATGAAAATGTAACTGAAGAATCAACTGAAACTACTACAGAAGGTAATGATTCATAACTGTTTTAATCTTATGAGATTATTTTATTTATCTATGAAACTAATA
Source organism: Epiperipatus broadwayi (assembly GCA_028023455.1). Classification (NCBI taxonomy): domain Eukaryota; kingdom Metazoa; phylum Onychophora; class Udeonychophora; order Euonychophora; family Peripatidae; genus Epiperipatus; species Epiperipatus broadwayi. The sequence continues at coordinate 1,925,024 of JAQFVV010000133.1, read as the reverse complement.
ATATATGTGATATTTTATCCACAAAAGAATTTTTTATGTCTAAACCTAATTTTGTGACTGTAACTGTTTGTCTACATATCCATCTTTCTGCCTCTTTCATTCTATTTATCTTTTTATGTATTTTGCTATATATGTATCTATCCAACTGTGTAATTTTTAAAATATCCATCTATTTATCTATTAAATCATTTGTGTATCCACATACCTATCTATCTATGTGGCTGCAGAATGGAGTTTGCTATTAACTGAAAGGCGACCCTTTGATTCCTCTTGGAGGCCTTAAAGGAACCGAGCAGGGCAAATTCCTAATGTCCACTCCCTACGTTCTTGTCATTGCAGCTGTTATTACTATGTGATTATTCATATAGTATACGAACATGGATGGGCTGCTCACCAACACACATTAGCCAGCGTGGTGAGTTTATTGGCTTTTTACCTCTGAGTTTAAGATCAAGAAACACCATGGTCTTTCTTTTCAGTGCCTGATTAGGCAGAATGAATGTTTGTGTAAATGATAAATATTTTTTCAATACATATATACAATTATGACAGACAAAAATAAAGCATGGCCCTTATTCCCAGAAGGCTGTAAAGTCACCAACCAAAACAGCAGTTGGTGGCCAAAGGTGGAGGGTGCTAAGAATCCCCTGATTGCAGACCCAGGCTGCCATTGATGACAACTTTTTATTTAGGTACTTACAACTGCAGATCACTTTCAAGTGAAGGAAGATTGCAAGAATTAGAAGAACTATCTTATATTAAATGGGACATTATTGGACGTTGTGAAGTTAGAAGAAAAGGAGAAGAAACAATTGATTTAAAAAGTGGACATATACTCTATTATAAAGGCACACATATTGGAAATACAAGTGGAGTAGGATTCATTATAAATAAAAAGTGGAAGAACAATATTGTGGAGATTGATGGTGTATCGGACAGAGTGGCAAGATTAGTTATACAACTTAATAGCAGATACCAAATGCAGATAATTCAGGTTTATGCCCCAACAAGTTCTCATAGTGATGAAGTAGTAGAAGATTTTTATATGGATGTACAAAAGGCTTTTGATCAGAGTAAACAACATTTTAAAATTGTTATGGGAGACTTTAATGCTAGAATTGGTAGACAAATGAAAGATGAAATTGCTGTAGGTAATTTTGGTTATGGTAATAGAAATGAGAGAGGACATAGACTTGTGGAGTTTGCAGAAAAAGAAAAACTTTATATTATGAATTCATTTTTTGAGAAAAATGTTAAAAGGAAATGGACATGGAAGCATCCAAATGAAGGTACAGCAGAATTGGATTATATTTTGACTAACAGGAAATACATATTTCAAGATTGTAATGTTCTTAATAAATTTAACACAGGAAGTGATCATCGATTAGTAAGGTGTAAGTTACATGTTAATGTAAAACTAGAGAGACAAAAATTATTAAGAAAAACAATATTTACAGTTGATATTCCTAATCTTCAGAAACATTCTAATGAATTTAAATTAGAACTTACAAATAGGTTTCAAGTGTTAGGAGATTTTGAACATGATTCAGATTTGAATGAAATTAATATGAAAATAACTGATACACTTTTAAAAACTGCAACAAACATAGCTGGTAGAAAAAAGCAGCAATTGACTAATAAAATTTCTACTGAGACTAGAGAATTTATGAAGAAAAGAAGGAATATGAAGATATACAAAAATGATGTATTAAAAAGAATTGAATATCTCGAATTTTGTAAAATGGTACGGAAAAGAGTTGAAAATGATATAAGAAAGTATAACTGTGAAATAGCAAGGAAAGCTGTAGAAGAAAATAAAAGTCTCAAAAATGCTAAACAACATTTTGGTATTGGTAGGAAATTTATATCTGCAATAAGAAAAAAAGATGGAATTATTACTAAAAAGAGAGATGACATCATGAAATTGGTAGAAGATTTTTATCAAGAATTATATAGTAATAAAGAACAAGTACCTCCTATATCTATTACATCTTCCGAATTGCCCAGAATTTTAAATGAAGAAGTGAGACATGCAATTAAGTGTATGAAGAAAGGAAAGGCTCCAGGAAATGATGGAATTATAATTGATATATTAAAAGAAGCAGGTGAAGAAATAGAAACAATTTTAGCAAAGTTATATACCAAATGTCTAAATGATAAAGATGTACCAGAAGATTGGAAGAATGCAGTAATAATATTAATATTTAAAAAAGGTGATAAAGAAGATATTAGAAATTACAGACCTATCAGCCTTTTATCAGTTTTATATAAAATTTTTACCAAGATAATTACAACTCGTCTACAGAGAACTTTGGATTTCCACCAACCAAGAGAACAAGCTGGATTTAAAAGTGGTTTTAGTACAATAGATCATATCCAGGTATTGAGAGAAGTCATAGAAAGGACAAACGAATATGAGTTGTCATTATGTTTTGGATTTGTAGATTGTGAAAAGGCATTCGATTCTATACACATTTCTTCAGTGATTAAAGCATTGGATCATCAAGGTATAGATCCAGGATATTGTCATATTTTAAAGAATATTTATAAAAATGCAACAGCAACAATTAGATTACATAATGATACTGGAAAAATCAACATTGAGAAAGGTGTAAGACAAGGTGACTCCATATCTCCAAAACTCTTTACAGCAGTGCTGCAAGAAGTATTTTGTGGATTAAAATGGGAAACTAAAGGAGTGGAAGTAAATGGAGAGTATTTAAGTCATTTAGATTTCGCAGATGATGTAGTTGTTTTGCAAATAATGCTTCAGAGCTGCAGGAAATGTTGCAGGAGTTAGCAGATGAAAGTAGAAAAGTAGGACTAAAGATAAATGTTAAAAAGACTAAAGTAATGTTTAATCGATTTGCTCAAAATATGAAAATAAAGATTGATTATGAAGAATTAGAAGAAGTTAACAGTTACAAATACCTTGGTCAGATTATTAATACAGATGGAAACATAATGGAGGAAATTAATCATAGAATTAAACTTGGTTGGAGTGCTTTTGGTAGAAATAACTTGATACTAAAAGGAAATATGCCTATGTGTTTGAAAAGGATGGTTTTTAACAAATGTGTTTTACCAGTTCTTACTTATGGATCTGAGACTTGGACACTTAATAGAAGAGCAATACAGAGACTTCAGACCACTCAAAGGAGTATGGAGAGATGTATGTTGGGAGTAACAAGAAGAGATCGAAAACGCAATGTATGGGTAAGACAACAAACAGGTGTTACTGACCTTATTGAAAAAATTAAAAGATTGAAATGGAGTTGGGCTGGACATATTGCTAGAAGAGATGATAATAGATGGACAATTGAAATTTTAAACTGGATTTCAAGAGATTGTAAAAGACCCAGAAAGAGACCACATGTGAGATGGATGGATGAAATAAGAAAATGTGCAGGGGTGTTGTGGAGAAGAGAAGCTAAAGATCAGAGAAGATGGATTAAACTTGGAGAGACCTTCATCCTGCAGTGGATTGATAATGGTTGATGATGATGATGTGCTATCTGTGTATCATTCAATTTATCTATCTTTCTACCTACTTATATCCATCTATCCATCTAAGACACAATAAGTTCCAATAATGTGTTTTTAATATTAATATACTGTGTATAATTCTATATTACAAACAGAAAGTTAAATATATTTAAACTACACATTGCATGTGTGCTAATATGAAATGATTAAAACAATACATACATGTAGATTGATGTACACACAATGTTTATGATCATTATGACAATTAATGTTTAGAGTTGTTGTATGTCTACATGCAATATATGTAAGTTTTTAATGTTGTATATATATAGTAACTATTTCTAAATTAATTTATAAAATTTGTAAATATTTTAATATGTCACATTTGTAACCATAATAAATATTTAGATAGGGGAAATTATTAATTATTAGATATATGCCTATCCAATCTGTACCATTTGTAACTATATTAATTCATCATAGCATAGATAAAGAAATTATAGAATCACTGTGCCACCTGAAAATATCAGCATTAAAGATTCTTGGTATTTATTTATATATTGGGGCAGTCATTTGTACAATAAAACATACTGGCCATTGTCATCAAATAAAAATAATATTAAATATAGCAACTGAATAAAAGTACCCACTGTGAAATTCCTGGAGTGCCTTATGCTTATCTCCAATACTAGGTTCTTCTAACAAAGAATCCTTCCTATTCTTCTTTCCAACTATAGAAGACCATTCATGGGCATATGCACACACTGGTGCTATTCATGACAACTTATAAAATATATATATTATAAAGCTAATATTATGAAGTTGGAAAGGGATTATATCACTCTTTATTCAGTTTAGCTAAGTACATGTGTTTTACCATGAGCGCCACTAGATTGTTTTCAATCTAGATAAGTATCTGTTTATAGTGTACTTGAGTTCAAACTCATTCAGTACATTTTTTATTACACATGACTTGGATGACTAATGAAAAAAAATGACATTCTTACATTTTATCTATATTGATAAAATTACAAGATCCCAATATTACCAAAGTTTATACTATAGATCAAAGATTCTTATAGACATTGCTAGCTCATTTACGTATATTGATGAACAGACATGTATAATCCTATTAATGGCTTCCAAACAAGCATGTGAAGACCATTATTGATATTGATGGCCAAATAACTAGATTATTTATCACAATAAAGGTAATAATGATGATGATGATAAAAATATCATAATAATAATGATAATAATAGTGATATAATAATGATTATAATAGTGATGATGATACCAGCCATGGCTTATTAATAAACTCATAACAATAAATTCATCTTTATAAACTTATAGGCATCTATTAAAATTATCCTATTTCATACTGGGATTTAATAATACTAGTAGTGATGATTGATCATCATGAATCTCTTTGCATAATATTCAATTTTCTATAAACCCCTATTTACTAAAACATATTCATTACGCTAAACATTAAATTTAATGATTATAATTTATTAATGATGATTGATGGCGATCATAACTTTTATATAGTATTATTTGAAACATTTTTAACCAATAACATGATATCCATCTTTGATGAGGATGATCTAAACTCATGGACACAACACAATTTTAGCTTTCTATTGTTGAACTATAATTATCAAAATTTGGTTATTCTCAAGCATAATCCTTGAATACCTAAATATCAACATTCGAGTTTACCTATTATTTTGCGGACGCTTAATATTTGCAAGTGATTGCTCAATATATACGAATGGTAATACTCAATAACTGCGAGCAATGATGATGAATTAAAATGATAGAATTAAGACAAGAAAAAAAACACAATATTCTTAATAATAACTAGGAAACCAATTAAGATATATAATTATATTTTATTAACACTACTACTCTTTCTTTCCTTCTTTAAAGTCAAATCAACAATTAAATAAATGGCTTTTATAAATTTTCTTTTCCCCCTATTTCCTCTTCTCCATTCATTCGAAGGTAATGAGCTTTTAATAAGCCAGGAACTAGAAACAAAGCATTCCATATAGCTTGTGTGGTTGGCTTCAAACTCTATCATTTTGTTGGTTATTACTTGATACATGACTTCATAGACAGATCAGCGATTTTAACTCATTCTGTATTAACCAGGAAGCAGAAAAAAATGGTTTAGCAATGCAGAGGCATAGTATTATGCATAGCCAAATATGTTAATATCATATTTACACAATTGTTAATAACTTCTATTAAATTCAATCTTGTTCCAATGTTTTCCCCTCTTCTTTAATATTGCTGGAAATTGTTTATATAGACGCACATCTTCGTCTATATTGACTTTATATCAGAGTCTTTTACTTCATTTCCTTTCTCAATTTTTAAAGAGTGAATAAAAAAAATCAAATCGCTTACTTTTCTCCTACTGAGTTGAGTCTCAAAATAATAATCACTGAGTTACATCTCACTTTAATAATAATAATAATCTGAGTGACTGTCTCTCCAAAATATTCATATTGAGTCTCTAAAAATAAAATCATAATGACTGATCAAAAAAATAAAATCATACTAACTGATCAAAAAATAAAATCATACTGCCTGATCATCTCTCTAAAAAAAAATTAATGACTAAGTGATCATCTCTCTAAAAAAAATAATGACTAAGTGATCATCTCTCTAAAAAATTAATTACTAAGTGATCATCTCTAAAAAAAATTTAATAACTAAGTGATCATCTCTCTAAAAAATTAATGACTAAGTGATCATCTCTCAAAAAAAATTTAATGACCAAGTGATTAAAAAATTGTTTCAATCATTTATATCGCGAATTTCAACCAAAAAAAAAAACATCTGGAAACCTTATCTTTAAAAAAAAATCAAAGCTTCACAAGTTTGACATCGGTCACAATCAATAAAGACTTAAAATTGATCGCTCTCGTTATCTACATCAAAGCACCTCTTTTGTAAAAATAATCTTAAGACACAGACAACAACAAACCTGGAATCTATAGCCATCAGAAATAGGTGTAAAAGCATCTTTGTGTTTGTACAGATGTATTCATTCTTTCACACGTGTACATTTTTTTTATCTCCTAATCTAATAATCTCCATCGCCTTATTTTACACTTTTCTGATCTACTCTATTTTAATAAAACCAAAGTTAAATAATATGACACCTTCTTTAATAAAACTATATATAATAAATCATTACCAAATATTATTACCCTCTACATAATGGTTTATTCATTAACTATCTGTATTTATAATAATAAATACACATATATAAATCCTCATATATATAAAAGAAATTTTTTTTAAAATTAAATAATACATCTGTGTGTGTGAAATGAGTCATATATTTAATATATATTTTTATATATATATATATATATATATATATATATATATATATATATATATATATATATATATATGTCAAATTATTATTACTATTTGCATGATATTCTGTGTAGTGACAAAGCTAAATGCTGATGTTTCAGTACAATATCAAGTACCTTCCTCAGAGCATCCCCTTTCTCAAATCTTAAGAATGCATGTGAGATTTAAAATTGTTTTTATCGTTTTCTTTCTCCTCATATTTAAATTGCATTGGTTGAGAAGTTTTAAAATTTATTTTCTATTCCAATAGCCTCTTCCAAATGTTGTTAATCTTATTTAATTCACACCTTTTAACAACATTTGGAAGAAGCTATTGGAAAAGAAAATAAATTTTAAAACTTCTCATCCAATAGAATTTAAATATGAGGAGAACGAAAATGATGAAAATGATTTTAAATCTCATATGCATTCTTATGATTTGAAAAAGAGGACACTCTGAGGAAGGTACTTGATATTGTACTGAAAAATCAGCATTTATTTTTTTCATTACATGGAATATCACACAAATAGTAATAATAATATGACATCTTTTATCCATGAAAATATTACAATTAACATATATATATATATATATATATATATATATGTTATATATGTATATATATATATATATATATATATATATATATATTGTAACCTCTGTCCTTTTCTCTTGTTTACTTTATTAGATTTATAAATGCCCAGGAGCCAATTCTATACAAGATAGAATAAAATTTATAATTGTAAATTCTTTTAGACTTATTTAAAAGATTTTTATATTGTAATTACTCTATGGCTTAGCTGAGTTGAGGTTATAGGATATGGTCGTCATATAGGATGCAAATAAGTGTAATAAAACATTTATGGATAACAATTCTGTAACACTAATTTAATCATATGCCACACATTTATTCAATTACAAAACTATTGCAAAATTATCAATTATCACATTTAGTATAGGATAGATAATGATGAGGGTCGGGTACCTTTTATATCCCCATCACCATCTACTCTAAGCAAAATAAAATCTATTATTGGCATTGTAATACTGAGATATATCAATTCCAGACAAATTAAATAAAAGCTGATGTATACTGGTAAATTTAAATATTCTAGGGCTATGCTATGTTAACCATATATGTGTGTGTGGAAATGGAGAATCAAACATATATAATCAAGCAATTCATATGGGCTATTAATTCAATAAAACATTTATTAAAAATAAAAGACAAAATAAATAATAAATTAAAAAAATATTATTTATGCACCTTTCTAACCAATTACATTTCTTCTACTGTAAAACCAAAATTGAGTAATATTTAATATATGAATAATATATTTTCTAATATGTGTGCTTTTATAATATCATAAATATAATGTATTTTTCAAACATACTTTTTATTAGCTTATTTATAGAACTTGGATGATGCCATAAATCAATCATCTTTTATACATATTATAAAAATTTATACAAAACCTATCTGTTATAATCAGTTTTTATCATCTAGCATTAACTATACAAAATAAAAAAAGGCAGGGGAAAACAATAGCCAAACACTTACACCTATATATGTGAGGGTTAAATAATAACTCGAAACTCAATCTAAATAATCTAATGATCTCTTGACCTATTCTACTTCCAACTACACCCAATACACTTCCTACATAAACGAACTTATAACAGACAAGGTTTTAGTTCTTTATTTTTTTTTTATAAATTTTATTAACGAAGTTAAGCATAATAAATACAATTTAAAAAAAATTATAGCATCACGCACACATCCGAATATCTATAATCACCTATAATATAATTTCTAGATCATACAAAATAACAGTTTATCATATTATAATAATATGACGTTACAATGTCTTTTTTTAAAAGAAAAAAAAGTTGATTATACCTTTATTATAAACAATTACGAAAAATACTTATCAATATCCATTCATTACATGTTGTTGTTTTTTTTTTAAAAAATTGAAAGTTGAATGAAGCATACATCTCAATTTCAGAGACAACAGTAAATTATAACAAAAAAATGTCTATCTGATTGTTAAAGCATAATTTGTTAAGAATGACAATAGTTTTTTTTTATTCTAGAATTCAGTGACAGGCATTTTAATAACATTTGTATGCATTGAAATTATTTTATTATATATGCATGAATAGCAAAGTTATACAGTATAAAATTATCCTCTTGATATAAAATTAAACAGATAAACTCTTTCATTTTAAATTTTATTTTGCAGAATATTGATAGAAAATTCTTAAAATTGAAAATCAAGCATTTAATTATAGTGTTTAATAAGAAAATTTTAGCTAGCTTTATTTTAAACAATTTTGTCATTCTAATATTATTTAGCTTTGGTAATACTTTAAAATAAATCATAATTACTTAGCTTACAAAACATCCAGACATTTGAAAGGTAGTGAAAATGAATCATCATTTGACAGAAATTTGGAGCTGGCTTCCCTCTGGGTTTATCTCTTCATTGTTATATCATTTCAGTAGTATAAAAAAAAATTCTCCACAGTTATATTATCAGAATTCTCACGATGTTTACTAATCTGTTTTAATAATTTTAGAAAGTTATTTATTCTTCTAAACATTCTTTTCTTTTACATCTTCTTCCTTGGAATTTTTTTTTATACTTTTTCTTCAAGTTTTAAACTTTCTGTCTCTCCCCAATCACGCCCTCTGTCTTTTTGTTACAATCAACTTTGAAAGTGTGCCAGAAATTTTACTTATAAAATTTTAACAATACAATATTTGAAAGGAATAAAACATAATAATAAAAAATATTAATATTAATTTACAACTGTTATTCACTAATATAGCAAACATTTTTTATCATTTTAAATATTACATTATATCACAATTTATTTTTCTAAGATAATTAACTTTAGCCATTATTAGCACCAATGTGAACTTCCACATTTCTTCCTGGTGCCAACCTGGAAGGTCACAATCCTTCCCGCTTATGAAAGAAAAATGAATTGGATAAACAACAATCAATATTAATAGCACATCAAATTTTACTCTCATATTATTCCACAATTAGAAAATTCTTTTGGTTGAAAAACATAAAACAATAAAAACATTTAATGCTTTTACAAACACTTGTTCCTATTATATTTTAGGAACATTAAATAAGCAAGAAAAAAATAACTAAATTCTATATTGAACAATATGTATAACTTTTATTAATCATATCTTGCAGGACATGACATGAAACAGAGGTGAGCATTATAAGTAACTTTAAACCTTGCTCTATTATTTTTTATTTCCTTTCTTCTGACAAGTTTATCTCTAAGAGACATTATCTCAATCTTCTTTAGTCTAGTTTTTACTCTTCTATGCTCTAACCTTTTATTTCTGGATGTCTCTAAACCCATGACATTGATAAACTCTACATTTTCTTTCTTTAATTTGATTTTAGCCTTTTCCAATTTCTTTTAAATCATCTACACCTTTATTAAGATAACTTGTCTTAACCTTCTCTCTACTCATCTGTTTGAATTTTACTTTAATTTTCTTCATATGTTCATTGTGATTAATTACCTCTCTCATAAAATGTACTTTAGTTTTCTTCTTACTTTTACATTTAAGCTTTATTTTGGCTTTGCCTAAATCTCTTTCCGGATTAATAACTTTTCTAAGAAAATTTAAATCCAACTTCTTTGTATTCTTAATTTTGCATTTTATTTTCACTTTACCGACTTCTCTAGCAAGACTAACACTTTCTATTAAATATTCCACATTGCATATTACATGTTTAGTATCTCCATAAAATATTTTTTTGAAAACATTCACCTTCACCTTATGTTCTAAATAATCAAGAACACACTTTGGAATTATGTCTTCATATTTGTTTTTAAATTTACTACCTGTAATATCAGTAACCTTTAACAATTCATTCTCCAAAATTTCTAGATATTTCATGTCTAAGGAAATTATTTATGTCTTCATTGATTTATTAATTTCTTTCTTTTTATCAAGATTCTTCTTGAAATCTTTGAGCATGTCTATATCTCCATTTTTTTCTAATATTGTTTCATCTATCCTTTCTATTTGTCATTGTGCCTGTACCTCCTTTGCCATTAATTCTCTCATCATAGTCTGAAAATCTAAATTTACCTCCACACAACTATGATCTTTCTTTTGTATCCCCACATTCACATATATGTCTTTCTTAATCATTTCAATAGAGTCTTTACGCTTTTTCATCTTTTCATCAACTGATTCAAGAACCTTTCTAATTAATTCTTCATTTTTAACATTTTTCCCATTTACTAAATCTATCAATGGTTTATTTTTTCCCTACCATTTATCAACTCAACAGATGGTATATTTGCATCTAGTTCTTTAGTTACCAATTCAACATATTTTTTTTGAATCTCTATTTCTTCATGAATTAACTCACTATCTGTACTAATTTTTCCAACAGATAACTTGGTTTTTTCACTAGCTAATTCAATAAAAGATTTGTCTTTTCTTAAATCATCTTCTGCTATCTTACCAAATGATGCATTATCATTTACATCCTTGTTAACTAATTTAACAGAATCTTTGTTTTCTTCTGCCAAACTGCTACATATGTTAATATCTTCATTAACTATTTTAATTACTTGTGGATTTGCTTTTCTTATTATTTTAGCAAGTTGTCTATTTTCTGCCATACTTTTACTAATTAAACTAATAGGTTCTTTATGCTTTTTCAAATCTGTACTAGTTACTTTAACACATTTATCAATTACTTTGAAAGATACTTTCTGATTTGCTATATCCTTATCAATTATCTCAACTGATGAGTTACATTCAGTTTCTATACTTTTAGATTCAATATTTTGTGATTTATTATCCTCCTTTAATTTATTTTTCAAATTAGCATCTACTATTTTAAAATTTTGACTAACTATCTCAACAGATTTAGGTTCTCCCTTTTCCATTTGATTTAATTTAAGTTCTTTGTATACATTTATTTATTCACTGGCTAAACTAACATTCTTATTAATCTGCATAACATGGTCATTCCTATTCTCTTGCATTTCTTACTTCATTTTGGGTATTTCTAACCTTGCTTCTAGCTTTGTCTTTAGTTTCATTTCTAATTTTATCTCTGACATTTCTGACTTTATTTCAACCACCCTCTATTCTGATTTCTTTTGACTCAATTTTACTTCTATTGCTATCTCTGATTCCTGACTTTTTACTTTCTCCTCCACAACTTTCATCTGCCTAACTATACTATGGTTTATTTCTACCATTTCCAACTTCATTTCTGAAACTTCCAATTTTATTTCTGCCATCCTCTCCTCTGACTTATCTTGACCTGACTTTAGTTCAGCAAACATCTCTTCTGACCTTTCTTTATCTTCTACTCATCCAGACTTTAGTTCTTCTTTTAATTCTGATTTTAATTGTACTAAACCCAACTCTAATTTTGCAAAAAACGATTTGGCCCACATTGGCATATCATCATCTGTGGTTTTACAAATATATATTTCTCATCTTACTAGACTTTCCATAGGACATATCTATAGTGTCATTTTCTGATTCAAGGTCAGGGGACATCACAAACAATGTCTGGAGATGGTATCTCTTGAGACCCACCCAAACTATCAAATAAGTTAAAATCTTCAACCTAGTCCACAGTTATTTTTGAGCTCAATATTTAGGTGGCTTTATCTCTTCATGGTCACAAATGTAGAGACATACTTTGTGATTGGTTTTAATTTAGGCTTTCATGGTATGACTGTAAGAAACATCTTGGGATCAGAGTCCATCCTTAGATAGGCTTAGCTGGGCATGTTGTAGATATGGGTACTCAAGGTTATTAATTTTATCATTTTGCTAAAGTGAAGGCTATTAAGCGACCCTAAGCAATAATAAGAAATTCAATATGTCTTAATGACAAGCGATAGAACATCATATCCATGGTGGCCCAAAGATAAGAACAGAAATCTTTTGAAAATATCTGGCAGGACTGCAAACTGGCAAAGAATCTCCATGGACTAATATAATTAAAAAATAATAAATATCAGAATAACAAAAAACCGAACCAATATTCTTTTTCAGCAGAATAATCTAGATCAAGCGAAGAATAATCAATCCGAAATTTTTGGGTTTTTATTTATTCTCTCCAATCTCCTGCATAATCTTAATTGTTTTTATTATGTTTTATCCAAGGGCAAATCTATATCTCTCAATTAACCTTTATTAAATATTCTGTCCATGGCATTATCTTTAAAAATTAAGAAATACAAATTTAAATATCCACTTTTATAAATAAATTATCAATAGATTATAAGTAAAATAAAAGCACAAGAATGGAATTAACCTTTCTTGTAAAACTAAAAAGTTTTTCAAAAAGATTACAACTTTTAAATTAGAATGTGTTACAAAACAAAACAAAAAAAAAAATTTAAAGTACAATTTAATTAAAGAAAATCACAAAAAGGAAATAAATGAGTATATGCATTATATCATGTACTCTTCATATATATAATAATAATAATAATAACATATAAAACATTGATATTACTCTTTAAAAAAAGCCATTTTAAATTTTGCGATGGAACTTTTGAAGCAGATAAAGTATCCGGTTATATATATATATATATATAATGACAGTAATGATATGGCTTTTACATATACTTATAATTCTACATCACTTTTTGAAATGTTTTCTATACTCCATTTATGTCAAATCCAAATGTAATCATTAATTCCAAAAACACATTAACTCACATTCACATTTGATAAAAGTTCTCTTCGTCCTCCTCAAATATTATAAAATAACTATCATTTCGGAAGAATTTGAAAAAAAAAGGAATAAAATTACCAATATTTGAAGTCATTTCTTTAGCTTTCTTGATTTTAATTATATATAATTTTCTATAAAATAACATAATTTATATCAAATTTATCACAAAAAAAATCAACTTATATAATAAGTCATTCCAGAGGGCAAATCAAGAAGGTTGTAAAATGCGTTCATTATTTTTTTTAAAACTATATATTTATTCGCACTCATGAAGTAATATTAAATAAATTAAATATTTTCTTCTTTCTACTATTCATTATAAGATACGCTTGTATAGTTTTTAATTATACATAATACATTTCTATACATAATACAAAAAGTTTCATATATATATAAAACAATACAAAAAGATTCAGAAATATTTTATTTTTATTATTTATAACCTCAAGAATTACATGTTAGAAATTTTTGTCTAGTATACCCACACTGTGGACAATAAAAATTGGAATTCAGTTTTATTTTATTATTATTAAGCAGTTTTTGCTAATTTAGTTACGATGATGCCTGGTAATTTGAACAATACTACTTTAAATTGGTTCAAATTTGCACATGAAGTATATATATATATATATAAAATACATATTTTGCGGGTTCTGTTATGTATATGCAAATCTTCATTATATACATATATATATATTGTAATGGAAAGAAGACATTTGTAACAGAAATAATAATAAATTGATAGAAAATGATCCATTATTAACATATATGTTTATCTAATCTGTTATTTGTAACAGTAAGTAAACATTGTCACAGTATAGATAAATAGATGAGTGATAAAGCAATAGTTGCTATAATTCAGTAAGCAAACACTAAACAGGATAATGATAGGCTGCAGCGGTTCATCATTTGTAACCAAATAAACTAAATGAGAAATGAATTCACTGTGTTAGCCAAAATACAATTTATAATTAAATAAGGAGGATGCTAACATATAAATAAAAATATATGCATATCATGCTCTATCTGGATGTCTGTTTATAATTAATTAAATATAACATTATAGCCCATTTGCAACTATCCTACACATTAATTCTGTCACATTAGTAATAAAATAAATAAGTTATCTCATTTCTCCATATAAAATAACAACAATGACAATTAAAACTATCATCATTAAAGATTTAATAATATCTAAACATTGGGGACGTCATTTGAACAATAAAACATACTGGCCATTGTCATCAAATAAAAGAATATTAAATATAGCAACTGAATAAAATTACCCACTTTGAGATTCCTGGTGTGCATTATGCTTATCTCCCATACTAGGTTCTTTTAACAAAGAATCCTTCCTATTCTTCTTTCCAACCATATAAGACCATTCATGGTCATATGCACATACTGGTGCTATTCATGACAACTTATAAAACATATTACACAAAGTTAATATTATGAAGTTGGAGAGGGATTATATCACTCTATTCAGTTTAGCTAAGTATATGTGTTTTTCCATGAGCGCCACTAGATGTTTTAAATCTAGATAAATATCTGTTTAGAGTGTACTGAGTTCAAACTCATTCAGTACATTTTTATCACACATGACTTGGATGACTAATGAAAAAATGACATGCTTACATTTTATCTATATCAATAAAATTACAAGATCCCAATATTACCAAAATTTATATTATAGATCAAAGACTCTTATAGACATTGCTAGCTCATTTTATGTATATTGATGAACAGACAAGTATCATCTTATTAATGGCTTCTAAACAAGCATCGTGAAAACCATTATTAATATTGATGGCCATTTAACTAGATTATTTATCACAATATAAAGCTGATAATGATGATGATAATAATGATGAATGATAATAATAGTGATATCATAATAATAATGATAATAATAGTGATGATGATACTAGCCATAGCTTATTAATAAACTCACAATAATAAATTAATCTTTATAAACTCATATGCATTTATTAAAAATTATCCTATTTCAAACTGAGATTTAAATATTACATTTACTAGCATTTATATAAGTTTATAGTTATTTACTAAAATACTTTTATAGTTAAAACCAGGATTTAATAATACTAGTGATGATGAATGATCATCATGAATCTCTATGCATGATATTCATCTTTCTATAAATCTTTATTTACTACATATATTAATTATGCTAAACATTAGATTTAATGATTATAATTTATTAATGATGATGATGGCGATCATAACTCTTGTATAGTATTATTTGAAACATTTTAATCAATAACACGATATTTATCTTTGATGAGGATGATCATAATTCATGGACACAACATAATTTTAGCTTTTTTTTTATACACCTATAATTATTAAAACATGGTTATTATCAAGTTTAACCCTTAAATACCTAAATGTAAATCAACATTCTAGTTTACTTAACATTTTGTGAGCGCTTAATATTAGCAAGTGATTGCTCAATATTTATGAATGATGATTCTTAATATCTGTGAGTGATGATGATGATGATCATTTAAAACCATAGAATTAAGACAAGAAAAATACAACAATATTTTTAATAAGAACTCGGAAATCAATTAAGATATATAATTATATTTTATTAATACAATTCTTCTTTCCTTTCTTTAAAATCAAATTAATAATTAGATAAATGGCATATTATTACATTAATTCAATACAAAACTAACACAAAAAATTTATATAAGCACAACCAAATAAACTTAATATATAAGTTTGTCATTTTGTATATTTTAAAATAAGCTGGCTTAAAATGACATTTAAAAAAATATTTCATGGAATGCTTACTTAAGACTTTCCTAACTTATTATATTATAAAAATAAATTTCATATGTAACTTGTGTGTTTTATTTCACTTCCATTCAAATGTGATTCCTGCTTTATAATTTACTATATTTAAACTAACTAGGTATAACCTATTCTTTTGACGTGTTTGTATTAGCAATTACACATGCACACACATTCAGTAGTATTAACATATATGTTTAAAATGTATACCCCTATATTAGAGATTAATACATAAATTACATATGTATAAAAAATATTCGTGCAACCTTTTAGCAAAATAAAATAAAATACATTATATCAATTTTAATATGCAACAAGATAAAATATAAAAAAAAAACATTATAAATGCATATATTTATAGGTTGCTCATTATCATAACAACTGAAGAACAATTAAAAAAAACATTTCAATATTACAATATAATAAAAAAAATAATGAACATTTAAGTTTAAAGATTTAAACTGTATTTGTGTTATGTTATGTGATATTGAGAATAACTATAGATAAACAAGCCCTTAATGTTTCTGTATCAAAAGAAAAAAACTAATGCTTTGAACAATAAATTAAGGTTTACTTTTAATAAGCAATAATAAAAGATCTGTTAACAAAAGTTCATAGTTACCCGATCACTTTCACTTCTTATAAATGTCCTGAGTTTGAATTTTCAGACTGCTTGTCTTTGCTCCATTTAAAAAAGAAAGTTCTTGCAGATACTTTAAGATTAACATGAATTAATTGACCTGCTTATTTCTTCAATTTTAAAATTATTTATTGTTGATACTTTTTAATAAGTATGTACTGGTGGATTTGCTTGTCTCTCCCATTTTTAAAAAAATAATAGCTGTAGACACTTTAGATGACTGAGGTAAACTTTAACAAAAATTTGATTCATGGCTTCAAACTTGGCTATATATGGATTTTATACATTTTCTTTTCCTCTTCCTTCCCCTTCTCCATTCATCCAAAGGTAATGAGCTTTTAATAGACCAGGAGCCAGAAAAGAAGCATTTCATATAGCTTGTGTGGTTGGCTTCAAACTCTTTCATTTTGTTGGTTATTATTTGATTGGTATATGAGACCACAGTAGATTAATGTTTTTAACTCATTCTGTATTAATCAGGAAACATAAAAAAATGGTTTAGCAATGCAGAGTCATGGTATTATATTCAGAAAAATATGTTAATCTCATTTCATAGAATTGTCAATAACTTCTTATAAATTCAATTTTGTTCCATTTTCCTTCTTTTTCCAATATTAATATTGCTGGGAATTACTTGTATATCCACACATCTTCATCTATTTTGACTTTATACAAGAGTCTTTTCCTTCTTTTCCCTTTTTCAATTTTTAAAGAGTGAAAAAAAAACAAATCGCCCACTTTCCTTTTTTTTTTCAACATTAATAACGAGGAAAAAATTGAGTGGGAGTTACATCTCTGTTTAATAATACTGAGGTACATCTCTCTTTAATAATAATGACTGAGTAAGTCTCTAAATTAATAATGACTGAGTTACATCTCTCTTTAATAATAATGACTGAGTGACTGTCTGTCTCTCTAAAATAATAATACTGAATTATCTTTAAACATTTCTGTTTAATAATAAGGTAAAAAACTGAGTCATTTACATCTCTGATTAATAATACTGACTGAGTGATCTTTAATCTTAAGAGTGATTTTTAAACACAATTAAAACCTAAAAAAAAAAAAAAAAAAAAAAAAAAAAAAAAATTTCATTCATTTATATTGCCAATCTTTGGTCAAAGAAACTGACCACCTGCATATCTTATCTTGAGATAAAAGATAAAAAATCAGAGTTTGACAAGTTGATGTTCTATCGTGATTTTACAAGAAAATTAATAATCACGCTTTATTACATCAAAGCACACTCTTTATAAAAATAATCTTAGACACAGATAACACAAACAACACAGCTGGCAATCTATAGTCATTACAAATAGGTGTAAAATGTTTGTGTTTATACAGACATTCTTATTCTTTCTCACTCTTTTGCACGTGTACATTTTCAAATCCCAATCTCTTATCTAGATCACTTTATTTGACACTTTCTTTCTGATCTGCTTTATTTTAACCAAAAATAAAACTAAATAACTGAATATATCAATTATTTAATAAGAAAAATAACATATTAAAATATTCTTTCTTACAACATTATATTCATTCACCACCTATTAATTTATCAACTATATATTACACATATAATATATGTACACATAAATCTATATGTATAAAAGAAATTTTTTTTCTCAATTAAATAATATATATGTGTGGGACATGAGAACATACATATATGTACATTTGCCTCACTCAAACAAAAAAAAATTTCCGATAGTCTCTCATAAAACTACCTCCCTAAACCATAAAACAACTACTTAATATATATATTTGTTGGTTTTTTTTTCAATACAAATTTGACTATGGTCTATTATTGATGACTATCCTCATAAACTATTAAACAAGTGTTCTTCATGTATCATTACTTACTGATTCAGAACAACTTGCTATTGGATTTTCCTTGATCATGGGTCTACAATTTTCACTTAGATCATTGAAGTTATTCCTAGGCCTACTTATATTCGGTTTGCTAGGTTTTGTGGGATAGGGTCGGCCTAACTGATTATTCATAATCCTAATGGTGGAGATCTTATAACTATATCTCTCTGCCCTTCTAGAATAACCTTCAGCTTTACTTTCTATAACTCCTAGGGCATCCAACAGGTCTGCCACTCTTATTGGGGAGTACACATTATCTCTACCATATATATTCCCATGCATTCCTATGTTTGGTTTGCCAGGTTTAGTGGGAAATTGTTGGCCTAACTGGTTTCTTCAACCTCTCATATTGGAGACTTTATAGCCATAGCTCTCCTCCTATCTATCATAACTTTTAGCTATCCTTTCGGTATCTCCCTTTGTCTCAAACTTGTCTGCTACATTTACTGGGGCATATACATCAGCAACTATCTTTAATTCCAAGAAATTAGCTTTACTGACTACATCTTTCCTGAGGTCAATTTGTACCTGTACAGTGGCTACCTTTATTTCTAGGTTCTGAATCTCACTGTATATATTCTCTTTGGGATTACACTGTTCTTGTACAGCAGCTACCTCATCATTTTCATATGGCTTGTCTACAGTCACATAACTCTCTGGCACTATTTCTTGTTCTGGACTGGTCATCTTATTATCAGTTTCTTTACCTAAATCAGTTACTTGATCATTCATTTCTCGCGATGGTTAATCCATCTTATTGTCACGTCCCTGAGACAGTCCTTTGATAGACTCATGCATTGTTTGGAAGTACTGATCCATTTTCTGATTCATTTCTTTGATCTCTTGTGATTGTTGATCAAATCTCTGATTCATCTGACTAATTATAACTTGCAACCACTCTGGAGGGCCTTGTTTTACTACTTCCTCCATTCCTTCCATGACAAATTCATTATCTCCTTCCATATTACTTTTTTGTACATATTTATAAACCCCTAGTTACGGATTTTGGTTCTGCTTTATTCTGTTCTTTATTCTGTTCTGCTCCCTGACTTCCTATACATCCAGAGTTAAACACCATTATCTATCCACCCATATACTTTAAAATTTCCAACCACTCTTTCTCAGCCATAATTCTTCCCGTCCATTCATCTATATCTTAAGTGTCTTTAATTAACTTAGCCTCCATCATCACTCAATTTTTTACTTATATATGATTGATAAAGTATAAGGTCATATTTCTTATTTAAAAAACATTTATTTAAGAATAAGTTCTCTCTGTATTAGTGTGTCCTTTTTATACTATCATTTGTCTAGTTTTTCATGCTTTTATAAAACTTAACTCTCTCTATGCTCTATTTTAATACACTAAGTAAAAGAAAAAAAATTACTTATATAACATATGTGCCTATTTTTATAATAGAGTTCACATCTCAAGTTATTCATATACTCATCTATCCTTCTAGAGATCTGACAGATATTGACAGCCAAAAAAATGATTAGCAATTCACAATCATGAGATAGATAAAAGAATCCAATGACCGCAGTCAGACCATGCAATGCTCCATGAACACTCAGGTGATCACCCCAATTCAATCACTCTAAGCTACTACAACCCATAATAGTTTATTGCAAACACTGTTGCATTGCCTTGCTTACTTCCAAGTCTTAGGGGCTTTAATTCGTCAAATACTGCCTTGCTTATCTTTAAAGTCTTAGAGGCAACAATTATATATCAGTAAAACAAAATACTGCCTTGCTCTCTCTGGAGTCTTAGAGGCGAAATCATGGCAGGCCTACTATTAACTGCTTCATGATAAATAATAACTGATATTATAATCTGGGTTGGAGCAGTGAATGAGATAAATCAATCACCAGTGGCATGATACATCACAATATATATATATATATATATATATATATATATATATACAAAAAAATATAAACATATATATATATATATATATATATAATGTTTCATTTTTTTTTGTAGTCTTACAAAGAGAAAGAATGCAGATAGTGTTGAAATATTTTCAAATGTTTTAAAATTATGTTGGCTATATGGGATTTTTAAAAAAATATATGACCCATGAAATTCACAACATTATCGTAAGAATGTTATTATTATTCCAATTATAAAACCAAAAGGAATAATCAAGATTGACATCATTTTCAAGGAATATCAATATTATACATTACTAAAGTAGTTTCCAAAATGCTGTTAAGTAAATTGCTTTCAGTCATAGATTAATATCCGAAACTCAGTGAAATCGAGAGTAATTAAATCGCTGTAAGTTGCAAGGGAAATGCATAAACGTATAGAAATAAATAAACAATTTACATATTGATTTATTCAAGTGATTTGATTCGTTAATAAGACTTGCTTATGACATTGTTTGAAATTAATTAATTGTCCGCCTAATTTTATTATATTATACAGATTCTAAATGATGGAAAGTGAGGAAATAGTATTACATAGATGAAAATCTGAAACTATTTGAATTAAAACTGGAGTTAAGCAAAAATGTTTACTTGCTCCTAGATTGTTTTCTTTTTATGACAACGATCTCAACATTGAAAACAGAGAATATATAATTTGAATCAGTTAAAATCTACAAATATAATTTTTTTTTTGTATTATATATTTGTAGTGTACTGATGATTCTGATATTTTGTCCATATTTAAATGTTTGGGTTGAAAGAATATGTGGATTCTTTCTATTCTTTCACAAGACTTTATCTCGTGTTGGAAAATGAGAGTATTCATTTATTGTTAAAATTTGTAAAGCGCATGTACATTAGCTTGAAAAGCTGTTCATTAGTTTATTACAAATGATTTATTAAACATATTTAGTATTTTCAATATAACATATAATTTTTTTATTAATCAATATTTAGAAAACTCAAATTGGTAATGAGCCAAGGAAGAAGATAAATGTACAATCTTTAATTTGAATGCTTATTAACTTGAGTATGTAAACCAATTTAAATATCTTGGATAATTGCATAGGACAAAAGGATGATGAAGATGTTTAAAAAAAACTTAAATTTCAGTGTGATGATATAGCTTTTAAACAGTTTTAAGAAAGAAATAAGTACTTCACCCCAAGTGAAAAGCTGCTGTTTTATTTATTTTTGTACGGAAATGAGATATGCATTAGAAGCATTTTATCTTATGATGACCTGTAAAAATTTAAAAATACAAAGGCAAGATCAAATCACAAATAGATTTGTTTTTCCTTATGCTTGATGAGGTACTATAGAGCCCACTATTGTAAAATTAAATGTTTGCTGAAATAAAAATATTAAATTAATGAACAATACAATACTTCATAAAAGGTTGTTTTATGATGAAATTGAGAATAGATTTTTTGGCAGGCTCATGGATATTTTAAAAAGTGCAATGTCAATTGTTTCTATTGGCAAGATAAGGTGGATAATTGGATATATTAAACAGCTATACTTAGACATGGGTTTAAATATTTCAAAAAAAAGTTTTCAGCTGAAAAATTTAGAACTTAACATGTAAAATGTAACACAAATAGAGAAACTTAGCAGTTTAGAATACATGCAATTATATTTTAGTTTAAACTGATCTCTTTAGTCTTTCCATAGTAATTTATTGAGTAATGTTTTTCTTTTTTTCTCTTGTTGGTTTTAGAATGGATACACTGGTTTTTCTGATGCTTTTTATTATTGTTATTATTAGTTTTATCCCTGTTATATACATACATATATTATAAAGAAACTACTTAATTGTAAGTAGATTACACATACACATATATATGATAAACAAAACAAGTTATAAATTTCTTAACTTGCTTATAGCTTGCATTTTATGATCACTAGATGGAGCTTTACCAATAGTCCACTATAAAGCTTTGTTTACATAAACACTGAGAAAGATAGAATTGAATATCTCTTTTAAATTGTCTCCAAACATTAAACCATGGGTTCAAGCTAGTTAGCTCACATCAGTAAAGGGTAGGAAGATCTAGTTTTGGGTCTTCTTACCATTTACTGACATGAGCCAACGAGCTAGAAACCAAGATCTAGTTTTGGGTCTCCTTACCATTTACTGACATGAGCCAACGAGCTAGAAACCATGGTTTAAAGTTAGAGACAATTTGAAAGAGGTATTGAATTCTATCTCTATTATCATTTAGGTAAACAAAGCTTGATAGTGATGTATTGGTAAAGCTCCATCTATTGATCATATATATATATATATATCATAATAAAAATAATAAATTTAATATCTATATATATATATATATATATATATCATAATAAAAATAATAAATTTAATGGTAATACATTATTATAAATAATTTTTAAATCTGCAGAAGTACATTGGTTAATTTCTTAAACCTGCACCAATTGCCATTGAATTTAAAAAAAAAAGCAGAAGCAAACATAATCAATTCAAATACTATGAATCCCATATTTTAATGTTAGCAGCTTGTCTGTTTATTAAATGCATTGTATTTCTATTTATAAAAATTGTTTTCTTAATTTTTTTTATTATGGTTTATCTTTTCATGAAGAATTTTCACACTTTCAAATTTCAATTTATATTTACATGTTTTTTTATGATCAAAGAAAACTGACACAGTCATTAAATAATCATTATTCTTACTTTTTATATGCTTATATAACAATTCATGCTTCTTTAATCTCTTCTCAATACTGTACCTCGATTCAAGTATATATGATAAAATACAATCACAAAAAATTGATATATGATATTACTTTTCTCTTTGACAGGTGTGACATTCTTAGAATTATTGAGTAATTCATTAACATCATTTGGAACATAGAATAAAACATTAAACATGTTCATATATATATATATATATGATCACAGATGGAGCACTATATATATATATATATATATATATATATATATATATATATATATATATATGATCACAGATGGAGCACTACTAATAGCCCACTCAAGCTGTCAATAAATGTTGAGAGAAAATCGAAAATAAATTATCTCTTTCAAATTGTCCTGACCTTTAAACCATGGTTTCATGCTAATTGACAATCTCCAACTCTACTGAACAGCACTTATGTAAACTGTTCCTATAAGTTTGAAAGCACAAATCTTTAGATATGTAAATATCTCAAAATCCAGCTACACAAACTATATAGCTACATGGGTCTGAATTCAGTTCAGTTTCTCCACATAGTTAAAAGGTTCTGCAATCTATATCATTGATAAAACCTTCAAAGGTACATTTATGATAAACAAGAACAAGTTAAAAAATTTTTAACCTGCCTATAGCTTGCATTTTATGATCACAGATGGAGCTCTACCAATAGCCCACTCAAGATGTCAATAAATGCTGAGAGAGAATCGATAATAAATTATCTCTTTCAAATTGTCCTGACCTTTAAACCATGGTTTCATGCTAATTGGCAATCACCAGTAAAGGGACTAGAAACTAGATCTAAATCTCCAACTCTACTGAACAGGACTTATGTAAACTGTTCCTATAAGTTTGAAAGCACGAATCTTTCGATATGTAAATATCTCAAAATCCAGCTACACAAACTATATAGCTATATGGGTCTGAATTCAGTTCAGTTTCTCCACATAGTTAAAACGTTCTGCAATCTATATCATTGTTAAATCCTTCAAAGGTACATTTATGATAAACAAAAACAAGTTAAAAAATCTTTTTGACTTGCCTATAGATTGCATTTTATGATCACAGATGGAGCTCTACCAATAGCCCACTCTAGCTGTCAATAAATGCTGAGAGAGAATCGAAAATAAATTATCTTTTTCAAATTGACGATTGCCAATTAGCATAAAAACATGGTTTCAAGGTTGGGACAATTTGAAAGAGATAATTTATTTTTGATTCTCTCTCAGTATTTATTGACAGCTTGAGTGGGCTATTGGTAGAGCTCCATCCGTGATAATAAAATGCAATCTATAGGCAGGTTAAAAAAAATTTAACTTTGTTCTTGTTTATCATAAATGTACCTTTGAAGGTTTTATCAATGATATAGATTGCAGAACCTTTTAATTATGTGGAGAAACTGAACTGAATTCAGACCCATATAGCTATATCGTTTGTGTAGCTGGATTTTGAGATATTTACGTATCTAAAGATTCGTGCTTTCAAACTTATAGGAACAGTTTACATAAGTGCTGTTCTGTAGAGTTAGAGATTTAGATCTACTTTCTAGTCCCTTACTCTTTACTGATGATTGCCAATTAGCATGAAACCATGGTTTAAAGGTCAGGACAATTTGAAAGTGATAATTTATTTTCGATTTTCTCTCAGCATTTATTGATAGCTTGAGTGGGCTATTGGTAGAGCTCCATCTGTGATCATACAATGCAAGCTATAACCAGGTTAAAACATTTTTAACTTGTTTATCTATATATATATATATATATATATATATATATATATATATATATATATATATATATATATATATATATATATATATATATATATATATATATCTTTAAAAAATTTCACATGTGGATTTGAAATAAATGGAATAGATATCCAAGATCCATTGTTTACTATGAATCTTCATTTCCTTTAAACCGTTATATCTTTTTTTTAAATTGACATAAAGTATTGTTTATTTGTTCCATTTTATAACATGCATCAAACAATTTCTTTGCAAATATCTCAATATTTTTCAGTTTATCACTTTGATGATGACATAATTTTAGTTATGAAACAAAAAAAGATCTAAAACTTGCCATCTTCTGCATAATTGGTACTTTTGATTTACAATTTATATATACCCTTTTTTGCAATGGCTTGATTTTTAATTCATAATTTACTACACCGTTATCTCTTGTAATAATTAAATTCAAATATTTAATATTTTTGTCCTGTTCCTTTTCAAATTTCCATTTCAAGCCATTCAAATTATTTAATTCCTCTTCAATCCAATTTATAGTATTAGTATTTTCACAAACAAAAACACCATACATGTACCTCTTGGAAATTTTAATACCTTTAAAAGAGCATATACTTCAAATACCACTCTCATATGTAGA
>JAQFVV010000133.1:1684021-1896521 GCA_028023455.1 Epiperipatus broadwayi | reverse complement strand
CTATACTTCAATGTCTGAATTTGATATTTGCCCAAAATAATAATTAAAATTATATAAATATACATAAAAGACATATGTTGTAAAATAAATAATTATTTCATGGTATAATATCCATTTTCTGCATCTCATCAAAGTGTATGTTTATTAAGTATAAGTGCTGTGTGTGATTTCTTTGATACTACAATGAAATTGTCAGTGGGGTTACTCGATTACAAATACATTAATTTTACTCCACTCATCATCTACCATATAAATAAATATATACATAAGTCAAATGAATTCAATTCATATTTCAGCAAGTCAAATATCTTTTATAATCTTAAACTATGAAACAATATAAAATGAGTTTAATTGAATTATAGTTATAACAAAATCAGAATAAAAACAGTTAGACTTAATAATTTATAATTAAGTGATAAATTTCTGACCTTTTGTAATTTAATTATGTTTCTGTACAATACAGTAATAACTGCAAAGATGTGCAAACTAAATCTGTAATTGTATTTTTATATTGGCCTATTTCCATCATCAAATATGTGTATTGAATGTCTTTAGAAAAATTTAACATTATTTAAAAATTCCAAATACATTGAACTGTTAGAAATAGCACAACAAACAGATTAGTATATGTACATTTCAAGAAGTATTATTTCCCCCTCTTCTTTAGATGTTGCTGGCATGCCCAGTGACAGTACTAGCTGGATCTTTAGATTCTTGATTATTGAATTTTAAGATAATGTTCTAACTATAGGATTCGAGCCTGGATCCTTAGAGTCTTGATTATTGAATTTTAAGGTAACAATCTATGCCCTAACCATGGTTAGAGTGTTATCTTAAAATGAAGTACAGTATTCAAGAATTTGAGGATCTAGATTCGCCAGCAACACCTGAAGAAAAGGGAATAATAATACACCTTGAAACGTTGTGCATACAATAACCTGCTGGTTGTGCTATTATTAAAAGTTGAATGTATTTGAAATATTTAAATAAAGTTAATTTTTTCGAAAGACATTCAATACGTCATATGACATGATGGACATAGTCCAATATATAAATACAACAAGAACAACATCATGACAAACCTTCAGTAAACCTGTGGTATTTAGCTTCAAATCTCATGTAAAAATTGTAAAGCTTCTTACATAGGTATGAGTAATCGTCACATCAGTGTTAGGAGAGATGAGCATGCTAATGCAGTTAAACAACACTCATCATCAACCGCACTCTCACTCCATACTATAGATTCAGGTCATTAAATTGATTTTTCTAGTACCAGGATCATATCCAGATGTGATAATCTTTACCAATGCAAAATTAGAAAAGCCATTGAGATACTTAAAAGGCCAGATTGTTTCAATAAGCGAGATGATACATGCAAACTTCCTCCTATGTGGAAAGATTTTTTTAAAAAACCTTCCTAAATTTAACATTTTTTGCTATTGGTGGAGTTTTAACATTTTATTCAAATCAGTGATTGTAGCGCCTCTACAATCATCTTTCTACCTTTTATAACTCTGTGGATGGCTTGTGTGAGCAAGTCAAAACGTCAGTATATTAATATTAAAGGTTTTTAACATGGATGAACCCACAAAATATGTATTTTATATATTTAACCCATGAAAATCTTCTTTTTAACATATATATATATATATATTGTAACCTTCCTCGTTGATCACTGTAATCATAAATAAATCACATCGCACGTTTTTAGGCGCTAGTAACCTTTTTTTATTTCTAATCTATTATACATCATTTTCTAATCTCTTTATTTCAATACTCAATCTAATCGAATCTAGAATATACACCTAAAAAAATATAAGTGTTAAACCAAAGAGAAGATTTCTTTATTGACCAAGATCACATGAAACTATACTTAGAGAAGATTATAAGGTGATTAATAACTTCTCGTCAAACTAGCCTCAATATCCACAAACAAGCAAACAAACAAAAGATTGTGAAATAAACTTAATCTTTATCAAATCAATAAATAAATAATGATTAGATCGCTGGAATGAATATGAAATTAAAATATAAATTAGGCTATAAGTAAATTAGGATATAGATGACGGAATGGATGATGAAAATAAATAGAAATTAAATAATAAAATGAAATAAGTCTAAGAATAAAGAGAAAAGGAATGAATATGTATCAGAATAATGAATGATTAAGATGATGGTAGAATAAGAGTTAATGGATGATCAAGATGATATCGGAATAAAAGCTAATGAATGTTGAGTTAATTAGGATAAAGAATTAGGATGAAAGGAGAGTAAAGGAAAATTGAAATGACAGATGAGAAAATGATGATCATGAAAGATGATGTCCAAAACTCTAAATTTGATATTGAATTAAATGATAATGAAACAACTAAATCAAATATGGATTTCAAGCTTAGCAAAGCCAGAATATTCACTATAATGTCTAAACAACCTATAAATTTCAGATAAAGAAGCAATTTATACTTTAAAGCTTGGCTAACTTTTACAAAACAGTCAATGTAACATAACTCCAATCAAACTATAATAAACAACTAAATTTAAAATTTATCATAAACTCAAATTCTATATTACAAAGTAATATAATTTATTCTTTTCAGGGTTCATATTACTTAAAGATTGTTATACAAAATATACTTGGGTCAATGAGAGGGATTTTGCCACTACCCCAGATATAATGCACAATGTGGTTCTTGATATAAAGTTGAATTAACAAACATATTTAGTAATTTCAGAGAAAGTTTATAAATTCCTTAACTATGATAAACTTTAAGCTTCCATAAGCAGGAATAATTTTAAATAGCTAAACAATAACTTACTGACTTCTTTTTCTCAAATAAGTAATAACAATGTGATCAACATCAGTGAATGATAGATCCACGGGTTCAAATAAATTGATTAAACCAATGTTAAGTTTTTAATCTTTTAGTACATCACTTAAAATACTATATACTTTAGGTTAATAATATTTTGATTATTAAGTAATGAGGCCCTAGATATACTTATAAATGATAGGGATTAGCAAACTTATTCTGATCTAACACCATATAGTGACTTATACAATATTGATTGATGTTGATTTCCACATAATCATAGGATATGTCAATAGCAATAACAATAAACTGTGTATGTGTGTTAATTAGCAATAAGAAATCTGACAACTAATTAAATGTTTAACACAACAAGATTTATTTACAGTATTTACTCTTTATTCAGATATATTGCATGAAATAAAATAATTACATTAACTAAAATCAGGGATGGGGATTAATTCGTACCCCCTTAACTATACATATAGTAAGTAATGTCAAACTAATAGAGAGATATTCACTGTATCACTGTTATTATGGGCGATATTTCAACTATTATTCTATCTTATAGAATAAGCTAATTCAGTATTCAAATTACTAAACAAAATGTATCTAGATTTTTGGAATATTCAATCTTTTAAATCTAATAATTGAGTTATAATTTAGTATATCAAATTGTAGCTATTTAATTTATTTGACTATGATAAGGGAATTACCATATGAAGTACCATTAATAATTTATTATCGTTTGCTATAAAATATTCATTATATTGATGTAGGACAGACATCATAAGTTAAATGCACATATAACACTAAAATATTGCCTATGTCCACAACCTAATCATTGAAAATTTAATTGATCTTACCAATCCCTTGGCGAATCACCACTTGATAAAGATAAATCCACATTGCCCATGTACATCTTTTGCTATTTTGTGTAGAAGTTCTACAAACACTAGTAAATTTGGTCAGTTTATTTATAAACTGATGATGATTACACAGCATCATATAGACACTATTCCAATTAGACAAACACTATAAATAGACCAGTGTCCCATAATCTAACTTTATTTATCCTTGCTATTAGAATTTTGAAATACTAAACTTCACCATACATGGTGGAAAACTAATTCTATAACTTCATGAAGGATCTAACAATAAAGGGTGGCTCTACAAAGCAACATGATAGTTGCATAAGAAAAACAACATGATAGTGGTATAATAAAATGGCCAATTTTAATACCTTCTTCGGTATAAAAGTGCAGGTAGTGCCTCATCATGGAAAAATAGAATTCAGACCATGGGATCATCCTCTCTTGGGATTAACTATGCTCTAAGCACTAACTCTTAACCAGCCTCGACAATACCAATCTCTTTGATAATACCTCTCATTTAATCAACAATGGGGAATTCTCCATCACCCCATGCATAATATTCATATTATATCTGATGCTCTTATATATAGCACAAACTCAATAGCTAATAGCTGTCACAAATTCTAATCAATACAATAGCAAGATAAAACAACACTGATAATAAAAGTGGAAACATAAATATTCAGTTTCACAATGCAGAAACTGTTAATGTTTGATAAACAAACCACCAATATATCAGTAAAATAACCCTTAATTATTTTAAAATAATTATTTAACCTTTGTTATAGCAAGCCATGCAAATGTAAACAACAAAGTCTAACCTACATTTTGTATTTAAAGTGGACATTTTCATTCATACGCAACATTAAAAAATGGAAGAAAAGCTTATTAAAAATATTTTATATAATAGAACAATTGTGTCATGATGTGTTTAATTTTGACAAGTTCAGGTCTGTTTATTCCCTTTTTTATATAATATTAACATTTATTTTAGCAGTGCAAGAGATAAATATTTTTCCCTCTTCCCCTATAAATGATATTTAATATTATGTTTCCCATAATAGAGAAAATAGCAAAAATATGTGTAATAGATGTATATATTTTTTATACATCTCAACTTCCTTACAAAGTTTATTTTATACAATGATAAATATATATAAAAAAATAATCCCTAAAAATGCATGAAAGAAAAAAAAACATATTACAATCTTAAACACAGTAATAACAAAATAAACTAACATTTTCTCCTATTAGATTTTTTCTTAGTCTTCCAAATTTGATCCAATCTTATGAGCAAAAATGACAAGAAGATGGATATTATAAGCAAATATTTCTAAGTAACTATATATATATATATATTGATTATCCTGTTTCATAGTAGCATATTCAGACAATATTTAAAACACTTTTTCAAAGGCAACAAAAATTCTTTATTAATTTCCGTACTAATTAAGCATAACAAGACAATATTTAAAACACTTTTTCAAAGGGCAATAAAATTTTTTTATTAATTTCCATACTAATGTAAGCATAACAAGGCAATATTTAAAGGACTTTTTCAAAGGCAACAAAAATCCTTTATTAGGTTTCGTACTAATGTAAGCATAATGAGGCAATATTTAAAATACTTTTTCAAAGGCAATAAAAATCCTTTATTAATTTCCGTACTAATGTAAGCATAATGAGGCAATATTTAAAAAACTTTTTCAAAGGCTGCAAAAATCCTTTATTATGTACTAATATCAGCATCATGAAACAAAATTTTAAATACTTTCCAAAGGCAATAAAAATCCTTTATTGATTTGTTATTTTGCTTTCCCATCTGCATAAAGATATCAGTCATAATTTTAACTGATCTGGGTGATTTTAAGACAGTTTAAAATATTACTAATTTATATGTTACATAATCAAGAAAAATATTTATTTATTCACTTCCATCAGCCAATTAATATGTATTTAATAATGTTAAGCATAATTGATTTAATAGTAAGCAATTATCAATAAAATATACTTGGCATTAATAATCTGTCATTTTCTATTTTTACTAACTAGGCAGATTTGCGGTGAAATGTCAGTGCAGACAAGTTCTTTTCCCATTGAAAATATGAAATAATTCTTGAATTTTTCTTTTAAAACTAATTACTTTATATGATTTAAAAATGAATTTTTGGTATGTTTATTATCTCTTGAAACTTTTTTTAAAAATGATTTCGAATTATTTTCACTGAGAAGATAATTTGTAAACAAATATGTTTTTCTGCTTAATGCCTAAGAGTGGCATGACTACCAAAATACTTTAATCTTTTTCTCTTCAATCTAAATAACTTTTATGTTATTATTAATTCTGACAATTGATTAAAATAAAGAAACAAAAATAATTGCTTACATTTTCTGGTATTGTTTTTCATTCCAAATAGTACATGTTGAGAAAATATTTATCCAAATAGCGGTCAGTCTAGTTTCTCCAGCAGGCAAACTTAAGAATTATACAATCGATGAAAAACAGTGTTGAAATATTAAAGTTATTGAGTTTCTACTCCATTCTTTTTAAATCCATATAATCATGAGCATTTGTCCAAATTGATTTTCAAGGTTATTATTTTTCAGCTTATACCTTTTATTTTATTTTATAACTGGAGAGTTAAAGTCTTGTTCCAATTTTCTTCTTTCTAGTCCCCTTCTTACAAACTTGTTATAGTATTTATTATTTGTGTTACAATGCATGATTGGTCCTAAACGATCCAATAACTGTCAAATGTAAATAAATTAATATTTTCATCCCTCTAGTGAAGAAAAATCTAGTCTGATACCTTTCAATTTAAGTTAAAATATAATATATTTGAAGATTGTTTATAAAGAAAATTTAGAAGAATTATAAATCAATTTTGTTGTTTATTTTTAATTATTGTTTAATAATAATAATAGAGTGTTAAATATTTTCATCCTTCTAAACTGGTTTTATATTATTAAAATATTACATGTAATAGCTGCCACTGGAACTTGTGATAAAATGTTTATAATTCATATCCATTCCATCAGACTTTCCAGTGCATTACTATCAGTCCAATTCATCATCACTTTCAAAATTTTATGGATGATCTTTTGTTTAATTGAAAAATCTATAAACCAATAAGTATTTCAATATATATGAGTGATATTTACACACTGCTTTCAATATATTAATAAATTATTACTAATGAAAATGCAAAATTTTACATACTGGACCACTGAATAAAACTTACTATCATGAGCCAAAACATTTGGTAACAATATATATATATATATATATATATATATATATATATATATATATATATATATATATATATATATATATATATATATATATATATATATATATAGTGCCAGGCATTAGCCAAAGGGCTTGCACAAAGTCTGTATTAAGTACAACAAATATAAAAATGTGCTAAATTAATAATGGAGGCTGAGGCTGAGCACGAGAATACCCACACACACAAATTTAAATATTGTACATGTATAATAAACTCATGTATTTTTTTTTTTTTCTATTTTGTATATTTTGTTTATGATATATCACTTTACATATTTGGCTTTTCTCTGAAAAATTCAAATAGAGAAAGGCAAAGTTATTAAACAAATGAATCAAATATTGGAACATATTAGTAAAATAAATAATTAAAGCAATTCTTCCAACATATGTGTATATTTTTCATTTTTTTAAATTACTTCTCTAAAAACAAATTTTATTCTATAAACAAAGAATGTTAATTGCTTTTGCAAAAATCTGACCAAAAGCAAATTGTTTGATAATGTTATAATTAAAATGTTATTTTTTTTTATGAAATAGAAATTCTTTTGAATTGAATAGCTGTAATCAAGTGGTCTGGGTGGAAACCAATCATTGTATCAAACCATAAAATGTAAAATTTAATCAGAAAAATTGTAAGCAATGTTATAATCTAAGTGATAAGCTAAATTAAAAGTATTGGCAGATTCATACTTCTCAGAGGGCTATCTGTATTGGTTCTTATGGGTGATTTTGATAAGTTAGTCAGTGCTGGAAGATTCATTCTTTCTTTGGCAGTCGTTCTGGGCAAGTCATTCACTTTTTGGCTCCAGAATTCTTCAAGCAACCAGCTACTTAGAGAAATTTATGAACATAACTATTAGTGACATTCTTAAGAACAAATCCATTAAACAGTTCTTTTAAGAACGCCTGTCTTTTGTGGATTCGAGTAATCATTCGAGACAGCATATGAAAATTTATTAATAGTCCTAATTATTATTAGGCATATAAAAAGGAAGATATGAAACAATCTACCAGAGAGTTTAGTAAAATGACCGTGAGGTAGACAACCAACCAGTGCACTGCTCTTTCTCTGTCCCAAGCCATCAAGATGTTACTGTGCCAGTTCCAGCTACCCACGAAAATGACAAAAGCCGCATTGCCTATGCCTAAATATATGAAATCCTCACTGCACAGCCAGTTAACTTGAAGCCCACTCAGAGCCCAGAGGAGAAGAATGAAGATGCAGATATAAGTTTGTTTTAAGATATTTTATTAATATTGAAATAATTAACTTTGATATTTCCGATTAAATATATAATTATTATTTTTTGTTATTATTATTAATCATTTAAAAAAGAGAGAGAGTCTCTCACATATGTATATTGAATTTACGGTTATTACGGGCATAAATGATAAAGCTTTTACGTAAATCTTTGGAGTCAATTTTTCTATTTTAAATTCTAATATTTTCAACAAAGATTGCAATGAGATTCTTTTTTTTTTTGTTGCTATTCGTTTTTCTCTTGTTGTTATTCCTGAAATTTGTCATATATAAATATGCATATATATATATATATATATATATATATATATATATATATATGCGCATATATTATATGCATACATACGCTATAATATTTGGTAAATACAATATCTCATGCTGAATATCTAAAAACGTATTTAACCGTATATCCTTTTGTAAGTTTTTTTTTTTGTCACTGCGGCACGGTCGAAAACCACCACCCCCAATGTCAAATCGGATTCAAACTCAGCTTAACCAAAACCGAATTCAAACCCAACTTAACAGCTCAGATAGCAGAAATCGACGGCACAGTGCTATGCGCCAAGAACTAGCTCAACGGTTGGTGAGGACTAGAGACCCTTGCACTGACACGAATATTTAATAATTAATTACTTTGAATACCTTTTAAATCAAATCATATGTATGTTCGGGTTGCCAACACAGACAGCGAGTATAAACATTTAAATAATTATAAAAAGGATGATGAACTAAGAAACCAAGTATGTTAGAAAATATTTAATACTAATAATAATTTGTTTTGTTCAATAAAATATAAATAGCATTAGTTACCTCTAGTCTTTAAAAGCATTTATAAATATAATCAGAGTAGCGGTCCTTATCATATGCCAATGGAAATTACGCAATATTGGAATTCTATGTCTATGCCCCCAACAAGAAAATATAAAGGTGGATAAAGGTATTTATTTAGAACGGAAATGAGTATTCTACTTTTATTACGGTGGAATGTGAGATTTATTCCCACATTCGGAAATCTATTCCTGAAGAGCAAAACGTATTTCAAGGCATAACTTTAATCTTGATTTGAGAACTGATTTAAACGAAATATACTTGAGGATTGGTTCGACTTTAATTTAAATCACTCCATCACGAATTACGAGCACGGAGCGGGTTTTACTGAAACAAGGACGCAATGGTACTGACGAATTACAAGGCAGTGAGTAAAATTGAAAGATGATTGCTAGTCGATGGTCGAAGTCCTATGGCGGCTTGCATGTGGCAAGTCTTACGCCCTTTGACTAATGGAACGGAAAGGAAGTATTTTCTTCCTCGAGAAATTTAAATGCGAAAATATGATCACCGACCAGCCTAACGGAGCGGAAGATGGCCCTACGTCAGCAACATTTGATGATGATGACTTGATAGTCATCGTTGAAAAATAAAACCCATGTAGAATGCTCTACGTGATGACTTGACCAATTAATTAAAGTCAAACGAGCTTTATCGAACTATTTTGAAAACATTTATAAACTATCTTAATTATGCCTTAATATTCGTGCCCTTCCTGAATATCAATTTAAAATAACAAAAATGGAATTAAAATACATTTAACCCTTTATCGACCCTTTTTGGCAATAAAAACATTTAAGGTTATATTCGAATAAATATATATTAGTAGAACAAGAAATCAATATTATAACATTTTGTGAGTATATAAACAATTGTAACTTAGTAGCTGGGGACATAGGTGAAAAATGAAGCTAATAGTTTATTATTTGCCAATTATCAAATAATAAACATGTAATATTTTCTTTCGACTCGATGATTAATAGAACTTTCAAATTTAGTTCTAATGGGCGAGAATTACTAGTGGAAATTAATGTTATATTATTTGCGTGAGGCAAATGGAATCAAAGGGCTCATCGAGTCGAAAGATTATTGGCATATAATTTTTAAATACGACATTAATAAAGCACACCAACATATATATATTAAACGAACCGCCAGGTAAGAAAAGAAAAAGTTTAAAGACTAGAGATTGAAAGAATTACAATATAAAGTTATATTAGCATTTTATAAAGATTTACATTAAATAATAAAGAGCTCTGAAATAGGAGGAGTATAAAATAAAGTTCGAACTGGCCAGAAAGTTTAACGTTCATATTACCCCTTCCGCTGGTCCTTAAGTTACACCTCCAAGTTGTTGAAAACGTAGGCATCATTGGTTAACTACTGGAGTAGTATTTTAGTAGCTTTCATTATTTTAGCAGAATTATCGATCCGGAAAACGGTTCAGCAGCTCCATTGAAGATTTCTCAGGACTTTAGGAACCGTAGCCAGATTCCTGATGTTCTAGCCCTCTATCATGATGAAATACAATTTTTATACACACAGAGTTCACTGCACTACTCTACAATCAAAAACTCACTAGCCCCTTCTTTACTTTTCAGGGCTATATATCTACTGTTTCCTGATGCCTCCGGCTAGCGCTCATTTTGTTATCAATCTGGTTTTTTCTTATAATTAGTTGTTTTCCAAAACATTCCTTCGATAAGCTTTCAAACTAATTTGTGAATTCCTTTCCTAATTAGAAAATGAATTCTTAAAGTCTGAAATGATTTTAATTAAAAATTGAATTCTTATCTTTTTTTAATTAATAAAACTTTACTGTTGTTTTATTGAGAATTTGAAAGCCCATGGAAGGAATGTAGCTTTTAATCGCAAACTTTAACAAATTATTTAAAAGTACAAAAAAAAAACAAGTATTCCCGACGCAATGAAACTTTCGAAAATTATATATATTTAAATATTTACAAATATATACGCACAATCCACGCAATTGTAATATATATAAATTCATGAATATTTTATCATGAATTTATTAAGAGAATTGCTCAATTTTAAACTGAAACTAATTGATTTTAATACACATTTGAAATAAATTATTCATTATGGAAATTAGCGTGGATTGAACGTATAAAGCCCCATTGCATCGGAAATTTAAGGTTAGTATTAGGGTAACTAACATGAAGCTAGGATCGAACTCAGATCCGACTGCTTCAACGTATATACATGTATAGAAATTTATCTATGGCAAAAGGAAAATAGATACAGTACCTTATGGTAAGTATGATATAGTATCTGAGCCAATGCAACCTATTGACTTGTTGAAAATATGAAAGTAGTGAAATATTTCATAGTGCAAATATGCATAGTTTTTATTATTATATTTCCTATCAATAAAAAGGTTTTAAAGTCATCAGTAAAAGTATATGCCTGTATAACCGAAGATCTCTAATCTGATATATATATATATATATATATATATATATATATATGAATAGAGATATATATATATATATATATATATATAAATCACACAAAGTATAACTTATTTCTACAAGGTCAAAAAAAGCTCAGACCACTTCCATTCTATATAAAACATTGTAAATAGCTTTAGGGGTTTATTATTTTTGTATATAAATTGTATTTTATCGATTTCAATGCCTCATATATATTTGGGGTTTGTGATAATTAATTATTTGGTATTTTTTTTATTATATCATCATTAGTATGAAACGGTGGTGGGTATATGGGATTAAATAAATATTTAATCATAATATTAAACTTGTGTCATTTCATATGATTATTTATATTGATAAAAATGTATCATTTTCTTATCAACCATGTACCTATAATAATCATTTAACTTACCCATTTGAAGACCCTAGATGTAGAGTGACCGAGCTAGCCACAAGGGATATCACTCTACCCAGGTGTTAAATCTTATTCTTATGCTCCGCTGAACATATGGTATTGCACATCTTTTTAGGAGGGTGAAAAATTCATTTTTTTTATTCTTTCTAGAAGTGGTGCGCAAAAGTCTATTTTGTAAATAGATTTTCCAAAGGTGTGTACTTACCATTATTCTAAATATTTGGGCATTCAAACAAGATATCAACTAAAAGGTGTTTTTAACTGGAAGATTCCTGTCAATCCATTCTTTCTATCAATTTATCTGAAAGTACCAATATCATGAGTACAGACAACCAGCTAGATTGATATCCATTTCTTTACCTGTTGAATCATGGTCACTTCATGCTCAGTACAAGATTAGGAAAAGAATTCCAAAGGTAGTATGGTCAGGTACAGTAATACTGGTGCACAATGTGTTTTAAATGTAAAAAATGGTATGATTAAGGAAAGAACAAGTTAAAATTATATAAAAGTATAAATTATGGTAAAAATAATTTATGTGCCATATGTATATACATAAACTTTATGTAGGTGAAATAAAAACTAAATTAAATGTTGACTATACATATGAGAAGTTATATAAAGTTTGATTGTCAGTTGTTGTTTTTTTAAAAATATATAATGTAATTAATAGGCCATACAAATGAACACGCTTAGTTTGCTATATATTTTTAGAAGATATTCTTAGTTAATTAAAAATATTTTACTCAAAAATTTGCAGTTCCAAAATGATAGTTTATTCTTTGTAGCGACAGATATTTAATATATATTTATGATTGAAATTATTGGCAATAAATCAAATGCAAACACCGTATTCTATAGATATACTATAGATATTCTATAGATATACTGAGACTCAGTTGGGGTAATGCAAATGTACTCATAAGACTCATATAGAAAGCAGAGGAGCATTAACTTCAACTCTTATATAAACTCAAAGCCCTTCATCTGTGATTGGAAAATATCCTGTCAGCCTCCAAAAGTTAATGAGCATGGATGCACCCGCAAAGTTTGGTACATTATTCTGTTAGTATTTTTCATGTTTCATTTGACTTTGATTGGCTGCCACAGAGTTTTAGAAAGGATAGATATCTTCATCTTGCCCACCTGTTTGTCTTTTTTTATCTCTGACCCTGGTGATTGGGATGCTGATGCAGTTTTGGCTTAGTATATCGATGTTATGGGGGATGAGGTGTCACATTGTCAACGTTCGACATCATGCTTTTTAGAGTTTCAAAAGAAAAATACAAAAATTAGTAAAAATATAACTAATAAACATATACTTAATATCTATGTGAATAAGAACTTAAGACTTTAATTGTCATATCCATTTAAATGTCTCATTGGAGAGGGGGGTATTGTGCCAGGCATTAGCCAATGGCCTTGCACAAAGTCTGTATTAAGTACAACAAATATAAAAATGTGCTAGATTAATAATAGTGGCTGAGTCTGAGAAGTAGAATACCCACACACACAAATTTAAATATTGTACACGTATAATAAACTCATGTATTTTTTTTATTTTTCTATTTTGTATATTTTGTTTATGATATATCACTTTACATATTTGGCTTTTCTCTGAAAAATTCAATTAGAGAAAGGCAAACATATTAAACAAATAAATCAAATGTTGGAACCTATTAGTAAAATAAATAATTAAAGCAATTGTTCCAACATACATGTACATTTTTCATTTTTTTTAATTACTTCTCTAAAAACAAATTTTATTCTATAAACAAAGAATGTTAATTGCTTTTGCAAAAATCTGACCAAAAGCAAATTGTTTGATAATGTTATAATTAAAATGTTATTTTTTTTTATGAAATATAAATTCTTTTGAATTGAATAGCTGTAATCAAGTGGTCTGGGTGGAAACCAATCATTGTATCAAACCCTATAATGTAAAATTTAATTGGAGAAATTGGAAGCAATGTTATAATCTAAGTGATAAGCTAAATTAAAAGGATTGGCAGATTCATACTTCTCAGAGGGCTATCTGTATTGGTTCTTATGGGTGATTTTGATAAGTTAGTCAGTGCTGGAAGATTCATTCTTTCTTTGGCAGTCGTTCTGGGCAAGTCATTCACTTTTTGGCTCCAGAATTCTTCAAGAAACCAGCTACTTAGAGAAATTTATGAACATAACTATTAGTGACATTTTTAAGAACAAATCCATTAAACAGTTCTTTTAAGAACGCCTGTCTTTTGTGGATTCGAGTAATCATTCGAGACAGCATATGAAAATTTATTAATAGTCCTAATTATTATTAGACATATAAAAAAGGAAGATATGATTTAATCCACCAGAGAGTCTAGTAAAATGACCGTGGGGTAGACAACCAACCAGTGCACCACTCTTGCTCTGTCCCAAGCCATCAAGATGTGACCGTTCCAGTTCCAGCCGCCCAAGAAAATGACAAAAGCCACATTTCCTATGCCTAAATAGATGAAATCCTCATCGCACAGCCAGTTAACTTGAAGCCCACTCAGAGCCCAGAGGAGAAGAATGAAGATGCAGATATAAGTTTATTTTAAGATATTTTATTAATATTGAAATAATTAACTTTGATATTTCCGATTAAATATATTATTATTTTTTTTTATTATTAATCATTTAAAAAAGAGAGAGAGTCTCTCACATATGTATATTGAATTTACGGTTATTACGAGCATAAATGATAAAGCTTTTACGTAAATCTTTGGAGTCAATTTTTCTATTTTAAATTCTAATATTTTCAACAAAGATAGCAATGAGATTCTTTTTTTTTGTTGCTATTTGTTTTTCTCTTGTTGTTATTCCTGAAATTTGTCATATATAAATATGCATATATATACATATATATATATATATATGCATACATACACTTATAATATTCGGTAAATATGACATCTCGTGCTAAATATCCAAAAATGTATTTAACCGTATATCCTTTTTAAGTTATTTTTTGTCACTGCAGCACCTCATGATGCGTTTAAGTAGGGATTGATCTATTTTAGATTCCCTGTAAGCAAGTACTCTAATAACTTTATATTTAAAATAATAGTAAGTGTATAATTGTGCTACACATATATACATGTATAGAAATTTATCTATGACAAAAGGGAAATAGATACAGTACCTTATGGTGAGTATGATATAGTATCTGAGCCAATACAACCTACTGACTTGCTGAAAATATGAAAGTAGTGAAATATTTCGTAGTGCAAATATGAATAGTTTTTATTATTATATTTCCTATCAATAAAAAGGTTTTAAAATCATCAGTAAAAATATATGCCTGTATAACCGAAGATCTCTAATCTGATATATATATATATATATATATATATATATATATATATATCAGATATATATCAAATCACACAAAGTATAACTTATTTCTACAGGGTCAAAAAAAGCTCAGACCACTTCCATTCTTTATAAAACATTGTAAATAGCTTTAGGGGTTTATTATTTTTGTATATAAATTGTATTTTATCGATTTCAATGCCTTGTATATATATAGGGGTTTGTGATAATTAATTATTTGGCATTTTTTTATTATATCATCATTAGTCTGAAATGGTGGTGGGTATTTGGGATTAAATAAATATTTAATTACAATATTAAACTTGTGTCATTTTATATGATTATTTATATTGATAAAAATGTGTCATTTCCTTATCAACCACGTACCTATAATAATCATTTAACTTACCCATTTGAAGACCCTAGATGTAGAGTGACCAAGCTCACAACAAGGGATACCACTCTACTGAAGTGTTAAATCTTATTTTTATGCTCCGCTGAACATATGGTATTGCACATCCTTCTAGGAGGGTGAAAAATTCATTTTTTGATATTTTCTAGAAGTGGCACACAAAAGTCTATTTTGTAAATAGATTTTTTAAAGGTGTGTACTTGCCATTGTTCTAAATATTTGGGCATTCAAATAATATATCAACTAAAGGGTGTTTTTAACTGGAAGATTCCTGTCAATCCACTCTTTCTATCAATTTAACTGGAAGTACCAATATACATGAGTACAGACAACTGGCTAGATTGATATCCATTTCTTTACCTGTTGAATCTTGGTCACTTTGTGCTTAGTGCAAGATTAGGAAAAGAATTTCGCAGGGAGTATGGTCTGGTACAATATATATATATATATATATATATATATATATTGTACTGGTCAAAAAGAAGCCAACACATCAACAAACCCAAACTCAAAGTCGGATTCAATCTCAGGCAGTTCAAACTGAATTCAAACACAACTCATGAGCTCAGATGAAATCAATGGATGACATATTGACAGTACATGATTATGCACCAAGGAACTAGCTCAACGGATGATGATGATTAATGAGACCCCTGATTTAACTCTAATAAATTATAATAAAATAACTAACAATCTTTATATATATATATATGTTCAAATGAATTTAAAATAACTAACAATCTTTATATATATATATATGTTCAAATTCATTCTGCCTTATCAGGCACTGAGAAGAAAGACCGTGGTGTTTTTTGATCTTAAACTCAGAGGTAAAAACCAATAAACTCACCACACTGGCTAATGCATGTTGGTGAGCAGCCCATCCATGTTCGTATACTATATGAATAATCACATAGTAATAACAGTTGCAACAACAAGAATGTATGGAGTGGACATTAGGAATTTGCCCTGCTCAGTTCCTTTAAGGCCTCCAAGAGGAATCAAAGGGTCTCCTTTCAGTTAATAGCAAACTCCTTTCTGCAGTGGATTGATAATGGTTGTTGATGATGATGATGATGATATGTTCAAATTGCCAATACAGACAGCAAGTATTAATATTAAAATAATTTGAATAAAAAAAAGTTAAAAAAACCAAATGTGTTAATAAAATGTTTAATAATAATTTTGTTCAACTTTTAGATTGTGATTATATAGATTATCTCTAGTCTTTAAACAGAATTTATATTTACAATAAGAATGGCAGTCCTTATTATATGCCAAAACTATTACACAATATTGTAGGAGAATTATATATATCTATGCCCCGATGAGAAAGTAAAGGTAGATAAAGGTATTTGGCTGTGACAGAAATTATGATTCAAATTCTAAAAGAAAGAATGTGAGATTTATTTTCACATTCGTAAATCAATCCACAAAGAGCAAGATACGTGTTTAGGGCATAACTTTAATATTTAATAGAAAACTTACTTAATTATAAAAACATATGAATTTGTTTGTCTTTAATAAAATCAATTCATCACAATTTACGAGCATGAGAGCGGGCTTTACTGGAACTGAGAAATAAATGGTACTGACGACTTATGAGCTATAAGAATAAATATGAAAAATAATGGCTTGTCTGTGATTTGAGAAAATAGCGGGGTGGCTTGTATTTGACAAGTCTTTGATGCCCTGTATGAAGGATACATATAACATTGGGTCATAGCCTATAACCTTTGGTGTTCCAAATATAAAACGCACAAGTGAGGAAGTACTTTCTTCCTATGTAATTTAACGAACAGTAATATCACCGAGGACAAGCCTGTGAAGCAGGAGATGGTTCATGCCAGAAACGTTTACAAAAATGATGACTTGGTAATCATCTTTTAATTAATAAAACCAATTTTATATAAAGAATGCTCTACATGATGACCTGACCAAGTTGAATTAAAGTCAAACGAGATTTAACTAAAAAGTACTTAATGCAATTATAGAATCATATCAATCATACCCCCAAACGTCATGGTCTCCCTGAATATTAATACAGAAATACAAATTTAAATTAGAATATGTTCATTTTATTCTCTTTATCAACCTTTAGCAAAACATTTTAATATTATTAATGTGAATAAATGAATATTATAAACTCAGTAAAGTGGCCAGGAGCATAGGTTAGAAATTGAGCTAATAATTTCCTATTATTAACCATTAATAAAAATAGCAAAAAATGTATAAATCCTTCAACATGATAATTAATGGAACTGTATCCAATAAGTTCTAGTGGGTAAGAATTACTATAAAAATTAATATAATATTATTTAATAAGGCAAATGCAATGAAGGAAATTATTATCGAATTGAAGTTTTACTGGCATATAATTAAAAATAAACAACATTAATAAATCACACGATAAATATATATAATA
The DNA here is from genome assembly GCA_028023455.1 of Epiperipatus broadwayi. Classification (NCBI taxonomy): domain Eukaryota; kingdom Metazoa; phylum Onychophora; class Udeonychophora; order Euonychophora; family Peripatidae; genus Epiperipatus; species Epiperipatus broadwayi. The sequence continues at coordinate 1,878,426 of JAQFVV010000133.1, read as the reverse complement.
TAATAAATGAACTGCCATCGTAAAAAAAGAGAAAGTTAACAAATATTAAATTTAAAGACTAGAGATTAAGATAGAGAATTACTACATAATTTAAAATAGCATTAATACATTAAGGAAAGAGAAGAGCTTTTAACAGTACTTAATTTAAAGATAGTGTAAAATAAAGTTCAAAGACTGGCCAGAAAGTAGCGGTTCATATGAGAAAGATATTACTATTTCTTCATGGTTGGCTCCTTAAATTACACATGGCAGAGTCCAGTTGGATGAAACATAGATGTGCATTTTGGAAAATTATTTGAATGACATTTTGAAGGATTTCTCTAAGATTCCGGCAGCTTACGATTGGTATATGAATTTTTATATTACAGCCACATTGAAGATTTTCAGGGGATTTCAGGAACCATAGTCAGACACCTGAAGTTAAGCCCCCCATCATAGTACAAACACTATTTTACTTCATAATTTAACTGGGTGCCTTCTTCTCTAATGAAATATTTATGGCTTCTTTAATGAGGAATAATAGCTGCTTGGAAACTTTTCCTGGGCTCTTTATACTGTATTTGATGCCTTCAGGCTAGCGCTTCTTTCCTAATCAATCTTACAAAAATTTACTAATTGCTTTTAGATACATTCCTTCGATAAGGCTTTCAAACTCATTAACTTGAATTCATTTTCTAATTAGAAAATGAATTTTTAAAATCAGAAAATGATTTTAATTAGGACAGTTCTTACATTTTAAAGACTTATTTTTTTTCTAATTAATAAAAACTTTACCCATTGTTTTTGGAAAGGGACAATCTGAAAGCTTATTGAAAGAATGTAGCTTTTAATCACTAAAAATTTGAACAAACTTTTTAAAGTAAAACAAAACATTCCCAACACAATGAAACTTTAGAACGAATATGTACATTTAAATATTTATAAATATATACGCACAATCCACACAGTTATAATATATATAAATTCATAAATAATTCTATCATGAATTTATTAATAAAAATGATTAGTTTAAATCTCAAATGAGTTAATTGTAACACATATTTATAATAGTTTTTCTTTGAAAAAACTAGCATGGACCGAACGTATAAAGCCCCATTGCATCAGAAATTCAAGGTTAGTACAAGGGTTTGAAGTTGGCTACATGTGAAAGATCATGAAGCTAGGATCGAACTTAGATCCAACTGCTTCAATATATATATATATATATATATATACAACTAAATAGTCTATTAATTAAAAAACTATTATAATAACAATAAAAAATAAATATAATGTTTATAAACTATTATATAGAATCTTTCAATCTGCAGAAGTACTTTTGGGTAATTTCTTAACCTGCCTCAACTGCTTTAAATTTAAAAAAACAAAAAACAAAAGGGAAGCAAATGACATCAACTCGAATTCCATGAACCCTGAAATTTAATGTCAGCAACATGTCTATTAATTATATTCATTTTATTTCTACTTATTAAAATTATCTCCTTATTTTTTCTTTTATTATGGTTTCTCTCTTTATGAAAAATATTAACATATTCAATATCAAACTTAAAATTATATTTACATGTACTTTCATAATCCAATGAAATTGAAACAGTCATTAAATCATTATTATTATACTTTTCATAAGCTTGTAAAAAAAAAAAAAAAAAAACATTATTATTTTTAATTTTATAGTTTGTAAAATAATTAATGATCCTTTATTTTTTTTCAATACTGCATCTTGATCCACCTATATATGATAATATGCATACACAAAAAGTTTGATAAACAACTACTTATCTCCTTGACAAGTATGCTATTTTTAGAATTATTCACTAATTTGCAAAACTAACACATGATATATCATTTAAAAAATTACTTGATCCTTTGATATAAATGGAATAAATATTCATATTTTTACTATCAATCATCAATTCCTTTAAACCATTATATTTCTTTTTAAATTGACATAAGGTATTGTTAACCTCTTATATCTTATTACCAATTTCATGCAGTTCCTTGGTAAATATATTGTAACCTCTGCATTCATCATCTATATTACTTTATGTATAGTTAATTGCCCACTCACCAATTCTATACAAGATAGAATAAATTTATAACTGTAAATTGTCTTTTAACATACTTAAAAGATTATTTTATTCTAATTACTCTATGGCTTAGCTCAATTGAGGTTATATGATATGGTATTCATATAGGATGCAAATAAGGGTAATAGAAATTTATAGATACCAATTCTGTAACATTAATTTAATCATATCCCAAGAATTTATTCAATTATAAAAACATTACAAAATTGTTACTTATCACATTTATTACAGGGTAGACAATGATGAACATTGGGTACCTTTTTACCTATATCGTCATCTATTTTAAGCAAAGTAAAATATATTATTGGCATTGTAAATATTGATATTTATCAACTCCAGACAAATTAAATAAATTCACTTATACTGGCAAATCCCTACATTCTATAACTGTATCATGTTGACCATATGTATGTGTGTGTGGAAGTGAAGAATCAAATGCATATAATAAAACAATTCATATGGGATATTAATTCAATAAGACATTTATTGCAAATAAAACACAAATTAACAAAAGAAAAATATTATTTTATACATCTTGCTAGTAACTATAACACCTCTCTTTTTACTTAGACAAAATACACTTCTCAAGCCAATATCTCATTTATCCTGAAATATGAATTGTTAAAAATGAAAGAAATATGATATTAATATGATATGTTATAAGATTTAATATTTATTTGTAAACAATAACTTTAATAATAGGTTTCTTCACTATTTCTTTATAACCTATATTTTCGAATATGTGTGACTTTAAATGTTATAAATATAATGCATTTATCGATTATAATATTTATTAACTTATTGATGAAACAATTGAAATAAAATAAAAATATAATTTTGGAAACAATAATAATACTAGTATTTATAACAGTGCACACACATTCTAATAAAAAATTTATGTATAAAATGATTTCTATATCATATAAGACAATATATTGTCTTATTATAATCACAACAAGTTACATTAGCTTTAAGAAAAAAATATAAATATTACATTTCTAATATATATATATATATATATATAGAAATTAATATAAATATTACATTTCTAATATATATATATATATATATATAACCATTAGATGTTGAATTGTTAAACTTGAAAAGTTGAAGTTTGAAATGTTAACGAAGTATACGCTGCTTCTATTAATTGAAGATTAATTTAGAAAGAATTGTGATAGTTTTTCACTATTTAAAGTCTTCTAATAAACATTATAAACACATTAGCATGAACTAGAACTATTTTATTAATCACCCGAAATAAAATCTCTGATTTGGTAAAACAATTGTAGTACAGTTTTATGGTTTTATCCTTCCAATTTTAAACTTGATATATTTTTTTTTATTCCCATTGTTAATGAATTCTCTATGTTAGTATACAGTTACTTTAGGCAATCATTAACTGGCATTCAATGATGCATTTTATTATTTTTATGCATGTGACTAATAAATTCTTTACTATATAAGTATTCTTTTAGAAAAACAAGTTAAATTGAATAAATTCATTCTTTTTAATTTTACTCTGTGTAATATAAAGAGTATCCTTTTTAAAACTACAATTATAAAAAGTGTTTTCCAATGGTGTTGAATATTGTTTTTCTTGATCATCTTCATTTTTAATAATTTTTCCTATAATCCAAATATCATTGATTTATAACAAATACATTAAATAAATTATAATTAATAATATTATGGGCATTCAAGCATTTTAAGTGTAGCAAATTCAAATCATTGGCTGGTAAGAAACTAGAACTGGGACCTTGCAGGATATATTTTTCCATTTTAGAATTATTTTCCTTAAGTAGTCCGTTCTAAAACTTTTTCTTTCTTGTCCACAAATCTCACACCATTTTTTTCCATTATCAATCAACTTGCTAACAAGCCAGAACTTGCTTGCCTTATAAAATATCAACAATACAGTATTAAAATAATAAAGAAAAAAATATTAAATATTGATTTACAAATGTTATTCCATCACACAAATAATCTTTACTATTCCAAATGTAATATTATAAACAATAAATAACCAGTAAATAATAAATAAAATATACATAAGAAAATCATTCTAATTAATTATTTATATGAGTATATCTGTTTTGCTTTGCATGTAAATTTTACCATTACAACCTAGACATTATAAGTAATTGTGTAAAAGATGAACAAAGTGTACGGTGATGCAAAAATGAACATACATTCCCATATACAAGCTAAATCTTGGATTGAAGTAAAAATTAATTTAGAACACCAATGAACACCACCCATTATTGATTTCCTATTAACTTTATTTTTATACCAACATTCCCTGATGATTTTCTATCTTCCTCTTCCACTACTAGACATATAAAATTAAGAGTTTTCTAACTAGTACATCCCACTTAAAAAAAAAAAAAAATTGAATTTTTTAAAACCTAATTTTAAATAGCAAATTACATCACAATTCATTTTTCTAAGATAAATATATGTACCCACTATTAGCACAAATGTGAAATTCCCATATTTCTTCCTAGTGCCAATATGGAAGATCACAATATATATATATATATATATATTAAAAGATCGATAAATCTACCTATAGTTTAAAAAAATCATTTGTTATTATTACAAAAAATCTCTTTGATTTGATGTTTATATATGGAGTATTATTATTGTTTATGGTTATTAGTTATAGTTGTTTGGATTTATTATTTTATTTATTTGTGATGGTACATCGCTGTGAATATTTAATTATTATAGATAAATAAAGACATATAAATTGTTGATTATAAAAAAGATTGTTATTTGTAGTGATTATTAAAAAAATTCAATGTTATTATATCCGTATATATATATTTAAAGCTGTCAAATACATTTTTGATTTAATATTTTTTATATGATTGATATTTTTATTTATTTATTTTTTTGAATGTTAATTGTTTAAAAGAAAATATATGTAACAATGGTTTTCAAAACTGCATTTGCTGGCGTGTGGAAGAAAACAGCAACAACAAAAAAAGAAGACATTATTAAGATAGTCATTAAAAAACTGAAGGATAAAATTAGTTGTACTTTGTTTCTTTGGAATTGCCATTCTTGAGAATAATTGAATAAGATAAATTACTGTAGTAAACAAATAAGCCATGATCGGCTAATATATATATATATATATATATATATATATATATATATATATATATATATATATATATATATATGTTGCAAAGAGGGGGCTGCACCATTTCTTTTCTTTTATCTTAAGGCAGTTTAAAAAGAAAAAGCAGGCAAATTTCAACACATGAATTTCACCACGTCCTAAGCCAAAATTTGATATAGCTATCTGGAATCTATAATGATCAATCTAATAACAATCTGGAAGTAACTAAAATTGGTTAATATATTGGGTTCAACATGTCAATTATTATTATTACTATTTTTTTAAGGAGAGAAATCTTTAAAAAAAAGGGAAATATATATATGCATTTGGAAACCGATAATTTTCTCTAACGTGATATTTCTTCAATTTAACTTTGGCTAGAATGCATTCTAATATTAAAGAAATATAAAGAAATAAAAAAACAATGGAAAAAGTTGACTTTTGAAAAGGAAAATGAACAAGTTAAACTTAAAAAAAAAGGTAGTAAATAATTTTATTAATATAAATGACATATATATTTTTGAAATCGATATTCATTTTTGTTTTTTTTACTTTTATTTTTAATTAGAAAGTGTCTTGTTTTCTAAAAAACAAAACAAAAAACAAACATTTAACAAATGTCAACGTTAACACTTAAGTAATTTAAAATTTTAAAGTATGGCATTTAAGTTTGAGTTGCATATGAGTTGTTATATATATATATATATATATATATATATATATATATATATATTAATAAATGAAATTTATATTCACACATTTTTATTATAAAAATTATTCACTTATCTATTTATCAATTTTCATTTTTTTTACTTCATATAATAATTCTTATGCAGACCTGAACAATAATTCATATATTTGCTGCATATATATTTTTTTAATTTTAAATAATTTGGAAAACATAAATATGGATTTGTGTTTATATTAGTGCATACTTATTGAGCACAAATATGTCTTTATCTATTTAATATATATACTTATTGCAAGTATATATGTATATATATTTTTTGTATTTGGGTTTGTATTTGAAAACTATTTAAAACACTGATACTACCTAAAATCAAATCATAATATAGAAATAAAAATGTACTATTTGTTTTATAAGTAATGCCTTTGTAATTTATTTGGAAGAGTATTAATATTTTATTCTTATTTTTCTTTCAGTGCCAGAGTCATTATGAAATTAATTGAATTCACAATTTAATGGAGAATAACTTCGTATTTCACTTATTATTTAGTTTTTGGGTCACTTACACATATTATTGTTCATTGATATGTTTAAATATACATAAGTTTACTTATTGGATGTGTATATTAGTTTTAATAGATTTCCCTTTGTTTCTGATATATATATATATATATATATATATATATATATATATATATATATATATATATATATATATATATATATATATATATATATATATATTGTTAGTTACTCATATCAACCTTGATTTGGGATTTATTTCATGTATAGCTAGTTTGAAGGGCATATAAACAATTTATTTAAATATAACTGGGATAATTTTATCTTTCTTCATTTAAATTGTGCAATCTATTATATTTGGCTTTCTCAACAATTGGATTCATTTAGATTGTTAAGATCTTTCTTTATGTGTAAGATGTGCTATGTTTCTATTATTTAAATTGGATGATAAATACATTCTACATTTGGCACCATCAACATGCAGACATGATTAATTAAGGACTGTTGCTAGTTGTTTCATTATATTTGATGCCTAAAATGTGAGATTTGATTCATTGTGATTTGTTTATGAGAATATAGCAATCATAATTCCACTACATTTGGCATTCCCAATGATCGGGTCATTTCAATTGTTGATAGGCATTCCATTACATTGTGAAACAACATTTGAGGCCTTCTTTCTTCATATGTGTATTTTTGTTTGAGATCATTTAGATTACATATATTCCATTACATTTGTCATCCAACGTTTGGAGCATTATTTTCTTTTCATATGTTGACGTTCCATTACATTTAATGCCACAACGTGGTCAGCATAATATGTTTATATATATATACGTTCCATTACAATATATATATATATATATATTGAAACAGATATACTTTACCATATATATATTCAGAAGATATCTCCCCTCCCATAAATAGACTAGCATGATTTGTTGTTAAAGAAATAAAAAAAGACTTAATAATATTTAAGGAATACTAAATATTTGAAGAAACAAAGAAATAATGAAAATCAACTGCAATAAAAAAAAAAGATAATTTGGTCAAATTAAAAAGAAAAAAAACAAATACGTTTAAATCTGCAATTAAAAGAAAGTATAAATCTTTCTTTATTAAAATTCATCGATCTAAAAAGAAAATCAATAAAGTAGAAAAAAAGTATAAATATATTTAAACATTAAAAAAAGATAAGTTTATTTAATATTTAAAAAAAAATATTCCATGAGGCAACGCAACTTAGGTGTTAAGCCAATGCTCCAGGCAAGAAAATGTAAAATTAATTGGAATTCTAAAACACATAGCCAGATAATTAAAAACTGTTTTCTACCACCAAAAAGAATAACCAATGAGCTGGGGCAAATGGCACAAACAAAATGAGAACACTTACCAACACCAATTGAAGCAAGGGTGATGAAAAGTGAATCCATTCTGATGGGCAGAGAATATAAATACGCCAACAAATTTGATTATCAGAGAAAGGGAGAGAGAGAATAGTTTTTGTTAGTATCAGTTTTATTAAGTAAAGCAATAGAGAAAGTAGGGTTTCTTTTCTTTATCAGTCATATTGGATAAAGCAAGTAGAGAAAGTATAAAATATTTGAAAAATTCGGATTATCAGAGAATGTTTGTTTTTATCAGTTTTACTAAGTAAAGCAAGACGGAAAAATCAAAACTTAACCATGAAAAAACAATTTAACATCGACGATTAGCCTGCTTTTTTCACTCTGTCCATGATCATGAAGTATGCTCCAGCGTCAGCCTACAGTGCCATTCATCAAGCCTCATTGTTATTGAAAGACAACAACAAGTAAGAAGGTAAGAATTAAAAGGAATAATAATTCAATTATTAATTATATAATGAAATTTATAATAAAAAAATTAATGGAGAAATATGAAAACGTTAATTGTGTTCTATATGTTAAATGCTTAACTGCATATTATTATATATAAATAACGTAATAAGTTTAAATGCATGAATATACATCTATATTTATAATTATAAATGCTCCACCAACACGGAAATGCTGACCACCAACTTATCTGTCTATGTTAACTAAAAAAAAAACACCTGGGCTAATTATTAAAACAAGTAAAGTGAGATTATAAATGAAACTGCTGATGAACTTATGTATAAAAATATACACATGTAGCAGACCAAATAAATATTTATGTTAGAATAATTAAATGTAAATCATAAATGCTTAACTGCATATTATTATATCTAAATAATGTAATAAAGTTTATGTGTATAAACATACATTTATGTTTGACTAAATTATAAATGCTCCACAAACCTAAAATTGCCAAGATTATGTGTTTAACTACCTGTAATACTTCTCAAAATTATGAAATGCTGTATAAATCATAACTACTTAACTACATATACATTGTTGGAAGAATTTAAAAATGAATTATTGATAAATAAACTGCTTCAAGCTTCTTCTCATAAATGAAATGAAAATAAATCTTCACATGGATATGCATGGGCTTGAAAATGAATTATTGTTAAATAAAATTGTTGTTACTTAAAACTACTTTCATTTGTTCAGTTCTATTTTATTATTGCATCACTTGTTATTAATTGCATTTGTTCACGAGAATCTCATGCCTCCTGAGCTATGTCTAAGACAACTAGACCTAGGTAAGTCAGGTTGTAGTGAGATGGAACTCTAGTGGCACCGTTTGGAAAGCCAAACACAGAAATATCTAGATGCTTCCAGTCTCTATGGTGCTACATTCCCTGATGAGCAGGAAATATTGTTGTAGGGGGGATAATATCAGCATTGGGGACTACCAATCGATAGTTCCTTCCTGCAACATGCTCATCAGGAAATTGTTACAATCAAGGTAATAAAAGAGTTGTACGGCGGTCCGGTTAATATATATATATATATATATATAGAGAGAGAGAGAATCCTTTTAATTAGCTCACCATAATAAATTGCTGTAATAAAATGTGCTTAATCAACCAAAATTTTAAATTTTAAAATATAACTGGCACTAATAACTTGATAGATATTTTAATAGAGACTTTAAAAGATAATTATAAACATGCTATTGTTTTTATTCATTTGTGATTGTTTTTTTAGGTCTATATATAATTTTAATAATAATATATTTTCTTAAAATAATTATAATAATAAAAGATAGATAATTTGGATATTTTATTAAAATATTTTTATAAAGTTGAATAAATACATTATTTTATGTTTAAATTAAAACGTTGAATTTAATTAATTTTGAAATATTATTTTTATATTAAAAATTAAAATGCTCAGTAAATGAGACAACTTTCACTTAATATTGGTGGAAATTTTGGATAAAAGGCAGACGATTAAAAAAAAGAATAGGGAATAAAAACATATGAAGCCAGTAAGTAACTTAAATTATAGGAAATATTTTGTAAAATTTAGTCGATTATAAAGGTAATTTTGTGCCGTAACTGTAATTTAATTTACATTAGTAAAAATCAAGATAATGCTTATTGGATAAATAATTATATCATGAAGTAAATAACTAATTTCTTTGTCGATCACAAAGTCATAGTTTGGGAGATCAAATTACAATTAAAAAAAATGCTAATGTAAAAAAAGTTGCCAGTGGATCTGATTATTATGAAGAACAGTCAAATATATAATAAAAATATTGATGCATTTCAAGCGGATAGAGGTTGGACAATTATTCATATAATTGAAACACTTTCAGTTATCTATACTTCATTATAATCTTAAAGGATAATTTAACTTCATGATATAAAAAAAAACTAAATTAAAGGCAGAATAGAAATCTTTAAAGAATAACTTACAGAAATGTGGAAGACAAATAATAGGGATAATAATTAAATTGATTTACATTATTAAAACTGATCCTGCAATACTTTTTGTAAGAAGATACACCTATAGTAGTGTAAATAGAAATAATTTTAGTTAACTGACATAAATATTTATTTGGGATAGTCAATAATAAATTCAAAATAACTATTAGGAGTTAAAATTGTCACATAGAGAAGAATATATATATATATATATATATATATATATATATATATATATATATATATATATATATATATATATATATATATATATATATATATATATATATAATGAGACTTGATGTCAATAAACTCTAATATAAACATAGAAATAAAATGATGCACTTATGTTAAATGATTTGATCAACATTTTAAAAACGATTTGAATAGTTATATTTGACATAATCCATTAATCTGCTACTTCCAGTAAATTTATTTATTTCAAATATTGAAGAGGCAATCTATTTGATAATTAACAAATGCGTTCAATGTCCTGATGTGGAAGTCAATCTGAACTATCAGGTTTACATACATATATATTAATCACCAAGAAAAAAACAAACAAGAAACTAAATAATAATTTTCTATTCTTTGGATAGGAATTAGATATTAGCTAACTTTATATTTTTTGTATTATGAAGTTAACCTTCATTATGTTAAAGAATTTTTTTATATGTTAATGTTTATGTTATAATTTTATATATATTCCAAATGAGAACACTATAGATGCAAAGTAAATAGAAGAATGAAATGGTTAAAGTAATATTCTAAGTTTTTTTAATAGAAAATAATATCAAGGTAAGATTAATGTATGATATATTTTAAAATGTAAGTTGATTAGTATAAGGTAAAGTTAAAGAACTTAGTAAAATAATAGTGAAAATAACCAAAGGTATGAAATTAAGTGTGAAGAAAAGTAATCTGAAAGGATTAAAGATGAGTGGTTATTAAGCTATATGATACAATAAAGAAACTTGTGATCCCAAGTTAAAAATAAATAAATAAATAAGTATTGGTTATTGTCATATTATACTGACACTTTGTTTTGTAGCATATCACCAGTAGATTAGAAAAATAATGACTGGAAAGATAATATTATTATATAGTTTTGCTGATTTATTGTATGATATATGCCTGTGATCCTTTTTACATTTATATAGGTTGTTATTTCAGGGTATAGTCAATGTTGGTAAATTGTAATTTCCTGAAGAACTGATAAGAACATAATGAAGTTATTCTAAAGGACACCCATATATGTAGTTGGATGTTATAATGTGAGGAATTTCCATAAGATGAAGGTGATCAAATCCACAAGAGCTTAATGGAAAAGCTTGAATATTAAAATAAGATCATGAGGAATAAATGACTACTTTCTATGAAGGCATACCTTATTTGTAAAGATAAATAAGACCCCATTGTATATTTGTACCATTTGAGTTCAGCAGACATAAGTTTCTTATCTACAGAATGTTAATTATAAAGAAAATAAGGTAGGCATATTATACAGGTGGATTTATAAAAAGAGTATAATGGATTATCTAAGTGTGGAAAAGTGTTTACATGGAAAATAAAATGTAAATACAAAACAAAGGTTGCATTAAGCAATTATATTTTAAAGTGACAGTATATAAAATAAAAACAAATGGGATCAATAATGAAAACAAACAAAGAAAAAATGAATGGAATGAGTGATGATTAAATGGAATTGTATCTTTGTTTTTATTATGGGTATTAATTTCATAGATTTTAAGTGATAAAGATAATCAAATTATGACAATATGTGATGTGGTTGTTTTGCATTCATAAAGATAGTAATACAATGTATCTTATATATATATATATATATATATAAGATCCAAATATATATATATATATATATATATATATATATATATATAATTTGGAACTTATATAAATAAACAAAATAACAATTTTATTCGCAATGATTCCTGAAATTGAAAAATAAGAAAAGTAGATTCATATAAGTTAATTTTTTAATTGTAAATCTACCTTCGATAGGAGTCAGCGGTTATCATTATTGTATAAAATTGTACAAATGTTTAATAAATTATGTGTTATATTTTGATGTTATTATACATACTATTTAAAATTCTGTTAATAATTATTGTTATTCATGTAAATAAACTAATATTGTAAATACAGTGGTTGAGTAAAGTCTTTGTTTCAATTTGGAATTATTTTCACCAATCTGTCATATCCAAATACACAAATTATTGGGAGTATTATACAGAACAAAACTGATAGATTTAATTGTTTATTATATTCATTCAGAATTACTTGAATGAGAACATTTAATAGCATTATAGTTTTAATTTAAAAATAGTTATATCTTTATAATCACATGGAATTTTTTTATGAAAGTAAGTTTTGAATTTATTTCAAATACATTCAGAAGAGTATATAAGTATCAGATATTGGTATGAGAATATTTTAAACAATCTAATTAAAGTTAACTGGGTATATAAAAACAGATAAGTTGATTATTTAGCTGACTAAAGTTAAAGTGAAGGTTATTTTGAATAATGATTATATTTTAAGATGAGAATAAAAGTAGTTCATTTTATAAGTAATAGTTAGTTATAAGTTGTAATTATATTAATTGTTAGAAAATATGATGATTTATAATTGTGAATTTATTATCATTGTTAAGAAGATGTACTAATTTTACTGAAATAATTTAACATTATATTATAATGTTAGATGTGATTATTATTAAGGTATTTGGATTATAGTAAAACCCTCTTATTATCCAAATATCTTAAATAGAGGAATTATTATGTTATCATATGGGAATAAATAAAAACCTTGAGATGTGCATAAGATAGTCATAGTTATTATAAAAGATATGAGATTATAATATATTTCATTAATTTGATTTGATTAATTCAAGATATCATGGAAAGATATATATATATATATATATATATATATATATATATATATATATATATATATATATAAATAAAGTTTGATATCTGTATTCGTTTCACAATATATGTAATATACAAATCAATATATATATCAAAATACAGTACAATTTATATAAATTATATTCTTTTAGAAGTACTTTCGACTATACACTTTGTAGTCTTTATCAACTATATAATGTTGAATAATCAAAACGAGACAACCCTTAACAATACCCATAGTTCAATTCAGATTTCCCACAATTCTGTTTTCTTAACATTTGATGACTGGCGATTCATTAACATTTGACAATTTCTTGAAATCAACATAGCCTCTTTTATTTTACGTTTATTATGACAACGTTCAATTTGAATGATTTTCATATTTTTATAATCAAATTTAAATCCATATTGACAAGATTTATTATGATCAAATATAACAAATGATGAAGGTTTATTTACACCTGTTCCATATTGATTATCTTTTTGAATTCTATTATATAAAAGCATATGTTCTTTTATTCTCTTCTCAAATGTACACTTAGATTCACCAATGTATTGTACGCCGCATCCACATATCAATCTATATATAATAGAATTTTGATTAAACTTTGAATTTTGAATTTTAGAATTATTAAGCAATCTATTTATTTTATTTGTAGAGAAAAAAGCAATATGACACAAACCATTATAAATTTTTCTAATAAACTTGACCTGCTCATCTGATATAAATGGCATTGAAATCCATTTCATTTTGATATTTTTATTTTTAATTTTATTATAGCGTTGATTTCTTTTAAATCCTTTAATGAAAAAATTATGCAAATATTCTAGTGATAAAATTAAAAATGTACATTTATTTGTTAATGACTTATTGAAAATTGGTTATTACAAAAATGTTATTGCTAATATTATTAAAGGATTTAAAAGAAATCAACACTATAATAAAATTAAAAATAAAAATATCAAAATGAAATGGATTTCAATGCCATTTATATCAGATGAGCAGGTCAAGTTTATTAGAAAAATTTATAATGGTTTGTGTCATATTGCTTTTTTCTCTATAAATAACATAAATAGATTGTTTAATAATTCTAAAATTCAAAATTCAAAGTTTAATCAAAATTCTATTATATATAGATTGATATGTGGATGCGGCGTACAATACATTGGTGAATCTAAGTGTACATTTGAGAAGAGAATAAAAGAACATATGCTTTTATATAATAGAATTCAAAAAGAGAATCAATATGGAACAGATGTAAATAAACCTTCATCATCTGTTATATTTGATCATAATAAATCTTGTCAATATGGATTTAAATTTGATTATAAAAATATGAAAATCATTCAAATTGAACGTTGTTATAATAAACGTAAAATAAAAGAGGCTATGTTGATTTCAAGAAATCGTCAAATGTTAATGAATCACCAGTCATCAAATGTTAAGATAAGAGAATTGTGGGAAATCTGAATTGAACTATGGGTATTGTTAAGGGTTGTCTCGTTTTGATTATTCAACGTTATATAGTTGATAAAGACTACAAAGTGTATAGTCGAAAGTACTTCTAAAAGAATATAATTTATATAAATTGTACTGTATTTTGATATATATATCGATTTGTATATTATATATATATATATATTCTTATTATTATTATTATTATTATTATTATTATTATTATTATTATTATTATTATTATTATTATTATTTTATTATTATTATTTAAAACCACTCTCTTGTAATTGTCTTTGTAAATCTACATTGGAAATGATTTGATATATAATTATAATCAATTGTTGAGTTTCATGAAATAATATTTTATATTATTTATAGTTTAATGGTAGAGATAGGTAATAAATAGATTCAAAATGTATAGTAAGAAACGTGGAGATCCAGGGCAAAAGGTTATAGTAGAAAGATAGGTTGACTAGCCTTATTATGGCTAATCTTAAAACAAGGAAGACAAATTAAAAAGTATTGTAACCGGACCCTGTACAACTCTTATATTACCTTGGTTGTAACAATTTGCTGATGAGCATGTTGCAGGAAGGAACTATCAATTGGGATTCCCCAATGTGGATATTAATCTTTCCTACAACAATATTTCCTGCTCATCAGAGGATGTAGCACCATAGAGACTGGAAGCATCTAGACATTTCTGTGTTTGGTTTTCCAAATGGTGCCACTAGAGTTCCATCTCACTACAACCAGACTTACCTAGGTCTAGTTATGCCAGACATAGCACAGGGGGCATGACATTCTTGTGAATAAGTGCCTTGGAATGATGAGTGATGCAATAAAACAAAAAAAATAGAATTGAACAACTGGATAACTAATGTTAATTTTAGGTAACAACAATTTTATTTAACAACAAGTTTAAATAAATGTCCATCAAACAAAATATATTTCATACACAATCCCTTGTATAGTTTACATATCCAATTATTTAGCCAGCTCACAGAGAGGAGTGTGATATATTAAGATAACAGAGATAATAATGAAGACAACTGCTATCACTTAATTCAGAGTTCCACTTAATTTTGATTTGTATTATTTTTGGTAGTAGTCACATGTAATGTAGTTTAAATTATTTATGTATGAAGATATCCTTTATGCACATAATAATGAAGATAACTAATAGCATTGTATTTAATTCAGAGTTCCACTTAATTTTGATTTGTAGTATTTTAAATAGTAGTCACATGTAATGTGGTTTAAATTAATCATGTATGAAGATATCCTTTACAGACATAATAATAAAGATAACTAATAGCATTGTATTTAATTCAGAGTTCCACTTAATGAAGATAACTAATATCATTTTATTTATTTCAGAGTTCCACTTAAATCTGGTTTATAGTCTTTTAAACAGTTGTTACATGTAATATGGCTTAAATTACTCAGGTATGCAGATATTCCTTACAGACATAATAATGAAGATAACTAATATCATTTTATTTAATTTAGAGTTTCATTTAATTTTAAGTTAGTTAAAACATAATACAAATAGTTTATTTATGGTTATCCAAATACAGGTTTGAATCCATACTATATGCACATTTATCCTAGGTTCATTGGTTTTGTATTCTTATTTCTTAACTCGTATGTATATACATGTTTGAATTTGTTCACAATATAGTCTAAATCTACTACATTCATTCTTTTTGTATGTATGCAATCATTTTGATATTTTATAATTTTATCTAAATTATAAATATGTTATTATAATTTAATTAATTATAGTTATGGGTAATATTCCTATACAAGCAATAGGCAGGTGAGCATTTGCAATTTTATTTGGTTACTTTAATATCTATCATAAATATTATTGTTTGGTCTGACACAGATGTATGTTTCCAAATATGAGTTGATCAGCAGTTTCATTTCTACTTTATCAATAATAAACATATTTTCATATAGCTACATTTATTTATAATTTTGGTTTCATTTATAATTTATCAATGAGAAACGTATTTTCATGTAGTTACATTTATTCATAATTTTAGTTTAGAAAGATGTTTTGTCTTGTCTTTTATAAATGCACATTGCATCGAATATTTTATAAAATTATTACCTTCATTTTATCCAGTTTGTTTCTTAATATCTGGGATGTGACTGCCTTCAAAAAGGGGCATTGTATTTCAGCTGAATGACATTTTTTCCTTTCTATGATGTTTATCCAGGCAAATGTTGGAGACATATGGCTTGGAATGGAGAGAAAAAGTTGTTACCATTTACCCATTCATTGTTATGATGTCCTTACTAAAATTTTCTTTTTTCATCACTAACAGTGGTTGTAAATATTTTATTTAAAAATGATAAAAATCAGCTGCCAACTAAAGGGTTAAGTAACTCTTACATAAAATTTTTAACTCTTCACTTTTCTTTACTTTGTGACCTCCTTTTTAAATCTAAAATAAAATCAATCTGCTCTGAACTTCCAACTCCACTATTTATATTCTGGTTTCTAGATTGATTAAGCAGATCAGCCCACTATATCTTATTTGTTGCAGCTTTTATTTGAGCATGTGTGGCTTTCTTTTCTTACAGATTGGACAATCTTTTTCACATGGGACAGAGAAAGACTCACAAGGATTAAGTCATGTTCTCCAATTTATTAATACTACCTCAAGCGATTATCACACTTTATTCAAAAACATCATTCCAAAAATTAAAAATGTAATAATAAAAAAAAATGCCAGCTTTTATTTATATTGTTGTTTAAAATTATAAAATCAATAATGATTTTCTTTCTTAGATTGATGAATCTTAATAAACATATTTGTTTTTTTTTTCTCTTTTTAATGACAAAAATCATGCTAGTCTTTTTTAAATGGGGGGGGGATCTTTTGAATACATACGTGGAACAGTATATCTGTTTCAGTATAATAATTAAATGTTTTTTTTGTATAAAATACACATCTGAAAAGAAAAGATTACAATATGTAATATAAATATTATTATTAATGGTAACAAACTATTATAAACAATTCAAAAGTACTTCTGCATACTTTCAGTTATTCCCTTAACTGCCATTAAATTAAAAAAACAAAACAAAAACAAAAAACACAAAGCGGAAGCAAACGTCATCAATTCAAATTCCACAAAATGCCTCCAAAGACATTGGTAATTACTTTTCGTGTATTCCTTTTTATTTTTTAAATATTGATGAATGTAAATGATTTGCAAATGTTAAAAATCTTTTATTTTTTAAGTATTTATAATAGTTTATTACCATTAAAATTATTATTTATATTTTTAATTACAATTTTGTTTTAATTAACGGACATTATACATATATTTTAACCTACTTTATCTTAGTGGAAATATTACATTTTTAACTTAATAAATAAATAAGTATTATTTTGAGACACTGGTTAAACGACTCTATTGATTTATAAATAAAAACGCGTATTATGCTCAGTGGTCGGTTTGTTATAAAAATTCAGCTGCAGAGATATGCAGTTAAGATAAAGAAAAAAAATTAAAATCATAAAATAAATTATCGTCAGTAAAATAAATATCTTGTGAAAAAAGAGAAAACTGCAATCATTTTTTAATTAATAATTTAGAATAAAATAACATCCTCTCTATCAAAAACACATTATCTGAGCTATAAGTATTTGCACTTTTAAACAATAATGATAATTTCTCATGTTATTGTTAATCATTCTAAAACAATATCTATTACTTAAATTATTTGCCAATAGGATTTGAAAATACTTTCTTATATCACATTTGAAAATTAGACTCTTTTATGCTACAACACAACTGTAATATCTATAATAATCGATCACTTCTTAAGTAAAGAATAATGATAATAATAATAATAATCTCAGCGTTTCTATGTTTCCTTTAGAAAAATACTCTATAGTACTATGCTGTCACACATGACTGACATTCTGGTAGGCTATAGGAAACATTCACTTCCCTCAAAAGCTAATGTGTCCTCACCTATTATAACAACTATTATGACTATTTAGAGGGGTGATAAATTTAATCAATAATGATATAAATAATTACATGAAATTTTGAATAATACAGCCTTTTTATCCAAAATACCAGCCAGAATAATAGAAAGACACAGATATAATTTGTATCCTTCCATCATCCATGACAACACAGTAAATTAACTAAGACTAATTAATTCAATAATTTAACTAAATGTAATTGGAATAAGATGCAGTCAGGGTTAATAACTTGGGAATATATTCATTTTTACAATTAAACAAAGTTCGTCTGAAGTTTGCAATTCCATACAATAATTATCACTAAAAGAAAATGAAATGAATGTTCAGATCTGCATAAGTTTGTTTATCTGGTATATTAAGATTTCTAAAGTTTGAAATAATTTAGGATTCAAGAAAATGTTCTGCAAATATTTTGCAAACACACTTATATTTGGCATATAAAACAATAAATTCACAATGAATATTCAAAAAGACTACAATTTATCAACAACACTGAACGAAACTAAATATAAAAATTTATTAGATAATATAACATTGACACTACACATAAATCATCACATTATTTTGTCCTCTTTCAGGGTATAAATTAAAATGAAAAATCCATATAACTTTGAAATCATGCTATTATACTGGATTAACTAGCTGAAAAGTGAATGGGATTTACTACTCCAATAATTTATAGTTTTAATAAATTTTTGATAAGTCTCTTACCTTGAGTTATTGACTAACTGTTTTTCTTTTATATTATTTATTACTATTATGATATGAAATCTATTAAAATATTAACTTTATTACTAATAAAGTTAACCATGTCATGGTTTATAATTAGACAAATTATAACTAAGTATGGGTCATTTATCAGAAGTCCCACTCATCATTCCATGTTTAGTTTAAGGTCCACAAAAATTATGATTAATATTTTGAATTATGATTGTCTTAATTCAAGTGAAGAATATTTCTTACTATTGATAACATTAAAATATTGTGTTCGAATATTCCCTTAATAAATAAACGTTTTCAGATATGCAATTTTAAATCAATTTTACTAAATTGGTGTGTTTGTAAACTACCAGCAAGGCTCAGCACCACAATACAGATAATGATATCAATTACTATGGAACTAATTATAATTTAGTGCACCTTGGGGAACTAACATTTCAAATATAACATTTATCCTTGCTATAACTTTTAATCAAAGCACGATAATCTACACCTTTTATGGTGGAAATATCTTTAATTTCACATGAGGAATGCAAAAATAACAACTAATGTTTGTCGAGTAAAATCTGACACTGAAGCATTTGGTGGTTTTCAGCCTATTGCCCAGGCATAAAATGTAGATTGAAGTCTGTCTCATCAACTAAAGAAACGAACACACATCAAATATAATCCTCTTTTGGGATTAAAACACCTTAAGTATACTAAATGTTCTATAAACTCTTGATTATCCTCTACATGAGAATCAATCACCTTGTCTACCCAACATACCATAACATTATATCAAAACTAATCTTCTCATGGAAAATAAAGTATTTTGGGGAAAGCATTTTCATCCCACAAAATAAAATACATTATAAATATTAAAATAAGCTGATATTAAACATATACCAATTCTACATTTAGGCAATATAGCAAAACACGCTACTAATAATAAACCTGTATTAAAATGTCTTCATCAATTAATATTTGAAACCAATGAATTAAAAATACACATGTATCAGTTTTGTGGTTGTACATGACAGCAGAAAAGTATAATAAATTTATTTCTAAAAAAGGGATATTCGCCAGCAATGTATAACATAAAGTTTAAAGTAAAATAAAGTGTATATACTATTAAAGAATAACTGTTACTAAATTACTTAATTAATACCATATAAATTATGTTAAAACTTAAAAAAAAAAAAATCTTGTTATAGCATTTTTCTTTTTATTGTTTCTTCTAATAAATTTAAGTATGGTTTTACCCATTAAAATAATAAGAAACATTTTTATGTACCTAACATGCAAAGTTCATATCTCCAGTTGCATGTAATAAATCAGATATATTTCATAGGTATTACTTAATATCAAACAAACACTTAACCCCAAAATAATGATAGTACAATCTGCACTTGTCATAATGAGATTCCTTAAAATATTACATTATCTCATTAGCAGAACTATTTCTCTATTGAGCTGTCTATCCAGGTGAAGCGTTTCCATCTGGTTACATTTCACAAAACATTGAAAGTAATAAACACATTTTTTTTCAATGAAAACTTTTATTTTCTTTGGTAATTATAATAATAAACATGTAAAAAAATAGAAACTTAGCTTAATTCCCAATTGGAATATAGTGATAAGATTTGGATCTTAAAGAAAACGAATATGATAACATTGACGATAAACCTACACATTATGTAAAGACTATACATATAATTAGATAGCTACAACATTGAAAAAATGTGCACTTTTTCCTATTATATCAATTATAATCCCATAATTACCTGGAACATTTTCTTTCTTCATATATTTAATTGCATGTTTCACTTCTTCATTTAAAATTCTCAGCAATTCCGATGATGTAATACACATAGGAGATACTTGTTCTTTATTACTATTTAATTCATTATAAAAGGTTTTTAGCCAATCATGATTTCCTCTCTCTTTTTAGTAATAATTCTATTTTTTTCCTATTGCAAATACAAATTTCCTACCAATACCAAAATGGTATTTTACATTCTTGAGACTTTTATTTTCTTCTACAGTTTTCTTTGCTAGTTCACAGTTATACTTTCTTATATCATTTTCACCTTATTTCCATATCATTTTACAAAATTCGAGATATTCAATCCTTTTTAATGCATCATTTTTGTATATCTTCATATTCTTTCTTTTCTTCATAAATTCTCTAGTCTCAGTAGAAATTTTATTGGACAATTGCTTCTTTTTTTACCAGCTATCTTTGTTGCAGTTTTTAAAAGGGTATCAGTTATTTTCATATTAATTTCATTCAAATATGAATTATGTTCAAAATCTACTAATACTTGAAACCGATTTGTAAGTTCTAATTTAAATCCATTAGAATGCTTCTGAAGATTAGAAATATCAACTGTAAAAATTGTTTTTCTTAATAATTTTTGTGTCTCTAATTTGCATTAACTTGTATCTTACATCTTACTAATTGATGATCACTTCCTGCGTTAAATTTATTCAGAACTTTACAGTCTTGAAATATGTATTTTCTGTTAGTCAAAATATAATCCAATTCCACTGTACCTTCATTGGGATGCTTTCATGTCCATTTTCTTTTAACATTTTCCTCAAAAATAAAATCATAATATAAAGTTTTTCTTTTTTAGCAAACTCCACTAGTCTATGTTCTCTCTCATTTCTATTAACAAAACCAAAATTACGTACAGAATTTTCATTTTTCATTTGTTTACCAATTCTTAAAATTAACGTCTCTCATAACAATTTAAAAATGTTGTTTATTCTGATCAAAAGCCATTTGTACATCCATATAAAAATCTGTTACCACTTCATCACTATCAGAACTTGTTGGGGCATAAACCTGAATTATCTGCATTTGGTATCTGCTATTAATTTGTATAACTAATCTTGCCAATCTGTCTGATACACCATCAATCTCCACAATGTTGACCTTCCACATTTTATTTATAATGAATCCAACTTCACATGTATTTCCAATATTTGTGCTTTCATAATAGAATACATGTCCACTTTTTAAATAAATTGTCTCTTCACCTTTTCTTCTAATTTCACAAAGTTCAATAATGTCCCATTTAATATATGACAGTTCTTCTAATTCTTGCAATTTTTCTTCACTCGAAAGTGATCTGCAGTTGTAAGTACCTAAATAAAAAGTAATCATCAAATAGCAGCCTGGTTCCACAATCAGGGGATTCTTAGCACCTTTCACCTTCAGCCACCAACCACTGCCTTGGTTGGTGGCTTTACAGTCTTCTGCTAATAAGGGCCAAGATTTATTTCTGTCTGTCATAATTTTTGTACATGTATTTGGAAAAATAATTATCATTTACACAAACTTTCATTCTACCTTATCAGGCAACTGAGAAGAAAGACTGCAGTGTTTCTAGATTTTAAAATCAGAGGTAAAAAGTCAATAAACTCACTCTGGCTAATGTGTATTGTTCGTATACTATATGAATAATCACATAGCAATAATAGTGGAAATGACACAACCATATGGAGTGGCTATTAGAAATTTGTCTTACTCGGTTCCTTTAAGTCCCCCTCCAAGAAAAATTAGATGGTCTCTTTTCACTTAAGAGCAACTCCTTTATATATACAATTGAAATAATATTTTTAATGGTTTATAAACAATTACAAACAATCTTAAAATCCGCAGAAGTACTTTCGGTTACTTTCTAGTTGAGGCAGGTTAGAAAGTAACCGAAAGTACTTCTGTGGATTTTAAGATTGTTTGTAATTGTTTATAAACCGTTAAAAATATTATTTCAATTGTAATTACAATATTGTTTTTAATTAACGGATATTTTATTTATATATATATATTGTAACCTAATAGAATAAGATGGGGTGTGAGAAAGAGAGAGAAAGAAGAGAAAATAATGCTAATAATGAAACAAGAGAGGGGTGTGAAAAAGAAAGAGAGAAAAAAAATAGAGATACAATAAGAGAAAATGCTAATTGTAACCTACTAGAATAAGAAGGGTGTGTGAGAAAGAGAAAAGAGAGAGAAAGAAATAATGCTAATAATGAAATGAGAGAGTGGGAAAAGAAAGATAAAGAGAAAGAAATATAAAAAAGTAATGACGTGGACATTTAGAGAGAGATAAATCGTATCCTAATGAAATAGGAGAGGGGGGAAAAGAAAGAAAAAGAAAGGGAAAAGAATTAATAATGAAATGGAGGTAATAATAATGGTAAAGATAAATGATGGAAAAGGAAAGAATTGAGAGGGAAAAGAAATGAGGAAAAGTAATAGAAATGATATATAAAATGGAGAGAGAAGAAATGAGATGATGGAAAGATATGAAAGAGAAGTATAAGAAGAAGATGGAATAAAGGATAAAGAGAAATGAAATGAGATGATAGAAGAAACTCTTAACGAATGTTTTAAAAGGGCTTAGATGATAGAAAGATATGAGAAATGACATGAAAATAAATGGAATAGAATTGAAATGATATAAAATGATCTATAAATAAGAGACTCTAAACGAATCAGCTCAGTGGGGTTACAATATATTTAAAAAAAAAGAGATGATAATCCAGAGATGTCTAACCAAATACAACTCTAATCCAACACTGCTGTCCTATACCGACTATAGTATATTAATAATAATCTAATACTGAACTGTACCAAGAAATAATTAAAAATCACTAATCCATAATTACCATATTAATCCTACCAATCAATCATACACTCTCTGAATAAGACTAATGATACTTTGTTTTACAAGATTATCTTACAGAATTATATTTATTAAAACAACAAGAGTAAATAACCTCAGGGATTTTAAAACTAACACTCTTGTGCAAAATCAAAGTTTAACTTAAGTTGCCTAACAAGAACTACTGTGATTAATAAATAAATAAGTGACATCTTAGCAGACCATAAAATAATTATAATATGTTCAATCTTAAAACAATAAACAAACAAATATTAATTCACAAAATTTAGTGAATCAATTTGAATTTAAACTAATAATGGCCTGTTATCTAAAATATCACTTGAGCAGAAAAAAGATCAAGGGTACTTTTAATGCCTTTCCATACACACAGACAACCACTAAAGACCTCAAATGCAAATGGATTACAATTCTTTAAATATATAAGATTTAAGATGATGATCGATGATGTGCAAAATAATATTAAATAAAATATTCTTCTGAAGTACTAATATTGTTAATCTGATATTGCATAATCTTTACTCTGAAAAGATATACTGATAATTTAAAAAATAAAGTTTTAATTAAGTATTTAATTATGTATCTGCTATAATGCAAGTATCTGTATTTGGAATTCAGTATGAGAATCATTTACTTTAACATAGCTTTTTAATTTTCAAGACAATATCAACTATATTTAATTAACTTAGAATATCATTGTGACTTTCTGAATTAAAGATTCAATAACTTTAAAATTTTAAGATTTTGTGAACTTTGAACCCAAGATAATAATATATTTTCATATAAAAGTAAAACAAACAAACAAAACTTTTGAAATAATAATAATTTGATTTATTAATAATGAGAAGAAATGTTTATAAATGTAGTAGAATACAAACAGTGCCAATACTGCACTAAGAAGTTATATAATTATTTGGACTCTTAACAGTTTTATTTAATTTACACTAATACACTTAATAACCGACAAAGGTTATTCACTGTTACTTTCTTTTAATAATTATATTTTTCTCAAAATAAATATTTTAAACTTTAATTATCATATGTACTTAATAAGCACACTACTATTCTTCTTTATTAGACTAAGTGATAACATTATTGTGTCATCTACTAATCAGAATAACACACAAAATTATGTTTATATTGAAAACCCTAAGCTTAATTTTATACTCCTCAACTTAACAAACACTAAGGTGGAAGAAGCATATTCAACAATATTTTTAAAAATATAATCACTAGTTTCATGGATATAATTAATATCACAGCTAGATATATTTTTAAATCAGATTAAGCTAATACTAAAATTAAACTAAATAAAGTGTATGGGACAGTCATTCATCAGAGATCATTTATACTTTTTTTAAATAACTTTAGTCCACATAAAATTATTCCCTCAATGTTCTAAAGATAATGATGTAACAGACTTACAAATCCAGCGGCAGAATTCTGGATGAAAATATTAAATTATTATGTGTGAATTGCCACTTATACCATATGCATATTTAACAAACTTTAAAATAAATATAACTTATTGTTGGTTAACTTGTGTGTGATAAAACTATCATAGCAACACAAGTCAAACATTGATATACCTATGAGCAACAAATTAGCTACAACTACCTGAAGAAATAAATTTCCTCAAACAAGCATATCTTGTCAAAACAAGCATATCTTGTCATCACAAGTCTAACACAAATGCAACATCACCTACTGGGTGGAATTAGCATTAAGTCATCATGAATGATAGGCAAAAAATATAAAGATACTAGGCTCCTCAGAGCTGGAAAAGAATATGGTGGCTTTCAAAAATACCTAACTTCGAGGCAGAATTGAAGATGTCTGGAATTCATCTACAGTACATCTGGGAACAGGAACACCCACCAGAAAATCACAACCCTCTCATGGGATTTCCAATGCTTACAAATGTGATCGTCATCACTGAAAAATACAATACAATACCCGCTTTTGGAAATACGCACTATCAAATCATGGAAATACAATACAATAAGGATGGAGGATTTTCTCTACTCCATAAGGCATATTCAAAATTATAAACTAAGCCTTACACTTTAGGCTAACAAATTTTAACTCATAGTAAGATATATACTTCACTTATATCAACTATGTTATTTCCAAGAAATTTATAAAATACAAAACGTATATCCAATGTTCGAACCAACACAGCAAACTATGTGTCAAATGACTACAGTAGAAAATAATTTAAACTCAAATGCATATAAAATTTTAGGCAAGACACAATGCACACATAACAAAATATTAATTGCTAAAAATATAGTAACTAATGGACTTTTAAAATTGTAAATTAAATGCAAGAATATTTACTTCCTGGTGAATATAAAATATTTATAGTTATTATTAAGATAACATTCACAAAACAAATGAATGGATATTCTCTTATAAACTTCTCTAATAAATTTAAAATAAAATTGAGTAAAACATCCCATTTATATGAAATAAGACTGTGATATCTAAATCCCTATAATAAATCTATTAAATAGAAACTAGCTAGTGTAATGCTTGATAAAGAAACTAAATCTACTTAAGAATGGCAAGAAACATTTGCTCATTCAAATAAACCTATTTTGTTTTAAAATTGTAACCCTAGTTTACCTGTATATTTTTGCAAAAAGTGTTACATAAAATTTTAATAGCATAAATATTTTTATGGTTTCTTTTTTAAAAAAAAAACAATAAAGTAGACCATAAAAAATAATACATTAATTCAAGTTCATATTTCCGCTCCGTGATGATTTTTCCATTTCATAATGTGTAGACACTTTATCCAGGTTAAGATATCTATCTGAATTTGAAGCTTCAATTAATACATTTATATACATGGCAATCATTTCCAAACAAAAATGATCAATAGTTCATTAATAATATTTTTTTAAAACAATTTTTTAAAAAAAATTAAATAATAAGATTAAGCCAGCATGAAACAAAATAATTTTTTCAGCTGAACACACTTTTATTTATATATAGGATCCCGAGTTCAAAATTGCATATAATAATAATAATAATAAAAAAAAAAAATAAAAAATAATAATAATAATAAAATAATAATAATAATAATAATAATAATAATAATAATAATAATAATAATAATAATAATAATAATAATAATAATAATAATAATAATAATAATAATAATAATAATAATAATAATAATAATAATAATAATAATAATAATAATAATAATAATAATAATAATAATAATAATAATAATAATAATAATAATAATAATAATAATAATAATAATAATAATAATAATAATAATAATAATAATAATAATAATAATAATAATAATAATAATAATAATAATAATAATAATAATAATAATAATAATAATAATAATAATAATAATAATAATAATAATAATAATAATAATAATAATAATAATAATAATAATAATAATAATAATAATAATAATAATAATAATAATAATAATAATTTCTTTATCTGAATTTCTTTATACCTCTTTTAGGAAAACGCTCCTCTTGAAATCTAGTTTTTTTTAAGTACTTTTCCTAATAATATTCCAAGACATATTTATTTTTAAATTTAATTTTCATTGCTTACTTTTAAATATGAGAGTAGAAATTTTTTTTTACTGTTCAAGACATTTCTCCATTTATATGCTATATTTTTTGCCATAAAGTTATTTTTAAATACTGACAAGTATGGCCATTTATAATGGAGCCAATAACTATAAATTCATTATTAATCCATACAAATTGCTTTAAAGTTTTATTTCCAAATATGTGTCCTTTCTTACGGTGTAAATAAGAATTATCCTTTTAAATGTATGTATATTATCTGTTTGCATTTAGCTAAACAAATCATTTTTATATTTGTCAAGATATAAGTAATATATTTTCGTTTTTTCTTTTAAAAAAAAACAATCATTCTTTATAGTTTCACTGTAATCAAATGTAGCAGCTTCTTTATAATGTTCTTTTTAAACTTTAAAAAAAATAATTTTTTTACATATACTTTTAATCTAACAGGAAAAATAAATAGCATTTTATTTTCAAAAAAATGTAATACAATTGAACGCTTATCTATGGATATGATTAATCATTTGTTCCTTAACCTTACTTTCAAGTACAGAAAAATAAACAAGTTAAAGTCATTTAATATGTGAGATGCTTTAGTTATCGTAGACATTTTTTTACTATAATTTCTATGCCTCGACTTGAATTCAAATTGTCAGAAAAACGGATTACCTTTTCTTTTAGCCCTCGTTCATTACAAGATGATTTCAAATATTTTAGACAGACTTGTATTTTTTTAGAAATATCTAGTTCTTAAAAACAATACTTTTATTAACAAAATTTTTTTAGATCCACTACCAGTTGAATCAAAATAAGATCAGCCCCTGAATGACACCTTGATCTCCGTTTTATCTCACAGTTTTTCATCCACCTACAATTCATTTTAAAACCAATAACAACTATTTTTTATTAAATTTTAATATTCTGATAAACCAGCTGTGGAATCAATCTACTGACGTAATCAATATAATTTTCCCATACCACGTGACCTTCAGCTGCAAAGTCAAAATTTTATTGTTAACAATATTGTGCCATAATTTTTTAATGATATTTTATCCAACCCATAGTAATAAATATAAAATTTAAAGTTATACCCATTACTAAACCCATAAATATTTCATTGAAATAACTTTATCCACACATTTGTTTTATTTACTTATTTTAAACAATATTGGAATTAAATTACTTTTTTTTATTCTTATGTTTCCATGTCAATGCATGCACATTAGCACATACGTCTGGCCTTGGATTAATTGTTTAAAACTATTTTTAAAATTACAACAATAGAATGTTAATAAATATTTAATCTAAATAATTTTTATAACTGGAATGTTAAACTACAAAAACTAATAACAAATATTCTTATTTTTTTAATAAAAACTTACATATCATTTTTTAAAAAATTATTACTTGCTTATTCCAACTTAATAATAATATCTTATTATTATTCTTTAGACATTAGAATAGATTATACAGTAGTTATTTTAGAATACATTTAATACTATTTATCAATTCACAATTATTTTTTTAACATTTGCTTATGTTAAATTATTACTTAACATCCCTTATCAAACCAACTGACACTATTAAAATATTTAGATTATCCTATTTTAATAATTAACTAAGTTAATTTCCATTTTTATTAAAATATTTAGATTATCCTATTTTAACAACAGGTTAAGCTAAGATAACCTTGATTACTTCTTGGAACTAAGTGACACTTCAGTTAGGTACAATTTTCTTCCCATTAGAGAAAAAAATATTATAAAAATAACTCTAATTTTAATTTAAACATATATGCTTTTTTATTACCAACTAATAATTAATAGCTACATTTGACAAACATTGTCTCTAACTTGCATTATTAACTAATATACTAGCTTTACAAAATTTAAATTTTATTGGGATAAGGTTTTAAACTTCTGACATTGTAGATACCTCTCGTTCCTTTGGGTTTAGACATTAGGAAAATATTCTCTCCTACCTGTTTTATTATTTGATAAGGCCCTTCAAACAACTCAAGGAATTTCCTAAACAAATTTTTCTGGGGATCACTGACATATGGTGTCCTAATCGTGACATAATCATTAATTTTAAATGGATGAGGACCAGCCTTACATCTTTGAGTGTGTTTTTCACCCATTTTTCTCATATTAACATGAGCTACGGTTCGATCATTACCTAAATCAAATTTTTCTACAATAGCAGGCAACAGAGTTTTAATAAGCAAAGGTTCTGATATTCCATAATGGAGTCTGATAGGAGAAAATTTGGTAGACTCATTAATGGTAGTATTGATATAACGTACAACCTGTGGAAATTTATGAACCTATTGTCTATGATCCTGCTTAACATAAACTCTAAACAATCTCCCTAATTCTCTCATAATCCATTTATATGGATTAGATTGGGAATTTCTGATGGAATACATAATTTGTTTGACATTATTCTGCTGACCCCATCTTTTCCATGTATCTGATATAAAGGTGGTTGCATGATTCGAAAGAATTGTAAATGGTTTCCCTACTAAAGTTATCTGAAAATTTTTCAGGCATTTAATTACACTTTTGGTGTCTGCCTTTGGCACTGCATATGCTGATATAAATTTAGTAAATAAGTCATACATGACTAAAATATTTTTTTGTTTATTGAAGGGTGGAAGAGGACCATAGAAATCAATGGCTAATAACTCATTAGGCTCATTAGGCAAAATAGGCTGTAATGTACCCACATAGGATCTATTGCTAAATTTAGTTCTGATACATATGTCACACTCCCTTAAGTTATTTGTAATAGCTTCATGGATTTTATTGAACCAAAAGAATTGTCTAATGATGGGCTCAATCTTTTGTATTCCATAATGACCATAACTACAGTGGACATAGTAAATAAGCTTATTAATTAAAACACTAGGAATTATAACCCTCCATGAAGTCTCATCCTCCTTTCTTAATTTCTTCATAAGTATATCATTATGTATTTTATATCCTTCCCTAATTCTGATTGTAAAATTATTATTCTTAGCTAACCTAACCGGGTCCTCTAATAAATCTATTATTCTTTTAAGCCTAGCTTCATGCTTTTGTAATATTTTTAAATTTTGATAATCTTGAACTATTTCACTTTTTAATAAAGGGGATACATCACAACCACAATATTTTCTGCACTGGAATTCTGGTAATGAACAATAACAGGATTACAGCTAAGTGTATCAGCAATAATGTTATCCCTACCCTGGCAGTATATAATTTGGTAATTAAATTGCTGTAAATAAAGGCTCCACCTTACTAATCTCTCATTATTTAAGTAGCTCCTATTTAAAAATTCTAAGCTATGGTGGTCTGAAATTACAACAACATCTGAACCCAATCAAAATAGTTTTAATTTTTGGAACCCCCATACTACAGCTAAAGCTTCTTTTTCTGTAGTAGTATAATTTAATTCTACCACATCTCTAGGATGTCTACTTAGAAAATACAAAACCCTGGGCTCTCCCTTATCACTTAATTGATACAAAATAACCCTGAGACCAAACCCACTGCTATTGGTCTGTAAATAGAAAACCATGTTAAAGTTGGGGTAAGCTAAAATTACTGTTTTAAGAAAATTGTCATTTATAGCCTGAAATTCTAAATCATGATCCTGGGTCCTACCTCCATCTTTCATTTTTCTTTAACAAAATTGATAAATGAACTGTATCAGCAGAAAAATTCCTATAAAATCTGTGATAATAATTACACAGCCCCAAAAACGGCCTCAACTGTTTCCTGGTCTATTGGAACTGAAAATTTCTGAATTGCTATAATTTTTTGTGGATGGGGTTTAATTCCTTCCTGAGAAACTAAATGCCCTAAAATGTGATTTCATGGGCTGCTAATGTACATTTTTCTAAATTAATTCTGATATTACATCTGGAACATTCCTGTAAGAAAAGAGATAGATGATGCATATCCTCTACCATACTCTCAGATGCAATGACTATATCATCAACATACATGACTAATATGTCTCAAAGTTTTTTGAGAGGACCCTATTTAGGCATCTGATAAGACCAGCCCCACTATTTATTAAACCAAAGGACATTCTTTGAAAAACATATGTTTGGGCCTTATACTAGAATGCATTGTACTTTTGATCGGAATTATGGAGTGGGATTTGCCAATAGCTGGCTGTAAGGTCAAATGTGGAAAATATGGCTCTCCCTTTAAACTTAGTCAACAGTTCCTGTACTGGTGATGGTATATCATGCTCCAGGATTGTATGACAGATTAATTGTTGTGCATCCAGGCCTACCTTAACTGAACCATCTTTTTTAACTATCATGAGGGGATTGACATAAAGAGATGGACATGGCCTAATAATTTGCCATTCTATCATCCTTTGAATTTGTTGCTCCACCTCAGCCTGGTATTGATATGGAATGGGATAAATCTTTTGCTGAGAGGGTTCATTATTCTTTAATTTAATATGGTGAACATATCCTTCCATGAAGCCAGGTATTTTAGAAAATATATGTCTGTACTGAAACAACAATTGGAAAAATGTTTCATAATATTGTGTATCAGTAATACATGAACCCTTCCACTTAATTCTGATATTAACATCAATTGAAGTTTCCTGTACAGTTAATAATTGACTTGTCTGTCCAATAAAATTAACAGGGAAGGGAAAAACTTCCTCCTGGCATTTAAAAGTTTTGTCATTATAATTGGCTATAAAATTGTTAAGAATCATGAAGTCAGATCCAATAATAGCTTCATGAATTAAACTGGGCATAATCAAAAAGACATGTTGAAAGCTATTTGAACAAATTTCTAAGGTAAGATATATCTGTTTGTTAAATAATTTTGACTTTTTCCCATTAGCTAAAATGACTTGTATAACCCTTAATGGTAAAATAGGAATATCCTGATTAACTTCACTAATTTTTAAATACATGTCATGGGATATAATAGAGGCCTGACTGCCTGAATCAACAAGTGCATCTATTACAACCCCTGCTATAGTAATTTTGATAATTGGACACTGATATAAAATAGGAGGTTCAATTGTCCTACTTGGTTCCAGGTAGTCAATATCAAGATCAATATTACTTATCACATCAAATAACATGTTCCCCATTGATTAGGAATAGGGCCTCGAAGTGAGGAACAATTCTGTGGGGTCCTACTTAGTTTAATGCCACCTTACTCTTTTTAATAGATACCCCCTTCTTTGGAATGGTTTGTATTCCACTAGTAGAGGGCTGACTATCATCTATATACCTCTTGAATCTTGGCCAACTAAGATGTGAATTTCTCCCATTATATGTTATATCCCTACCCCTCTACATCATTCTCTTCCTATACAGCGGTTTAGACAACATATTAACTTGGTTCATAGGAGGATTGGGTTCCATACTGGCCTTAATTCTATTCTCTAACAGCTTATCACTCGCCTCTAGTGAATCAAAGATCTCTACTGCCTCATTCATCGTGTGTCAATCAGCAGCAATCAGGACCTGCTTAACGTGGCTTGGCAAGTTATGTCTGATGATCTTTACAATTTGAAGCTCTGACAAGGGAAAAGCTGTTAAAGTTTTCAATTTAACTGCTTGGTTCTGGAAAAATTGTGTATAACTACCTTTATGCACATTATATTTTTCCTTGGAAACCTGATATCTAATATTATCTTGGTGGTCCTCCCCCCAAGAAACTTGCCAAGATTAAGTATTTGAAGTCACCGAAGGTTTAGGGCTTATCAAACATAGATTTCCACCAATCCCTTGATTCTGAACATAAATGATTGTTTGCAATCACAATCTTTTATTCCTCAGATAACCTACACAGAGCAAATAAACCTTCTAAGCTCTGCAAATATTTATAGGGGTTTTCTAAATATTCTCCCTTGAACATTTTTACCCACATGAACTTTAGGGCTAATAAACCTTGACAATCTATATTATAATTTTTTTTTATTTTTTTCCTGTTGCACTCTCTCAAAGCCTATCTTTCCTTGCTCTTCTGTATTACTCACCTCTAGGTTCTGATAATAATTATCTGGCTCAATAAATTTTGTTTTAGTATCTGTTAAGGTTTCTTTCCTAAAATTATCATCGTTCCTTATTCTAAAATCACTTCTTTTTCTACCTTTCATTAAACTTTCTATCTCAAACATATCATATTGATAATCAAAAACTTCTTCTCTATTTCTCTCCTGATCAGTAACACTTTTTCTTATATGTCCCCCAATAGTATCTTTTTACATCTTCTATGTCTTTGCTTAACCTCTGATATTGGATCCTCCATTTCAATTAACCCTTTATGAACCTCTTCTTTGAAGATATTTATACTAAGATTTGGCTGAACCTTAATACCTTGAACTTCTTCTAATATTTCAGACATCCTTTGTTCTACTCCCTTTTCTATCTTTTGAGATCTTTCCTCTATTTGAATCTTAACCACTTCTACTTCTTTGGAAAAATCCTGCAAGGGTAACTTAACTTTTACATTAACATCATTGTTCCAGCTATCTATTTCTTACTGCATTTGACTGAACTTATTCCCTATTCCTTGGATTACCTTATCCTGACCTATTCTTTGTTCCTCCATCTTATCAGTCAACTCCTTTACTTTCTCCGTATATTTATCAACCTGATTATTAGGTGCTAAGGTTAAATTTTTAACTTGATTCAACAAAAGGATATATTGGCCCTGGTACTCTTGTTTCATAAATCCTATTTCCTCTTTGGATTCTTGGACAGTCAACTTAACCTTATCCAACTGACATTGAATATTTTGCTCAGATTTATTAAGAGTCTCCTCAAAATCTTTCTTTAAATCCTTATATCTCTTGTCAGTAATTATTAAATTTTCATCTATTCTCTCAAAATGCTTTTAAAATTCAATTCTAAATTTCAGAGATTCTTCTCTATCCTTTTCCCTAATTCTCATAAATTCTTCTCTCTGCTGATCAAATTTTAATGCTAATTTTTCACTAGCTTCTTCACTAGTCTTATCTAATTTTAAAAACAATTCATCTCTATTTTCTTCTCTAATTTTCATCAATTCCTCTTTCTGCTGATCGAACTTCGAATTCAATTCCTCTTTCTGCTGACCAAACTTCGAATTCAATTCCTCTTTCTGCTGATCAAACTTCATCTTCATTAGCTTCTTTGTGTTGATCTAGTTTTAAATACAATTTTTCACTTCCTTTCTGAGATTCTTCTTTCTGCTGATCAAATTTAAAATTTAGTATTCTCTCGAAATTTGCCATTATAATTTGTATCTGATTACTATCAACTCCAATAATTCCTGAACTAGTAACACTTTTATTTATATTTGCATTTACTAACTCATCCTCTAAATTAAGGGTTAGAGGGTCTGGTGTGGGATAATCTGGGAACTCCTCTAAACTATCAAACATTTCAATGGTTTCTACATGGCTATCCATAATATTTTGTTTCTTTAAGACTTTAATGATACTCTTTTTAAATTGCAATAATAATAATAATAATAATAATAATAATAATAATAATAATAATAATAATAATAATAATAATAATAATAATAATAATAATAATAATAATAATAATAATAATAATAATAATAATAATAATAATAATAATAATAATAATAATAATAATAATAATAATAATAATAATAATAATAATAATAATAATTATAATAATAATAAGGTATCCATTTCCTGACATCTCCTAACAATCAAGAGAATTAAAACCACAGCAACAAGGCTACAATAAAGAATATTTTATTCTTACGACTCCCATCATTATATGTTTCATTCACTTTTATATGAGTCTTGGTTCACAAATGTTCAACAAATATTAATTACCAAAATAATGATTTATTAATACATGTGGTTAACAATCCATAAACATTATATAACAGATAATTCACATACATTAATAATATAATACCAGTAAATGCAATACAGAGTCAATAATTTACTTGCATGATGATAATTCATAAACTGCACTTATCAATGATACTATATTGATATCTTTAAAACTTGTATTTTAATTTAGACATTGTGATTCTAACTAGCTTTAACTAGACTAATTAACTAGCTTATCTAATTTGATTTTATCTAGTAAATTGAGAAATTTGCATAAAATCAGAATTAATAGCAAAAATGACTCCAAACTATGTCAGCTACATCCAACCAATATTTTTCAACCTCGAACACAGGCCTAAGCCATTCAACTGAGACCTATACAATTGGGCATTAACAAAATAATGACTCTAAATGAATTCAATAAAATCTACAAAAATCTATCAACATCTAATACAGGTTTTCACAACATAAATCGAGGCCTACATGCTTAATCGAGGCCTACACAATTGGACACCAATTGTAACCTAATAAAATAAGATGGGGTGTGAGAAAGAGAGAGAAAGAAGAGAAAAGAAGGAAAAGAATGCTAATAATGTAATAAGAGAGGGGTGTGAAAAAGAAAAAGAGAAAAAGAAATAGAGATACAATAAGAGAAAATGCTAATTGTAACCTACTAGAATAAGAAGAGTGTGTGACAAAGATAAAGTAGAGAGAAAGAAATAATGCTAATAATGAAATGAGAGAGTGGGAAAAGAAAGAGAAAGAGAAATAAATATATGGAAGTAATGATGTGGAGATTTAGAGAGAAATCATATCCTAATGAAATGGGAGAGGGGGGAAAAGAAAGAAAGATAAAGGGAAAATAATTAATAATGAAATGGAGGTAATAATAATGGTAAAGATAAATGATGGAAAATAAAAGAATTGAGAAGGAAAAGAAATGGGGAAAAGTAATAGAAATGATATATATATATATATATATATATCTATCTCTGTCTCCATTATATATATATATATATATATATATATATAATGGAGACAGAGAAGAAATGAGATGATGGAAAGATATGAAAAAGAGGTATGAGAAGAAGATGGAATAAAAGATAAAGAGAAATGAAATGAGATGATAGAAGAAACTCTTAACAAATGTTTTAAAATGGCTGATATGATAGAAAGTTACAAGAAATGACATGAAAAGAAATGGAATAGAATTGAAATGATATAAAATGAACTATAAATAAGAAACTCTAAATGACTCAGCTCAGTGGGTTTACAATAAATTTAAAGAAAAGAGATGATGATCCAGAGATGTATAATCAAATAAAGCTCTAATCCAACACTGCTGACCTATACTGACTATAGTATATTAATAATAATCTAATACTAAACCATACCAAGGATTATTTAAAATCACTAATCCATAATTACCATATTAATCCTACCAAACAATCATACACTCTCTGAATAAGACTAATGATACTTTGTTTTACAAGATTATCTTACAGAATTATATTTATTAAAACAACAAGAGTAAATAACCTCAGGGATTTTAAAACTAACACTCTTGTGCAAAATTAAAGTTTAAGTTAAGTTGCCTAACGAGAATTACTGTGATTAATAAATAAATGACATCTTAGCTGACCATAAAATAATTATAAGATGTTTAATCTTAAAATAATAAACAAAACATATACTAATTCACCAAAATTTAATGAATCAATTTAAATTTAAACTAATAATGACCTATTATTTAAGATATTACTTGAACAGAGAATAGAGCAAGGGAACCTTTAATGTGTTTCCATACTCACAGACAACCACTAAAGACCTCGAATGCAAATGGAATAGAATACTTTAAATATATGAGATTTAAGATGATGATAGATGATGTGTAGTGAATATAAGATAAGGTGAAGCTTTTAAAATAATATTAATTAAAATATTCTTCTAAAGTACTATGATTGTTAATCTGATATTGCATGATCTTTAGTCTCAAAAATATACTGATAATTTAAAATAATAAACTTTTAACTAAGTATTTAATTAGATATCTGCTATAATGCAATTATCTTTATTTGTGATTCAATATGAGAATCATTTTCTTTAACATAGTTTTTTTAATTTTCAAGACAATATCAACTATATTTAATTAACTTAGAATATACTTGTAAATTTCCGAATTGAAAATTCATTAAATTTAAAAATTTTAAATTTTGTGAACTTGGAACCCAAGACAATAATATATTTTCATATAAAAGCAAAACAAACAAACAAAACTTTTGAAATAATAATAATTTGATTTATTAATAATGAGAAGAAATGTTTATAAATGTAGTAGAATACAAACAGTGCCAAGACTGCACTAAGAAGTTTTATAATTATTTGGACTCTTAACAGTTTTATTTAATTTACACTAATACACTTAATAACAAACAAAGGTTATTCACTGTTACTTTCTTTTAATAATTATATTTTTCTCAAAAAAAAAAACATTTTAAACTTTAATTATCATATGTACTTAATAAGCACACTACTATTCTTCTTTATTAGACTAATTGATAACATTATTGTGTCATCTACTAATCAGAATAACACACAAAATTATGTTTATATTGAAAACCCTAAGCTTAATTTTATACTCCTCAACTTAACAAACGCTAAGGTGGAAGAAGCATATTCAACAATATTTTTAAAAATATAATCACTAGTTTCATGGATATAATTAATATCACAGCTAGATATATCTTTAAATCAGATTAAGCTAATACTAAAATTAAACTAAATTAAGTGTATGGGACAGTCATTCATCAGAGATCAGTTATACTTTTTTTTTAAATAAATTTAGTCCACAAAAAATTATTCCCTCAATGTTCTAAAGATAATGATGTAACAGACTTACAAATCCAGCAGCAAAATTCTGGATGAAAATATTAAATTATTATGTGTGAATTGCCACTTATACCATATGCATATTTATTATACTTTAAAATAAATATAACTTATTGTTGGTTAACTTGTGCCTGATAAAACTATCATAGCAACACAATTCAAACATTGATATACCTATGAGCCTTAAATTAGCTACAACTACCTGAAGAAATAAATTTTCTCAAACAAGCTTATCTTGTCATCGCAAATCTAAAACAAATGCAACATCACTTACTGTGGTGGAATTAGCATTAAGTCATCATGAATGATAGGCAAAAAATATAAAGATACTAGGCTCCTTAGAGCTGGAAAAGAATATGGTGGCTTCCAAAAATACCTAACTTCAAGGCAGAAATGAAGATGTCTGGAATTCATCTACAGTACATCTGGGAACTGGAACACCCACCAGAAAAGCACAATCCTCTCATGGGATTTCCAATGCTTATAAATGTGATTGTCATCACTGAAAAATACAATACAATACCCTCTTTTGGGAATACACACTATCAAATCAAGGAAATACAATACAATAAGGATGGGGGATTTTCTCTATTCCATAAGGCATATTCAAAAATTATAAACTGAGCCTAACTCTTGAGGCTAATAAATTCTAACTAATAGCAAGATATATACTTCACGTAAACTAACTAAGTTATTTCCAAGAAATTTATAAAATACAAAATGTATATCCAATGTTCGAACCAACAAAGCAAACTATGTGTCAAATGACTACTGTAGAAAATACTTTAAACTCAAATGCATATAAAATTCTAGACAAGGCACAATGCACACATAACAAAATATACTAATGCTAAAAATATAGTAACTAGTGGACTTTTAAAATTGTAAATTAAATGCAAGAATATTTACTTCTCAATGAATATACAATATTTGTAGTTACTATTAATATAACATTCACAAAACAAATGAATGAATATTCTCTGATAAACTTCTCTAATAAATTAAAATTAAAATTGAGTAAAACATCCCATTTATATGAATTAAGACAGTGATATCTAAATCCCTATAATAAATCTATTAAATAGAAACTAGCTAGTGTAATGCTTGATAAAGAAACTAAATCTACTTAAGAATGGCAAGAAACATTTGCTCATTCAAATAAACCTATTTTGTTTTAAAATTGTAACCCTAGTTTACCTGTATATTTTTGCAAAAAGTGTTACATAAAATTTTAATAGCATAAATATTTTTATGGTTTCTTTTTTAAAAAAAAAACAATAAAGTAGACCATAAAAAATAATACATTAATTCAAGTTCATATTTCCGCTCCGTGATGATTTTTCCATTTCATAATGTGTAGACAATTTATCCAGGTTAAGATATCTATCTGAATTCGAAGCTTCAACTAATACATTTTTTTACATGGCAATCATTTCCAAACGAAAATGATCAATAGTTCATTAATATTTTTTTTTAAACAATTTAAAAAAAAAATTAAATAATAAGATTAAGCCGGCATGAAACAAAATAAATTCTTCAGCTGAACACACTTTTATTTATATATAGGATCCCAAGTTCAAAATTGCATATTATAATAATAATAATTAGCACGCTCTTAATTTTACATATTTGTAAGTGCAAGCTATATATAAGTCATGTGACATCTGACTTGTTATTATTACTATTATTATTTTGCTGTTGTGGCTTTAACTAAATTAAAGAGCTAAGCCTACTAATATATGGAGTATCTGAATTAAGTTCAGGCCCATATGATTTTTTCAGTTGGAGAGCTGACTTTAAAGACATGTAGATGTCTAAAAGTTTCAGATCTTCTTCTAACAATTATCTTTTAGATAAATGCTTTCCTTGAGTTGGTTTTTTAGATCTAATGTCCCAACTCCTCACTGAAGATACCCATAGGTCGAAACCGGTCTGGGGATGGGGACAATCCAAGATAAAAATGATTTGAATGTCTTCTCTTGTAGTAGCATTTATCATAAATAAAAAAAAAGCTTGTTTAGAGCTATTAGCATGCTCTTAATTTTACATATTTGTAAGTGCAAGCTATATATAAGTCATGTGACATCTGACTTGTTATTATTACTATTAATAATAATAATAATAATAATAATAATAATAATAATAATAATAATAATAATAATAATAATAA
Source organism: Epiperipatus broadwayi (assembly GCA_028023455.1). Taxonomy (NCBI): domain Eukaryota; kingdom Metazoa; phylum Onychophora; class Udeonychophora; order Euonychophora; family Peripatidae; genus Epiperipatus; species Epiperipatus broadwayi. The sequence continues at coordinate 1,837,914 of JAQFVV010000133.1, read as the reverse complement.
TAATAATAATAATAATAATAATAATAATAATAATAATAATAATAATAATAATAATAATAATAATAATAATAATAATAATAATAATAATAATAATAATAATAATAATAATTATTATTCTTTATCTGAATTTCTTTATTCTCTTTTAGGAAAACGCTCCTCTTGAAATCTAGTTTTTTTTTAAGTACTTTTCCTAATAATATTCCAAGATGTATTTATTTTTAAATTTAATTTTCTCTGCTTACTTTTAAATATGAGAGTAGAAAAAAATTTACTGTTCAAGATGTTTCTTCATTTATATGCTATATTTAATGCCATAAAGTTATTTTTAAATACTGACAAGTATGTCCATTTATAATGTACCCAATAACTATAAATTCATTATTAATCCTTACAAATTGCTTTAAAGTTTTATTTCTAAATATGTGTCCTTTCTTATGGTGTAAATAAGAATTATCCTTTTAAATGTATATATATATATATATATATATATATATATATATACATTTGCAAACAGATATATATATATATATATATATATATTATCTGTTTGCATTTAGCTAAACAAATCATTTTTATATATGTCAAGATATAAGTAATAACTTTTTAATTTTTCTTTTAAAAAAAAAATCATTCTTTATAGTTTCACTGTAATCAAATGTAGCAGCTTCTTTATAATGTTCTTTTTAAACTTTTTTTAAAAAAAATAATTCTTTTTTTTTTTTACATATACTTTTAATCTAACAGGAAAAATAATTAGCAATTTAATTTCAAAAAAATTTAATACAATCAAACGCTTATCTATGGAGATGATTAATAGTTTGTTCCTTAACCTTACTTCCAAGTACACAAAAATAAACAAGTTAAAGTCATTTAATATGTGAGATGCTTTACTTATCCTAGACATTTTTTACTATAATTTCTGTGTTTCGACTGAAATTCAAATTGTCAGAAAAATGGATTATCTTTTCTTTTAGCCCTCCTTCATTACAAGACGATTTTAAATATTTTTTTTGACAGACTTGTATTTTTTAAGAAATATCAAGTTCTTAAAAAATTACTTTTATTAACAAAAATTTTTTAGATCCACTACCAGTTGAATCAAAATAAGATCAGCCCCTGAATGACACCTAAATCTCCATTTTATCTCACAATTTGTCATCCACCTACAATTCATTTTAAAACCAACAAAAACTATTTTTTATAAAATTTTAATATTCTGACAAACCAGCTGTGGAATCAATCTACTGACGTAATCAATATAATTTTCCCATACCATGTGACCTTCAGCTGCAAAGTCAAAATGTTATTGTTAACAATATTGTGACATAATTTTTTTAATGATATTTTATCCAACCCATAGTAATAAATATAAAATTTAAAGTTATACCCTTTACTAAACCCATAAATATTTCAATGAAGTAACTTTATCCACACATTTGTTTTATTTACTTATTTTAAACAATATTGGAATTAAATTACTTTTTTTATTCTTATGTTTCCATGTCAATGCATGCACATTTTCACATACATCTGGCCTTGGATTAATTGTTTAAAACTATTTTTAAAATTACAACAATAGAATGTTAATGAATATTTAATCTAAATAATTTTTATAACTAGAATGTTAAACTACAAAAACCTAATAACAAATATTCTTATTTTTTTAATAAAAACTTACATATCATTGTTTTAAAATTTATTACTTCCTTATTCCAACTTAATAATAATATCTTATTATTATTCTTTAGACATTAGAATAGATTATACAGTAGTTATTTTAGAATGCATTTAATACTATTTATCAATCCAAAATTATTTTTTTAACATTTTCTTATGCTAAATTATTACTTAACATCCCTTATCAAACCAACTGACACTATTAAAATATTTAGATTATCCTATTTTAACAAAAGGTTAAGCTAAGATAACCTTGATTAACTCTTGGAACTAAGTGACACTTCAGTTAGGTACAATATATAAGCAATGATGAGCTTGATTGTAATATGTTTGTCAAACCAATCCAAGTCAGAGTTGTCATCTATTCCAAGTCAAATTTTCATTTAAAAATACACTTGCAGACCTAAACGGTTTTTTACATAGAAACAGAAGTTATGCAAATATGATGCTGACAAAAAATCAATATTTAATTGTATATTAGGAATATGATAAATATAGGATATGACTATAATAACCTAATAAAACAATTGAAGTATTTTACAATAACCTGAAAAAAGATGCTGACAATGTTAACTCAGTTAAATCATGGATAACATCAACAATACAACCCTCATATTGCAATGAATCTTTGAAAGATCTTCACAAATATCTTCAGAATAGGATTTAGAACATCTACCCAACTTTTTTGAACAATCTTTTAAGTAACACAAAAGTCATAATTTTTTTTGAGTATGCTTTCCAGGTTATATATATAAAATCTCATCTATTGCCCCAGTCTGTAGTTCAGTGTAATATAGGGAATCTTGTGTAACATATCAATGGGAGTCACCCAACAGACATATTTATATAATAAAGCAAAGTTAAATCATGAATACAAATAAATCTTATTTCATCATGAACAAACTATGTAACACATCTTTTGACCTTCTAATGCTTGAGCAGTATATTCAAAGAGTGATGACAAAGAAAAAAACTGTATAGCTAGGGATTCTATTTCATTAAATAAAATTGTTTCTGCATCCTATTTTCCAAAAAAATAAACATCAGTTTTACATACTGAATATTATGTACATAATGATTTTCACTGATATATACATAAATGTTTTTAATGGTGCAGTTCAATTTTGCACTATAATTTTGGCAGCAACCTGCTGAAAGTTAGATCAGAAATCGTCAGACTTATTTTGGTATTATGTTTATCTATTCAGATTAAGTTGAACTGTATAAGTTTTGTAGTATTAAATATTTTGTGAAAAATGTATAATTTTTTGAGTTTTATTAATTTGAAAATTAAGAAGATACATTTTAAATTTTATTAGAATTATTTATTATCAAGCAATATTACTTAAGAATACCAAACTCTCCATGCAGTAGGTAGTGCCACCAGCTGCAAGTCTTTATAATCCATCGAGGCAGGAAGTTGCATGTATAAAATCTCGATCTAATGCCTTCTTATACAACATCTTTAGGCTAGTTACTAGTTTGTTGCTCTTATCAGTGGCGAGCCTTGAATTTGAGAGCACAGCACCTTGATCTTAGGATCTAATGTAAGCTCTCATCAGTGAGTTTTTACCTATTTTTTGTAAACTATATAGTTAGGAGCCCAATATGAACTTGATGGCACTAGTTTAATGAAAGTTTACTATTATTAACAGCGTGTGTAAGCATATAAAATGTTGATGATGCAATATTTTTTATTGAAAGATAATAAAATTAACAGGGAGCAAAATACAAATCTGTTTTTAGAAAAAAATAAATTTATTTATGATTGTACCAAATTTAAGAATTGAAGATATTAATTTCAATACCTTTAAAGTCTTGGAATTTTCTTCTGATATTTTTAGGTAAAAAAAATTTAAGAAAATCTTAAAGAAATATTATGATAAAAATAATAAAATGGTAACATTTGGGAAATTTTTTTTTTAGAGATATTTGGATTTTAAAAATGTAAAGCAATAACACTAAATTTTAGAATTATGATTTTATAAAAAAAAGAAATTAAAAAATGTTACCTTAATTAAATAAATATTTATTAAAACAATATTTTTAATTAGTTTTTACAATTAAAAAAACAAAAAAAACATTTTATGTGTTTAAAATCAAAGGTCCAATACAGGATTCCAATAATCTTTTCAAAAAATAAGTACTTATTCTTTCAGATTTTTTCTTCACTATTAATAGTTATGTAAGATTCAATATGCTTGATGTATATAGTGAAATTAAATTCATAAAAAATTACACTAATATTTCTTAAGGCTAAGCGCTTTCAGAGCATTCGACTCCATATTCATAGCCTCCAAACCTAATAAGTTATGCAAATCTATGCAACCTCATTTATATTGTCCATCTCTTTGATATAGAAAAGCATGTATCCTTCCTGTTTATTGCCTTTAAGTCTCTTTCTATATACCATGCTTCTTTCACCTTCCTCTTGATGTCATTTCTCTCAGTGGAAACTATTTCAGCACATGCAGGTTTAAATTCATGATTAGCCTCTTTTTGGTGGTCCACAAATACTGAGCTGCCTTCATTTCTGTTTAATACTCTTTTGTACAAGTATTTGTGTTGAGATACTTTATTGTTTATAGTGCCTTGGGTCTCACTGTAATATACTGCTCCACAGTTATCCTGAGGGCATGCCATTTTGTACACCACATGTGGCGTTTATTGTTTGTCAATTTTATTCTTCGAATTGTTAATAATTCTATTAGTGTTAGGATGAGTTCGAAACCTACTGTGAATTTATTCTGTAATTTTTTGACTAGTTCTTTTGCAATATTAGGTATGTATGGTAGACATATATGTTGTTTTTTGTTCTTTCTTGGTTGATTTATGTTTTCATAAAATGTTTTGATTCTTTTATTGATGGTTACTAAATCGTAACCAACCTTCATTAGATCACTAATATACTTGTTAATATTTATCCTTCTTTCCTCTTCATATTTGCATAAATGGTAATTCCTGAACAAAAAGGCAGAAAGCCCTGCCAATTTGTGGGCTTTGGGAGTTTTGGAGTTAGTATGGATGTATCCTCTAATGTTTAGTGGTTTTTCTTTCATATTGTAATTAAAATATCTGTGCATTCTTTTTATTATTAAGTCCAAGTAATTAATTGTATTCAACTCATTCTCTTTAGTGCAGTTAAATATCAAGTTGGTATGTGCCTGTATTTCATCCAGAATGGCTGTTATTATTAGTTTAGTTGCTGCAATGAATATGTCATCTACATACCTACAATAAATTATTCCATGTACTTGTTCTTGGAACTGTGATATAAACTGTTTTTCTAAATAACCGATACAATACTAGATACAATACCACTAATGGGGAGTCCCATGGGCCATCCATTATTCAACCTATACCATTATTCAACCTATACCATTTATATTCAAACGTCGCAAGTATATTCTCATCGAACCATTTCATAAAGTCAATAATAAATTCTATCTTTTGTTCAGGACAGTGATTATTATGAAGCTCTTCTTTAATTATCCTAATTGAACCTTTTCTGTTTATCGATCCATAGAGTTCAGATTTATCTATGGGAGCTATTTTGAAACTGTCCTCAATGGCTGCATCTTTGATTAAATCAACAAACTCAAACGAAGATTTTATAGTATATTTGCCAAATCCTATCAAGTCTATTAACCATGAATTTATTAAATTTGCTGTGTTTGCATAATGTGTGCCTCCAAAATCAAGCATTAGCCTTAATGGAGTTCCTTGCTTGTGCATTTTGGCATTTGCAAACATCCGTGGTTGTGATGTGGCAGATGGATATATTCTATTATATTCAGCTTGATTGATCCCTTTATATTTATGTTTGTGTAGGACCAAAGAGATAAACTTTTCTCTGTTCCTTCTATTGTTAAATTCAGCTGTTAACTTGAATCTTGGACCTAAATTCGTAGGAGGAGGATGGAATCAACCCAAAATGGAAATAATAGCAGACACAGAAGCAGCTCTAATAAATTATCCAACGAGAGATACTGTTGTTCATGAGATTAATAAGATTATTAGAGATAAGAAATTGAATACTGAAAATAATGGCTGGAACAATAAAGGTAAGAATGCAAAAAAGTTCTTTAATCAAAATAAAGTCATTTGTATTAAAGAAGACAAAGGCAATGGTTTTTTAATAATGCATGAAAAAGAATATAAAGAAAAAATGAGAATACAAATTCAAAAATTAGACTTTGAGTTAACAGCTGAATTTAACAATATAATGAACAGAGAAAAGTTTATCTCTTTGGTCCTATGCAAACATAAAAATAAATAGATCAATCAGCTAAATATAATAGAATATATCCATCTGCCACATCACAACCACGGATGTTTGCAAATGCCAAAATGCACAAGCAAGAAACTCCATTAAAGCTAATGCTTGATTTTGGAGAAGCACATTATGCAAACACAACAAAATTAATAAATTCATGGTTAATAGACTTGATAGGATTTGGCAAATATACTGTAAAATCTTCGTTTGAGTTTGTTGATTTAATCAAAGATGCAGCCATTGAGGACAGTTTCAAAATAGCTGCCATCGATATATCTGAACTCTATGGATTGATAAACAGAAAAGGTTCAATTAGGATAATTAAAGAAGAGCTTCAAAATAATCACTGTCCTGAACAAAAGATAGAATTTATTATTGTCTTTATGAAATCGTTAGACAATAATATACTTGCGACGTTTGAATATAAATGGTATAGGATGAATAATGGATGGCCCATGGGACTCCCCATGAGTGGCATTGTATCTAGTATTGTTATTGTTTATTTTGAAAAACATATTATATCGAAGTTCCAAGAACAAGTACATGGAATAATTTATTGTAGGTATGCAGATGACATATTTATTGCAGCACCTAAACTAATAATAACAGTCATTCTGGATAAAATGCAGGCACATACCAACTTGATATTTAACTGTACTGAAGAGAATGAGTTGAATACAATTAATTACTTGGACTTAATAATAAAGAGAATGCACAGATGTTTTAATTACAATATGAAAGTAAAACCACTAAACATTAGAGGATACATCCATACTAACTCCAAAACTCCCAAAGCCCACAATGGCAGGGCTTTCTGCCTTTTTGTACAGGAATTAAAATTTATGCAAATATTAAAAGGAAAGAAGGATAGATATTAACAAGTATATTAGTGATCTAATGAAGGTTGGTTACGATTTACTAACCATCAATAAAAGAATCAAAACATTTTATTAAAACATAAATAAACCAAGAAAGGACAAAAAACAACATATATGCCTGTCATACATACCTAATTTGCAAAAGAACTAGTCAAAAATTACAGAATGAATTCACAGTAGGTTTTCGAACCCCTCCTAACACTAATAAAATTATTAACAATTCTAAGGATAAGATTGACATACAATCAACACCACATGTGGTGTACAAAATGACATGCCCTCAGGCTAACTGTGGAGCAGTATACCATGGTGAGACCCAGGCCACTATAAACCATAGAGTAGCTCAACACAAATACTTATACAAAAGAGTATTAAACAGAAATAAAGGCAGCTCAGTATTTGTGGACCACCTAATAGAGGCTAATCATGAATTTGAACCTGCATGTGCTGAAATAGTTTCCACTGAGAGAAATGACATCAAGAGGAAGGTGAAAGAAGCATGGTATATAGCAAGAGACTTGAAGGCAATAAACAGGAAGGATACATGCTTTTCTAAATCAAAGAGATGGACAATATAAATGAGCTTGCATAGATTTGCATAAATTATTAGGTTTGGAGGCTATGAATATGGAGTCGAATGCTCTGAAAGTGCTTAGCCTTAAGAAATATTAGTGTATTTTTTTATGAATTTAATATCACTATATATGTCAAGCATATTAAATCTTACATATTCTTTGTAAGTTGAAACTAAACAAAAAAGTAAAAAAAAACAAAAAAAATAATGTCATATCATTATATACTTTGATTACATGACGATGACTCTTCTCCTTGCATCTGCAATGCCTATTAAAAATTTACATTGTGCACTTGCTGTCAAATTGGTTTGTCATCTTTGTCCTACAGTTTAGCTTTTCTTTTCCAAAAGACCACACATTCTAACAAACATTAAATAGCCAATGACATGTAAAGGCCTTTTCAATAATTCTTCCTAAATAAAATAAAAACAATAAGGAAGAAGCTGACACTACTTAGTAATCTCACCAATTATTGAATAAAATGAATATCAGATTTTCCTTTTTTGTTTTACCTCTATCTAAACTTAGAAATTATTTTTAATTTTAACTCTCATTTACCTCATTGATTTATTTACAAATTTTAATATATACAAATAGTGACCACTAGAAAACAGAGAAAAAACTACCTTGAAAATGACTTTTGAAATGTATATATAACTACTAGTCTGTGAACCACAGTACATTGAATCTGATTGAATTTTTAGTATGTCAGTTTGCTAACTCTCTTTTAATTTTACCAGCAAAATTTTTTTTTCCAAATACTTCGATATTATGCCCAATTCTAAGTCTAAAATGTATTATATTCTCTATTATGTATTCCCAATGGAAATGTATTTAGCTACTGAATAGAAAGTAGTTACTTTGTGTTTTATTCGATGTTATGTGTGTATATATATTGTAACGGTCAGAAAACGTGTGACTCGTAAACATAGTGCAGAATTCGACCACCATACAGAACAGCAGCACCATCGAGTAGCGAAGCCACCCGTGGTACTGAGTTCGAACATAGTTTATCGGTTCCACAATACAATCCACGAAACAACGCCTCTGATGCGACATTAGTAAATATTTCCTTAGGCACGGTGGTCAGGGAGATGCAAGAGATTCATGATTTTATTCTCAAGCTAGCCAATACTCAAACTAATATTAATTAAACATTCATATTTACATAATCAAGGAAATATTATATAGAATGGGTATCGAACAAATGAAACGTAACTGCAGACATATAGTTTAAAATTATTTATTAATACATTTTAATAAAATCATTTACTAATATTTTGTGGATTTAAAGCTTCAGTAGCGGAATTTGCGACATGATTATATTTTAAAGAGTACATTTATTTATTTAGACATTATTTTATATTGAGGATTTCAGTAGCGGTATTTCCGATACTGTAATGTTTACAAAAGGAATACATTTATATTAAGGCTTAATCTAGCTACCTAAAATTCTCGAGTAAGTATTTCGAATGCATGCTTTGGGGAATTTACACCTTTGCAATGCAAGAGTCTAAAGTATGGGTTATAAGAGTAATGGCAGACATATATTTATTTAATTAAAATATTTATTTATAACTAAGGGCAAACATTTATTTGAGAGTGAATTACGAAGATAATGCAGAGGTGGAGTGATATATATAGAATAATAAAACGAAGTAAAGGAACATGTGGTACGCTTTAGAAAGGCGATATGGAATGGCAGTATATCGAAACTGCAAGGCTTCAAATGGGTTTATAAGAATGTCGGACAGGTCTCTGCCGCGGCCCGACGAAGTAAGGTGTCACATAAGCATAACCAGGGACAAGCGGTACGTGGCGCAATTTGCCCGCTGGCTGCATGACATTGTCAAATCCTACAGGAGCACCCATTAAGACCGCTTGTGTAGGACGACTGGGGTTAATTTCAACCCTGAAGAATCCGGAAATTTCGTGGCAGAATGGGTCATCGCGTCTCTAAAACGTAACACATGTATACTGTATAAATGGTTATGATGAGATTTAAATAAATTTCTAACTTGGCCCTACATTACCAACATTTACTCAAGAACTCTGGCGACTCTCAAAGAAATGGGATCTTCTAGAATTATTCATTAAATTTAATAAATACAAAATATATATAAACTGGGCGTTATTACAACTGATATGCCAGCCATTTGCGAAGTAGTAGACCCTGCATTACAATAATGATGCACTGAATGCGTGTCGATTTATATGAAAGTTAAGTTATTAAAGAAAGTAAATATTAATGAAAATTGGACACGCATTCATTGTTTTAAGCGATCATAGATTTAAACTTTGAAATTTGAGATGATGATGAGCATGCAATAAGTAAATAATAACTATAGATAGAATTTAGATTTGAGAAATACGCACCCAAGAAAGACAGAGTGAGATAAGCTAGATTATTAGAGAAAATTTACATATTAAATTAATTATTCAGTTTTAGTTATACATATGGTAGTTTTACATTTTATAATTTAGATAAGTAGTATGAAGAAAAGCTATAGCATATTATTAGAGTACTCTAGAGTTTGAATACAGACAGGTACCTGTTTTATAAGACATTTTCTGATTCCATTAGTTAAGTAGCAAATAGTTCATGAATGGCAATTCTTTCTTGTATTTAGACATTTCATTTTACTTTCGCAGCAGCAAAAAGTTCACGAGTTGCAATTCTTTCTTGTATTAAGATATTCATTTAATTTCATGGCAGCAACAGCTTTCTCATTCATTTCAGGCAGCAGATCTTCATGGTGAATTTATGATGGGCAATGAAAGTTCAGCATAATAGGCCATCTCCCGATGGAGAATAATCTAGGTGCTTTACTCGGTCATACCTTGGCAGGAACAAATTATTTTTATTATTTTGGAGACTCTCAGTGATCGAGAGCAAAGCTAAAATTTAAGTCAATGTCTCCAGCAAGTCTAAGATATCCTCTTTTTTTATCTTGATCTTTCACATTTTTGTTAAGATATTTTTAGGTTCTACTTAATCTGCCCTGAGGATAATCAATGCATTTAGTTGGTTTTTTAATTCAAGAAAGCTGCCGTTCTATTGTTTACATTTTACATTTACTAATTATATTTTGGGGAATTTTTCTTTAATTAATCTATTATCTATCACTGACCGATGCTTTTAAATTTCAAAAAGCAAAAAGGGAACATAAGATTATTTTAACTTTTAATTAAATATTACATCAGATATTTTTAGAATTATTATTAAATGAAATTTAAACAAAGCAATAAATACGAACTTTATAATCCAAAATAAATGATTAAAATTATACAAAATTATATAACTAAAAGAAATCTAAATTATATTATTTTATCCCTATTTATTGCGTTTACTTTGAGATCGAAATGTGTGCGTGTTTATGCTGAATTCTACATATATTTATACATTTTTAATATTGTTACACACACAATTCGATATCAAAAAGTTTAAATTTGGGTGGGATAGACCGGTCAGTGAGAGACGACAGAAAAAGGTGAAACTTAAGATTCGAATACGAATCTTACTGTTTCAATATGAAAAACAAAAAAACAAGTTAAAAACTTGCTAACGCTTGTATTTATGTCAACAGATGGCATTCTACCAAAACACCATCAAGCATATGTTTACATAAACTTCAGAGTACGCATTCACTATCTCTAACTTTAATTGCACTTTCAGATCATGATTTCAATCTATTTGCTATCATCAGTGAAAGACAGGAATTTTAAAACCTAGATCTAAACACAAACTCTGAGCGTTTATGAAACAGTTTCTATTCAACTTGCAAGCGTGAATTTTTTAGACATGTAATGTCTTCAAAATCAGCATAGCAAGCCAGATAGCTATATGGGTCTGATCTCAGTTCAGCATCACCACATAGTAGAAGCCTCTGCAATGTATATCATTGCTAGAAAGACCACAAAGGTACATTTATGAAAAACAAAAACAAGTTATAAACTTGCTAACACTTGTATTTATGTTAACAGATGGTGTTCTACCAAAAACACTCTCAAGCATATGTTTACATAAACGTCAGAGTATGCATTCACTATCTCTCACTTTAATTCCACTTTCAGATCATGATTTCAAGCTATTTGCTATCATTAGTGAAAGACAGGAATTTTAAAAACTACATCTAAACACAAACTCTGAGCGTTTATGAAACAGTTTCTATTCAACTTGCAAGCATGAATCTTTTAGACACGTAATGTCTTCAAAATCAGCATAGCAAGCCAGATAGCTATATGGGTCTGATCTCAGTTCAGCATCACCACATAGTAGAAGCCTTTGCAATATATATCATTGCTAGAAAGACCACAAAGGTACATTTATGAAAAACAAAAAAACAAGTTAAAAACTTGCTAACACTTGTATTTATGTCAACAGATGGCATTCTACCAAAATGTCTAAAAGATTGATGCTTGCAAGTTGAATAGAAACTGTTTCATAAACGCTCAGAGTTTGTGTTTAGATATAGTTTCTAAAATTCCTGTCTTTTACTGATGATAGCAAATAGCTTGAAATCATGATCTGAAAGTGGAATTAAAGTTAGAGATAGTGAATGCATACTCTGACATTTATGTAAACATATGCTTTATGGTTTCTTTGGTAGAATGCCATCTGTTGACATAAATACAAGTGTTAGCAAGTTTTTAACTTGTTTTTTGTTTTTCATAAATGTACCTTTGTGGTCTTTCTAGCAATGATATATATATATATATATATATATATATATATATATATATATATATATATATATATATATATATATATTGCAGAGGCTTCTACTATGTGGTGATGCTGAACTGAGGTCAGACCCATATAGCTATCTGGCTTGCTATGCTGATTTTGAAGACATTATATGTCTAAAAGATTCACGCTAGCAAGTTGAATAGAAACTGTGTCATAAACGCTCAGAGTTTGTGTTTAGATATAGTTTCTAAAATTCCTGTCTTTCACTGATGATAGTAAATAGCTTGAAATCATGATCTGAAAGTGGAATTAAAGTTAGAGATAGTGAATGCATACTCTGATGTTTATGAAAACATACACTTGACGGTGTTTTTGGTAGAATGCCATCTGTTGACATATATATATGTATATAAATATAAATAATATTATAAATCGATAACTGTATTTCTTCAAAATAATATACGCAAATTTAAAAATACATATTTAAAAATACAGTATTTAAAAGCTTGTAAAAAATATATGTATAACAGTCACTTAGAGCCCTTTCAACTTACTTGTAGCTTTGTCAACTATCACGTTTAAAATGTCAGCTTTCCCATAATTCAATGATGTCAACTTTCCCATAATTCTGTGATCTTAATGTTTGCTGCTTGCCTATTAACCAAATGTTGTTTGTATTTACATATTAACATCGACTCTTTAATTTTCCTTTTATTATTATTTCTTTCAGTTTCCAATATTTTTACGTTGTTATAATTAAAATCAAAACCACGTATACATGATTTATTATTATCATAAAAGACAGAAGTTGATAAATTATCATTATTTTTAAAATTTTGTATAATGATAATTTATATATACAAAACAAAATTTTAAAAATAATGATAATTTATCAACTGCTGTCTTTTATGACCATAATAAATCATGTATATATGGTTTCGATTTTAATTATAACAACGTAAAAATATTGGAAATTGAAAGAAATAATAATAAAAGGAAAATTAAAGAGGCGATGTTAATATGTAAATGCAAGCAACATTTGGTTAATAGGCAAGCAGCAAATATTAAGATCACAGAATTATGGGAAAGTTGACATCATTGAATTATGAGAAAGCTGACATTTATATGTGATAGTTGACAAAGCTACAAGTTAGTTGTAAGCGCTCTAAGTGACTGTTATACATATATATATATTTATAAGCTTTTAAATACTGTATTTTTAAATATTTATTTATAAATTTGCATATATATATATATATATATAAGTGACTCTAAGATTAATTAATAAATTTATGTAATATATGTCTACCTCCTACTTAAAACTTTTGGATATGTTTTAAAATATAATATCATTTATAAGCATTGTTTACTTTTTTGCATAGTGTGACATTTGACAAAAACAATTGTTGTGACTAAATATATTAATGCATTAATATTACCCACGTTATCGAAATATATAAAATATTATAAGTATATTATAATTCTAATTTATAATATATAGGCTGTTTGAACTCATATATATGTGTGATCAAGTGTATGAGTGGTATGAGATAGCAAGGATGGATGACAGTTGAGTGAAAGTCTGAGTTCAACCCCCTGATATATTACATATACAAGTGCAGGTATGGAAAAGCCTGTGTAAAAAAAAAATCATAATTCTAATTTAATTGAAAATGTTGAATCCTGTTTACAAAGATTAATACAATTTCTTATAGTATCTCACTTTTTAACTAAATCACACGTTTTAACACCTAAAAACATTATACAGCACATTACACTGAGACAACTGTTAAATACAATTATACAAACTGTACTTTTAACAAAATATATTTGCTATTATATTCATTTATATTTCATCAAAACTGATTTGGTTAAAAATAGTTACCAAATGATAAGCAGAGTTCTATTGTTTTTCACTTTTGTTTTGCACCTTAGGCAAATAAATAAAACAAAAGCTAGTTCTTGGCAATATGGATTAGGATAACATAATTTTATAGTTTGTTTTTTATTTGTTCTGAAGATTTTATGTCATTGAAAGTACTTAAATACATTTATTTTAGACAATTGGAGTCTGTTTGGTGTCTGGACGCATTGCATTTGTTTAAGGCAACATAATATAAACATGTCTGTATTGTGGTTCATTTTCTACTATATTATGTTAAATATTGTTATAGAATGATTGACCCAAGAAATAAAATTTCCAGCACCATAACCCAAATTCAACTTTACATGGCATTATTTTCACATCACCCCTCTTTTTCATTATAATTTTGTGAAAAAAGAAAAAAAAATGTTCATTGTCAAATATATTGTTTTATTTATATGAATTTTTTTTTTCATCTTTAAAGCCAAAGTAAGTTTAAATAGACAAGAAGAGTGATGATACCGATTCTTATTTGTGGTATATATATATTGAGCCAGATTAATATTGAATTCAATGGTGTTATTACAATAAATTTTTAAAAAAGGAAAAAAAATATTAAGGTTTTAATTGTAATTAAACATTTAATGTTTAAACTTTTACTATTATTTAAAAAGAGTACATGTATCAAAATACATACACGTTTATATTTAAAACAGATCATTTTAATGTTTATCATTTATTTTAAAATAGTTTTCTGATACAGCTTGTTTTATTTTTTAATCAATTTGATTTAAAAACAAGCTGGCTAGCTAATTACATTCCTGTTGCTTTTATATTAATTATTTTGAAGGTCATTCTAAAAGCAAAGATTTAATTATGTCATTGTTTTTTTATAATCCCTGGATAGAATTATTAGATTAGATTGAGTGGGAGATTAAGATTTGCCCCTATCCCGAGGCATAGAATTTAACAACAAGGCTAGATTATGCGGGAAATGAAGTGGATGTATAAATAGCTTTAAAAATTTTATGGGAGATTCTATTCTATCGTAGAAGATTGAATAAGTCAATACTCCATCAAAGTGATTTGTTTCAGCTTCTTATTTCCAATATTCATTCGGATTAACCTGTTCAATGTTTGTTCCATTAGCAGTATGGACAATTAGTTTTAAAAAGCAAAATTTGCAGTTACTAGATTAATTTTGCTTTCTCCAGGATGCCAAAATAGACTGATATACGTTTTCAAACCAACAATGTGTTGTGCTAATTTAACACAGAAGACAGTCTCATGGCTGCCAAATCTCCTTCAATCCTGCTATGAACACTAAAACTAAACAAGACCTCACTGCCTCTACCTTGCCTCTGTCAAAGGACCTGACAAAGGACTAAAATAAATGTGCCCTCTCTATGTTAACTGTGCTTTATCATAAGCTAAAATTTTCTTTCATTCTTTCCAGGGTAAATTTCTTTTAATTAAACCTTCACTCAATCTAATTATCAATCCGTATTCATAAGCCACATGTAGCCTCATATTTAATATTTGTTGTAATTTCTTGTATTTTGCAGTGTGTCTTTGAATCTTAGTTTTAAGATTCCATGTTTGCTTTCAACTTTTGTTTATTGGAGAGTGACAAGTGAGTTTTATATTTTTATGTCTAACTTTTTATAAGTGCTTTAGCAGTTGTGTATATTTTAAATGCTTACCTGTAATTATGTAACATGATTTTAAATACTGTGTTTGTGCTTTTGCAAACTACCAAAAATCTTTTGTTTGGCAAATTTATTGTCCTAGTTTTCCACAGGTAGGGATTTTGTTTCTTCATTTTTTATATCTTAGAATGTGGAAACTAGAATTGTTTTTCTTTGTAATTTTATAAGTTGCCAGCGGGAAAATAATATTTATCTTTTTTTAAACTGGAGGTGAGAAAGACTTTCGTTTTGCTAAAATATTTAATGCTGTAATATTTCCATACTCATGTGTACTCTCCGATAGATTTCATATTTACATGTGTAAATTTATCAGAGCATGTACTCAGAATTTGTTTTGTAAGATTATTTTTTTATAATGCTTGGGTGGACGTAACTGCTTTTCTAAATATTTGCTTGTTTCCTATTGAGACCTTTAATTATTATTTTTAAAGGAGTTTTTGCCAATCATTTAGTTAGGGGATTCACCAGTTTTAATTGTTTGTTTTCCTTTCATTTTAAATCATGCTTTTCCATTGTTCTTGAGGTAAATCAATCATCTTTATTTTAAACATAATAATAGGTGCAGTTTCTACCTGCATATGACATTCGTAGTCCCAACACATTTTCGGACCTCAAAAAGCTCACCGGTGCTGGTTTCATTGAATTATTTCAAGAATGTATTGATTAAGTATCTGAATGGGAAAACCAATGTTTGTGTGAATCTGCTGCTGAATGAAATTTTTTCCCCCCTTTTTATAATTCATAATTAGAAGATCAGTAGGTCTGCCAGAGCATTACATTTAGTCTTTCTGATACATGCCTGAGCTAATCTTATGTGTTAACTTATAAATTTTTTTTTATAAGTCTTCTCTTAATAAACTTTTTAATTTGCTTAAACTTAATTTGGCTGATGTTTGTTTTGGTTCTTTTATTTCTTAATTGTCTAAACAATTTTAAAATCTTTTGTTTCTCTCTGAGTTTAGTCATCGCAAACCATCATCATCATCCATTCTGATCTCAGTAAATAAATTTTACAGATGTGATGTGATGTATTATGGCTTCTCCTTAAACGAAGTCAAGAATATCTCAGCAATTATGCTCAGATAAACCTGTTAGTCACTTTATTTTACATTCCCCACTCTAAATTTACCCAAAATCTGCTCTATCCCATTTCCACAACATAATATTTGTCAACTCTATAACCTTTATATATAAACCCCCATTATATTTTCCCAAACCTAGCATAAAAACCAATAATTCACTTTCTGTATAATCACTCTTTTCATATTTATTTTTCCACAACTTCATTGTATGTACCCTTTCTGTTTACAAACATTTACATTCAATTAACAAATGCCTAATATTTTCTATTCATTCCTTACATAATTTACAAAATTAATCACCCATATTTTTCCATTTACATGTATATTCTTTTGTAGCTAAAGAAAACATAGTTATCTGGTGGCGCCCTCTGTGATCAGAATGGATTGAATGCCTCATACAATATATATATTCGCTGACAAGAGATGTTATGTAATCATGTTTTAGGTACCAAATGTGTTTTATTAAATATGATGTTTTTCCAAAAACATGTTTTATATGTATAAATGGGTTAAAAAAGAAGTACAGTTAGTAAATAATAGTAATTTAATTCTAAAATTAATTTCAAATAGACATTTTTCTTACTCTAACATTATATAAAAATGTAAAACTATATTGTACATTATATGAACTTGACACTTATAACTGAAATATTTATTTTATATCAGACACACCATCGCATCAACCACCTAACCTGTAGACAAATTCAAATCCAGTCCAAACAAAAGTATAAAGCCAAGACCAAACTGAATTCAAACCCAACTCACAAGCTCAGATCAAGTCAATGGATAACATGTTGATGGCACATGACTATGCACCAAGGAACTAGCTCAATGGATGACTCTACTAATAACCATGGAAATTATGAATCAATTCATATATGCATGTTTGGGTTGCCAATACAGACAGTGAGCATTAATATTAAAATAGTAATTAAATAATAAAGTTAAAAACCAAATATGTTATATAAAATGTTTATAAGATCAAATATATTTGTTCAAATGGTTTATGATTAATATATATATATATATATATATATATATATATATATATATATATATATATATATATATATTACCTCTAGTCTTTAAAAATGGATTTCATGATTTACAAGAAGAATGGCAGTCATTATCATATGCCAATAACTATTATGCAATTATAGGAGGAATTTTATATGTCTATGCCCGACAAGTAAATAAACGCATATAATGGTATTTGGCTTGGTCAGAAATTATTATTCTAATTTTAAAAGAGTCGAATGTGAGATTTATTTTTACACATCCATAAAGCAATTCATAAAAAGCAAGATAAGTATTTAGGGCATAACTTTACTGTTTAACAAAGAACATATTTAATAATAAATAAATATGAAGTTGTTTGACTTTAATAAAATCAATTCATTATGATTTACCAGCACGAAAGTGGGGCTTTATTTGAACTGAGAAATAAATGGTACTGATGACTAAAGAGCCTTGAGAACAAATATAACATACGCTGGCTTGTCAGTGATTTGAGAAAATAGAAGGGTGGTTTGTATTTTACAAGTCTTTTATGCCCTATGAAAGATCTATGGAACACAGGGAAAGCCATGCTGGGTCATAGCCATGAACCTTTGGTGTTTCAAATATAATATGAGTGAGGGAAAAAGTGCTTTCTTCCTAAGTATTTAAACTAACAATAATAGCACCAAGGACAAGCCTGTAAAGCAGGTGATGGCTCACATCAGCAACATTTGAAAGATGGTGACTTAATAATCATTATATTTAAGTAATACAAACCATTTTATATAAGTAATGCTCTACATAATGGCCTGTTCATGTTAAATTAAAGTCAAATGTGCTTAATACAAAAATACTTAACATAATTATATAATTATGCTAATTATGCCATAAATATCATGCCCTCCCTGAATACTAATATATAGCTTAAAATTTAAATTAGAATATATTGATTTTATTCCCTTTATCAACCTTTACAAAACAGTTTAATATAATTAATATGAATAAATAAAAATTTGTGAAATTCTTCAACTCAATAATTAATAGAACTGTATTAAATTAGTTTTAGAGGGCAAGAATTACTATAAAACTTACTACTATATTATTTTCATGAGGTAAGTTTAATGAAAGAAATAATTATCGAGTTGAAGCATTATTGGTATATAATAAAAAATAAATGACATTAATAATTATTCAATAAATATACAATAAAGTTAGTGAAATGAAACACCATCTTAAAAAAAGGAATGTTAATAAAATATTAAATTTAAAAACTAGAGATAGAAATAGAGAATGACTTATACAAATTAAGACATAATAAAATGAGAAGAGCTTTTCCAGTAATTAATTTAAAAGGTGGTGCAAAGTAAAGTTCGGAAATTGACCAGAAAGTTACAGTTCAGTAATGAAATATATTCCCTTTCTTTCCATGGCTGGTTCATAAGTTTACATGACAGAGTCTGATTGAGTTGAAACACAGGCATGCATTTTAATTTATACGAATAGCATTTGGATTAATTTCATTCAAGTTTTGGCAGTTCATGATTGGTGTGGTGTGGAAAAAGTTTATTTTGCAGCTAGATTGAAAATTTTCTGGAGACAACAGACAACAGGCACAGCAATCAGATTCCCAATGTAGCCAAGCACCATGATGAAGACACTATAAAAATTCATAATTTAAATGGACATAGCTTCTGGCAGAAAATTCTCTTGAAAATATGGCTTCTCCGTTCATAAAATTTTTCCAGCTATTTAAACCTATCCTATGGTTTCATGCTCATTCTGATTCCTGATGCCTTCAGGCTAAAGCTTCTTACATTATCAAAAGTTACAATTTTTGTTAATTGATTTAAGATACATTTTTTTCGATAAGGCTTTCAAACTCATTAACTTTCAATTCATTTTCTAATTAGAAAATGTATTTGTAAATCTGAAAAATGATTTTAATTAAGAACCATCCTTACATTTTAAATTATTATTTTTTGCTAATTAATAAAAATATTCCCATTGTCTTTCGTAAATGATGATCTGAAAACTTATCGAAAGAATGTAGCTTTTAATCAGTGAAAGTTAAACAAACTGGTAAAATTAAAAAAAATATCAACAATTGTAATATATTAAATCAGTGTATTATCTTGCTGGTATGTAATAGTGATTGCCAAATTGCATTTTAAAATTAAGTAAATTTTATTAGTAAATTACCTGAGAGTGATAAAGACTCATACTGTTCAAGATATGCTAAGCCCTCTGGCAGGATGTGTATAAGGTTTCATATGCAGTTTGTCAGGTGAACTAATTTTCAATAATATTAAAATCATAATTTGTAAGTGTTATGATTAAGTATGTTTTGATACTTTATTATTATTAAATGATAGTTAGAAAGAATTAAATTTATAACTCTTCTAAAACAACATTTGTAATCAATCCTTAAGCATATATTTATTGTGATTTAATTATCACTAATTAATTATCACTAATTAATTATCACTGATTAATTATCACTAATGAATATAGGAAAAAAAGTATTAATTATATGCACCCACCATGCTGTCATTGGTCTATATTTAATTGTACCATAATTCACTGTAATAAAAGGTATAAATATGAACATAAGTAGTAAAGGGGACTATCAATAAAAAGAACAAGCAGGAGAGATATTAACATCTGGACAACAAAATTAAAGGTATCAAGAAGAAGCAATAATAAAACACTGGATTTGAAATGACAAAAAAAACAAAAAAATATATATTGTGATTCTTAACTTATAAAGTAGGAAATTTCACTGGCTTCTGTGCATCTGACCTGCTTATTTATAGATTGACAATCACTAAAATTTCATACTGAGAGAGCACTTGCAAGAACATAAACTGATGATTAGAAGAGAGAAAACAGATGTGTCTAAGGAAGCGGACCATGTATGGACCAATGAACATACGTTCAATTGGGAAAATACAAAAATATTGGATAAAGAAGAAAAGGTACAAAGAAGAAAATTTAAAGAAGCTGCTCACATGACAATGGCAAAAAATCACATAAGCCAACCTAGTGTGACTATACATAATGTATGGAAATCACTAATCAACTTTGCTCTGAGGAAAAAGTGGAGAAATCAGGAGGAACCTCATAGATAAGTATATGAAATTACTACATACTGTTGCCTTTGGCAGGATGGCTCAGTTGGTTAGAGCATTACCTTAAATTTCAATAATCAAGAATCTAAGGACCCAGGTTCGAATCCCATGCTAGTACTGTCACTGGTCAGGCCAGCAACACCTGAAAAAGAGGGGAGAAAAATATCTCTCGAAACGTTGTGCGTATACTATCCTGTTTGCTGTGATATTACTAACAGTTAGTGCATATACTAACCTGTTTGCTGTAATATTATTAACATTTGTTTGCTTTGACATTACTAATAGTTGGTGCATATACTAACCTGTTTGCTGTGATATTACTAACAGTTGAATGCGTTTGGAATATTTAACTAAAAATTAAACTTTTCTAAAGACATTCAACACACATATTAGATGATGGAAATAGTCCAATATAAAAATACAGCTAGAACACCATCATCACAAACCTTCAGAAAAACACAAAAATAGAAACCGTTTGAAAAACAATTATTTTACCAAAAGGAACCTTGAATTCAAAACTGGACAAGAAATCATACACATGAAATTTTATTCCACATATTATTGCAATTTTAATCATTATGTACATTTAATAAGTTGTTAAAAAGACAAAAAAGAAGAAGAAATATTACATGCATTCATTTATTAAATAAATGAAAAAATACATTTTGCTTTTACATTAAAGTAGTAATACAAATCTGATTAAAAAAATAATTTGGATAAAACTTTTAAAATTCAAATTGAACAAAATAAAATTTACTTCAAATAAACAATAAAGTTTACTGATTTTATAAGATGTGTGAGTTTAGTTTATTTTTTGTTGAAAAAAAAATATTGTTTTTATAAATCTTTTGGAATGCTACTTTGCTTCACCATGAAAAATGAACTTTGAAATATGTTTACTGTACTGATAAATGCAAAAGAAAAAGTATAACTCATTGTTATTCAATATCTTTAATGGAAATTCTGGTAAGAAAAAACAATAACCATTCATTATATTATTAAAGAAAATATTTAATAATATTGATAAAAACAAAAATGAATAAATATTTGCTTTTTAATAACTGTGGTGGAATGTTGGAATTAATATTAATTTTGAATATTAACTAACCATCTCAAAAAAAAAATGTTTTGAATTTCTGAAGTTGTCCCCAACTATTTAAAATATATTACCATGGGCAAAATAAAAAAATGCTTTTGTGAATGTTTTCTCTTGCTATCAAACTTGAAGCTATTATTAAAACTACAATTTAGTCAAATAAGTTGGATCCAAAATTCTGCAGAAAATATTTATGTGCAATTACATCGTTATTTTATTGCAATAAGGACTTGATGATTTAAAATGTAAAAAAAAATATATAGATTCATCTCTTGTAAAATATTTTGTATATAATGGCGTCATTTTCGTCATCAGTCAGCTCATGGTGAAGGAATTTAGATTATGAACTAGGGGAAAAAGTAAAATATAATAATAATGATTTTTTGTTGTTCATATTTATTATTATATTAGTTTTGGATAGGTTATTGGGGTTTGTGTATATATATATGGTAGTTTAGTATTTTTCTTGCTATGACATTTTACGCTTAACAAGTTTTTTGCTGGTAAGATTTCATCGAAGATTAAATAAATGATTTCATGGCAACAAAGACACTGACATGATTAATTCATGGGAATGCTTATTTTTTGATTGTGGTGAGTCATGAGATTTATAAAGTCGAAAGACCAATGGGAAATTTTGTCATTTCTCTGCCTTTTGCGGTTTTGATATTGGCTTGAGCATAATTATTTTTTTATCATATTGAGATTATATTATAGTCATTTTCCACCATCTTTGTTTGTAAGTAATTTTTATTTTGTTTCTTAATAATTAAATATAGTAGCTTTTAAGACGTGTTTATATGTCACCATTACAGTATTTTTTTTTTATTTTGTAGTGATAATTGTGGTATTATTTTAAACATAGTTGTACATATTTCCATATATATTTAATGCTTGCTTCTTTTACACTTTTCGTAGAAATTCTAATTTTTATTAAAAAACAGTTTATAGTTTTATGTACTACCTTTTAGGTTAAGTTTTATTTTGCTTCTTTTGATTCATTGACTTCTTTTCCATTTTTCTTATAAATTATCGTTATTTTCATTATAAAAAAACTACACTTTTAATTTTATATAATTCCTTTTAATTAAGATGTCTTTTACGTCCAACATTTTTACTGAATGACAGATTCACACTATATCAGAAAAAGTATTTTTTCTTCTTTTTAATTTTAAAATTACAAATATTTTTATACATTTTTCTGCAATTATTGTAGTCCGTTTGAATTTACAATAATTTTAGTAAATTTGTATTAATTTCTGTATTTTTTGTCGCATGTAATTTTATTTTTATTTTTCGAGGAACAACAAACATGGTGCCATCTGATATTTCTTTTCCTATAAGATGGCTTTTTTTTCATCCACCATTTTCATTATATGACAGATTCCTACTATATTGGGAAGAGTGCCTTTTATTGTCTGTTTAATTTTAAAATTATAAATATTTTTTATGTTTTTTTCTGGATTTATTTTGTAGTCAATTTGAATTTATAATAATTTTAGTAAATTACTATTAATTTACGTGTTTTTTTGTTGCATGTATTTTTTATATTTAATTTTTGAAGAACGACAAACATGGCGCCGTCCAATATTTTTTCCTATGAGATGGCTTTTTTTATATACACCATTTCCACTGTATGACAAATTCCCACTATATCGGGAAGTGTCTTTTATTGTTCGTTTAATTTTAAAATTGCAAGTATTTTTTATATTTTTTTCTGCAATTATTAGTTATCCTCTTTAATATTAATATTGCTATGTCTACCAGATTTTGTACTACTATTCTTGCTATGTTTACCGGTTGTCCCCTTTAGTATTATTCTTGCTATTAGATGTCCTCTTTAGTATTATTCTTGCTATTAGATATGTCCTTTTTTAGTATTATTCTTGCTCTTAGATATTTTCTTTAGTATTATTCTTCCTATTAGATGTCCTCTTTAGTATTATTATTGGTATTAGATGTCCTCTTTAGAGTTATTTTTGCTATTACATGTTCTCTTTAGTAGTATTATTGCTATGTTTACCGGTATTATTTTTTAATAGATACTATTATTTTTGCTATTATTCTTGTTATTATATGTCTTATACAAGATTTTTATTATAGTAATTTTTTTGCAGAAACTCCAAATATGGTGTCTGATATCTACCAGATGGCTGGATTCTTTATTTTTTATTTTTGCTATAAACGTATTATCCCAAAGATGTACTACTCTAATCTTTCAATCCATAATGTAACGCCTCCACATAATCTTTGGACAAATTTTAGTGATTAATATTGTCCGGAAATCACTAAGAGACGTTATCTTAAAATCGGAAGATTCGAGTAGTACATCTTTGAGATAATACATCATAGGTATAAATTTGTAATGAGTCTGAAAAGCGATAAAAGTAAAATTATATACATTTTTTTTTCTTTACTGGTTAGTTTAAAATATAACTTTAAATTAAGTATGTCTAGATAGAGAGATATACCAATTTTTTACACATATAAGAATAATTTAATGACATTCTATTTATGGTTAAATAGATAAAATAAGTTGCCAGACGCATAAGAGTATTAACTCATAATAATATAATTATCTTATTATCTTGAGTTTTTCATATAAGCAGGGATACACTCATTTTATAAATTTTTCGTAATTTGCCTATAATTTAATATGTCAACTTTGCTTAGAGAAATTATGCAATTTTTATTGACAGTGTGTTTCTTATAAATGCAAATTTTATTACGCTTTTAAAAAATGTTTTATAGTCGCATGACTTACAATTTCTTTGTTGATTTAATAGATTATTTAGTATATATAATGAGAAGTAGAATATTTATCTTTTATCTTTTATTGTGAGAATTACATAGGAAAAGTTTAGTATCTTGTACCCATTTGATTTCTGGTGTCTGTTCTTATATTTATGAAATATATATTTTTTTATTATAAACAGTAATATTTAAACAGCATTATGCTGTTGCACATGCGCTTTGAAGATTTTAACTATAAATGAATGAATACAAACACTTCAACCACATGATAAAGTCTTTGTATTCATTCATTTATAGTTAAAATCTTCAAAGCGCATGTGCAACAGCATAATGCTGTTTAAATATTACAGTTTATAAAACATCGCGCTATATAAAAATGATTTATTTATAAACAGTAATAATTGTTATTTGTGCTTAATATAATAATTGCCATTATCAAATTATAGATTAATAAAGTATAGTTATATTTTAATGCTTTCAATAGCATATTATAAATGGATATTATGTTATTAAACATATCAGTGCATCAAAATGGAAATACCAGTATTCAAATAAAATATATCTTGCTTTATATTGTTTCTAAAATAGAAGTATATTTTTCAATTGTTTATTATTTTAAAAAAAAAAATGTAAATAGTTTAAATAAATCTTGTTGTGTTGAAATATATTTAGTTGTCTGAGGTCTTATTGCTAATCATAAACAATATTATTATTGTTATTACTATCAACATATTATTTTAGTCTCAAAATCATCATCATTTAATACAGTATATATTATTATGCAATAATATTGCATTAATATGTCATAATGATTTTGGTAAACTTTCACATTTAATGTATATTTAGAATTTATGGCTTATTGTAGATTTTAAGCCCATGTATTATTTTAAATAATATTTTAATGATCTATTGATTTTGAAATAACCTATTTATTTAAATCATAAGATACATCATTCATTGACCTTGATCATATATCCCATAACTATTTAATAAAAGAGAGTTTGTAAGTTATTGAACTTAATTTATTATTAAGAACTTATTTGTCCTTAATAGAGCTTAAAGTTTATATTACTGTTTGTATTGGGACTGCCAAGTATTATTTATTGATTCTGTTCTGTTTTATGAGCTGATTTTTTTTGGGTAGTGGCAAAATACCTCTCACTGATCCAAGTATATCTTGTAAATGTTACTATTTAAGTTATTTGAACCCTGAGAAAAGTAAGTTCCTAATTCGAAATTGTAATTTTGAATTTATGGTAATTTTGATGTCTTAATTTATTTTTTATGCTTTGGTTGGAGTTATGTATATCTTCAAAGTTTAATTAATTTAATATAACTTTAGGTTGTAAATTTCTTCTTTAATTTTTAAAACTTATAGTTTATTTTAACATTATGGTTAAGTATTCTGGTTTTGTCAAGCTTAAAATTCATACTTTGTTTTATTTTAACTTACTGCTCTTTAATACAATATTAGTTTAAAGTTTAGAATCTCATTCTCTATTATCAACATCATTTTCATATTTCATCTTGATTTTTTTCTTTTACTTTCTATCATTTTATATTAATTCATCATCATACTTGATTTATCCCTTATTGGATTTTATTCAATCATCATCTCTAACATTTATTATTCTAACACATTTTCTTTCTCTTATGTTTGTTCATTTGCATTATTTAATTATTATTTATTTCCATGATCTATTTATCATTTAACTCATAATTTGAATTCCATACTCATTTCATGGATTTGATCATTAATTATTTATTGGTTTACAAATATTAAATTTATCTAATAGTACTTTGATATGGATTATAAAGCTAATTTAACTGATATTGTTGCTAGAAGTTATTATCTTCATAAAAATTTTGTAACCTTTGTTAGATTTATTGTTTTATGCTAGCCTAATTTGTTTTAAAAAATAATATTTTTATTTTAACATTTTCTTTATGCATATATCCTTATTCTTCATATAGTGAGAGTTACAATATATATTGAAACAGTAAGATTCGTATTCAAATCTTAAGTTTCACCTTTTTTCTGTCGTCTCTCACTGACCGGTCTATCCCACCCAAATTTAAACTTTTTGATATCGAATTGTGTGTGTAACAATATTAAAAATGTATAAATATATGTAGAATTCAGCATAAACATGCACACATTTCGATCTCAAATTAAACGCAATAAATAGGGATAAAATAATATAATTTAGATTTCTTTTAGTTATATAATTTTGTATAATTTTGATCATTTATTTTGGATTATAAAGTTCGTATTTATTGCTTTGTTTAAATTTCATTTAATAATAATTCTAAAAAAATCTGATGTAATATTTAATTAAAAGTTAAAATAATCTTATGTTCCCTTTTGTCTTTGAAATTTAAAAGCATCTGTCAGTGATAGATAATAGATTAATTAAAGAAAAATTCCCCAAAATGTAATTAGTAAATGTAAAATGTAAACAATAGAATGGCAGCTTTCTTTAATTAAAAACCAACAAAATGCATTGATTATCCTCAGGGCAGATTAAGTAGAACCTAAAAATATCTTAACAAAAATGTGAAAGATCAAGATAAAAAGAGAGGCCATCTTAGACTTGCTGGAGACATTCACTAAAACTTTAGCTTTGCTCTCGATCACTGAGTCTCCAAAAATATAGAAATAATTTGTTGCTGCCAAGGTATGACTGAGTAAAGCACCTAGATTATTCTCCATCGGGAGATGGCTTATCGGATGCTGAACTTTCCATTGCCCATCATAAATTCACCATGAAGATCTGCTGCCTGAAATAAATGAAAAAGCTGCTGCTGCTGTGAAATTAAATGAAATATCTAAATACAAGAAAGACTTGCCACTCGTGAACTTTTTGCTGCTAAACTAATGGAATCAGAAAACTTCTTATAAAACAGGTACCTATCTGTGTTCAAACTCTAGAGTACTCTAATAACATGCTATAGCTCTTCTTCATATTACTTATCTAAATTGTAAAATGTAAAAACTACCATTTGTATAACTAAATCGAATAATTAATGTAATGTGTAAATTTATCTATTAATCTAGTTTACACTCTATCTTGGGTGCGTATTTCTAAAATCTACATTTCTATCTATAGTTATTATTTAATTATTGCATGCCCAAATTATTTCAATTTTCAAAGTTCAAATCTATGATCGCTTAAAACAAAGAATGCGTGTCAAATTTTCATTAATATTTACTTTCTTTAATAACTTAACTTCCATATAAATCGACACGCATTCAATGCTTCATTTATTGTAATGCAGGGGTCTACAACTTCACAAATGGCTGGCATATTAGTTGTAATCATTCCCAGTTTAGATATGTTTTGTATATATTAAATCTTATTGAATAATTCCATCAAATTACATTTCTTTGAGAGTCGCAAATGTTCTTTAGTAAATGTTGATAATGTGGGGCTGAATTAGAAATCTATTTAAATCTTATCGTAATCGTTTATACTTATACATGTGTTACATTTTAAAGACGCGATGATCTATTCCGCCATAAATATCCTGGATTCTTCAGGGTTGAAATTAACCCCCATCGTCCTACACAAGCGGACATAATAAATGCTCCTGTAGGATTTGACCTGTCATGCAGCCAGCTGGCAAATTGCGACACATACTGCTTGTCCCTGGTTATGCTTATGTGACACCTTACTTCATCGGACCACGGCAGAGACCAGCCCGACAGTTTTATAAACTCATTCGCGGCATTGCAGTTTCAATATACTGCCATTCCATATCACCTTTCTAAAGCGTACCATGTGTTCCTTTACTTAGTTTTATTATTCTATATATCACTCCGCCTCTGCATTATCTTTATAATTCACTCTCAAATAAATGTTTGTCCTTAGTTATAAATAAATATTTTAATTAAATAAATATATGTCCGCCGTTACTCTTATAACCCATACTTTAGACTCTTGCATTGCAAAGGTATAAATCCCTCCAGGCATGCATTAGAAATACTTACTCGAGAATTTTAGGTAGCTAGATTACGCCTTCAAATAAGTGAATTCCTTTTGTAAACATTACAGTATTGGAAATACCGCTACTGAGTCCTCAAGATAAAATAAGGTCTAAACAAATAAATATATTCCTTTTGTAAACATTACAGTGTCACAAATTCCGCTACTAAAACTTTGAATCCCTAAAATATTAGTAAATGATTTTATTAAAATATATTAATAAATAATTTTAAACTATATGTCTGCAGTTACGTTTCATTTATTCGATACCCATTCTATATAATATTTCCTCGATTATGTAAATATGAATGTTTAATTAATATTAGTTTGATTATTGGCTAACTCGAGAATAAAATCATGAATCTCTTGCATATCCCTGACCACCGTGCCTAAGGAAATATTTACTAATGTCGCATCAGATGCATTGTTTCATGGATTGTATTGTGGAACCGATAAACTATGTTCGAACTCAGTACCACGGGTGGCCTCGCTACTCGATGGTGCTGCTATTCTGTATAGTGGTCGAATTCTGCACTATGTTTACGAGTCACACATTTTCTGACTGTTACAATATTGTGGCCATCTGAATTGGCACAAGGGTTTAGGATACCCTGTATCTTAATTAAACAGCTATATTGTGTTGTAAAAAAAAATGAAATAGCCTTGGAATTTTGAAAATTTTCTTTTAGAGATTGTTAAAGCATAAAATGGATTGCTTATGCAAGTTATTGACGACTTGATAAGTATTTATTAGTATTAATGTGGTTAATGAGGCATATAATGTAAGGAAGGGGGGTTGTTTGTTAATAAATTTGATATATTTGTTGAAAGAAATGCAAAGTTATCATGTATTAGTAATATTTAGTTGAATGGTTTTATAATCCTTTATTTATTAGTGCTTATCTTTTGTCAACAGTTAATATCAGTTTTGATTATATTTAGTTGAGATAGTGCAATATTTAGGTTGTAATGCTTGTGTATGCATGTTTGACTGCATGGTGTTTCATCTCATTTTTCATCCTTTAAATAATAGCAAACAGTAATACATTCACAAGAAGAACAGTTAAACTACAATAGTTAGCTTAAATAATCAACAAATATATATTTCTTTCCAATAATTAACAGATAGTTAGATCAATAGATTATTTTATAAATTTAATGAATTATTAATCATTTTTATTTGATAGTATTTACTTTAATTATTTGTATTTTTTTTTTATCATTTAACTTTGAAAATCAAGCTGATAATTTTTTTTTTTTGTGTAAAGATTTTTTTTTTTTTTTGCATATATAATTAGCAGAGCTGGAAAAAGAAATGCGTGGGAGGAAGTTAGTAACAAGAGATGCAAATGAGCTTTTGCTAAAGAGAGAGCTTTAAAAAAAAAGCTCTCCAGTGTGTGTAAAAATTTGACTTTGTAAAGAGTTAAAGCCAAAAGACAGTGGCTTATATTTTTTTTTAAACAACTAAAGTTAATTGCTGAAGTTGGATTAGAAGAAATATATCATGGAAGGAACTAATTTCGATATGCAGCACTAAACTTTAAAGAGGTTCACGGCTTATCTTATTCTTCACCAATTTAAGCATTCTAAAATAATCTTTTCGTCACTATCACTATCGCTCTCGTAAAAATGTATATTAATATTATACAGTTTATATTATTTTATTTAATCTCAGTTTTAAATAATAATAATTCACATAAGTATTATTTTATCATTAAGCAACGTATTTTTTTTTTTTTTTGTCAAATGGAAAACGTATGCAGACTGTTATATACAATACATTTTATTCTCACTATCTTACGTGCTTTTGTCTTGCGAGGATTATTACATAGACTTAAGGATATGTCTATCTTGATAGAGCATACCATGTTTCAATTCTTCGTTATTAGATAACAATATTCATTATTGGATATAACTGGAGTTAATATGCATTTATAAACTAAGGAAATAAAATATAAACTATTTCTGTTTTGGATTGAATTTTGATGGACAAAATTGCTGGTAAATTTAGTTCTCTTCAATAAAAACGGAATAGTAAAAAAAGCATTATTAATCACGGAATTATTAAAGACAATTTAAAGGGAATAATGCTATTCAAAATAATAAGGACAATTGCGTATTTAACCCAGAACGGCACGAGGAATATTGTACATTTCTCAGTATAATATAGGAGAAATTAACTGCTTATGTGGTTTGGTATCTCAATGGATATGTTATAAATACTGGAAAATAGTGGGTATATTTAAGTTACACATATTGTTTTTTGTTAAGTTATACGGCAGAAGTGCATTTAATTTAAAGTCGTTTGGGAATGTGTCCTGCGTTGTTTATTATAATCCCGGAACGAAGTTACAAATGAACTTTTATTTTTAAATTACAAAATTAATAACTTTGTTTCTTTATTTTTTTATTATTATTTTAATTGCTTGTCAGAATTAATGTATACGATAGATAGACAGTGTTTATTATTATTATGTTTATTTATAATTTGTGTATTTTGACTATGAAGAATGTTTCTGTAGCGTACTCAAAGGATAGTAAGTCGGTAAAAAATTGATTGTGTTCAAATAGGTCTTATTATTTTCCTTACGAGGATGAAAGAAATATTTTAATAATAATATTATTAGAGAGGTTTATATTTATTTTGTGTATTTTATTATCTTAAAGTGGGTATTATTATTATTATCATTGTTTTGAAACAACGAACGTACAATAAAAATAGTTTGTTAAATATAAAAGAAAGTTCGTTCATAATAATTAGAAGCATTAAATCTTAAAAGTAACCTAAAGCGTATTAAATTAAAAAAAAAAGTTATACCTTAATGCAATATTTAGTTATCATGTTACCTTCTTAGTGTATAATTTAGGGTTAATATTATATATACTTTTACTCGCGGGTGTGTGTTTGTTTTGCACAATTATTAATATTTGTTTGATAAAGTATAATCTGTGAATATTTTTACGCATAGATGTCGTGCACTGTCGTAATTTCTGAGTTGAACAGGTTGATATATTATCTGTAGGTATTTGTCTGCTAGCATGTATTTATAAGGTTCAATATTTTAAAAGCTATGAGAATAAAAAAAAAATCTAACTGCATTGTAATATTTATAGGGATAAAAGATCCTGCTTATTTGATATATGCGTTAATAATTTCCATGAGTAGAGCCTAGCTTATTTTATATGTGTATTTTGACGTGATGTGCTTAGGATCCTGGTGATGTGGAATTTAAAATCCCCACCAAATAATGTATTGAGAAGTAAAGAAGTTATTATTAAAAGATGATTAAATGATGCTTATGAAGTTATGTGACGTTTTTCTTGGATTCTTAGTGTTGAGTAGATGTTCTCCACCAAAGGTTATAAAGTTATGTGATGTTTTTTTTCTTGGATTCTTGGTGTTGAGTATATGTTCTCCACCAAAGGTATATATGGAATTAGATGAATTCTGGTAGAAGTATTCAATAGATGTTTATCTGCTCCTCATGTGTATTCCCTTCATAACGTGTTGTATGTAAAATCATAAAAATATAGCTTTGTGTTAATTAAAAAGTGGTTAGATAAATTGTTGGGTTGATTTTGCATGAAGTACTAGTGTTATATTTATTGATGAATTACGACATTGTTCGAGATAACAGAATTATATAATGTTTTCTTAATGAACGGAAAGTTTTAAAAAAATTGTCTTATATTATTGTTGCTCGAACACACACACACGCGTAATTTAAATAAGTCGCGTATATAGAATATAGAATTGTTGAAACTAAAATGAGAGATAAATGCTTGGAAATATATTACATTCAGTTAACAAAAGTATAAAACATTAATATTTAAACAGGAAATAAGTATTTTAAAATATAATGCATCTATTTAAATATAAATTAATCATCAAATCATCAGAATAAACATGATTGTGTTATGTGTAAAAGGTATAAGGAATTGGATTCATTATTTAGCCAATTAGATAAGGTGCTTTGCTGAAATCCAATATAAATGATTCGATTTAGTTTGTCAATTAACAGAAATATCCTCAAAAGTATTTATATTTTTGTTTGTGTGCCAAAGATGTAATATTTCATTTACTTCTTGTCTTGTGCATAAAACATATAAGCAAGTATGTGTTCCAAGTCGGGATCTTTAGGTTTATTAGTAGTTTGTTTAGATAATAGGAATCCTAAACTGATATTAAATTATTATTGAATAATTTAAAGGTCTATAAAACAAAGACCTATTTTGTAAATATTATGTTCATCCCAATTTATTTTATTTATTTGTAATAAATGATTTATTTAGTTATTTAAAATTTAAAACAACTGTGTCGTGAGTTATTTTTTGTATACATTCGTATTTTCATTTCCACATTTCCACATTCCATAAATCTATTATAAAACTGATATATTATTTTGAGAGTTATTTTGCTGTTGTGGCTTTAGCTAAATTAAAGAGCTAAGCCTACTAATATATGGAGTATCTGAATTAAGTTCAGTCCCATATGATTTTTTCAGTTGGAGAGCTGACTTTAAAGACATGTAGATGTCTAAAAGTTTCAGATCTTCTTCTAACAATTATCTTTTAGATAAATGCTTTGCTTGAGTTGGTTTTTTAGATCTAATGTCCCAACTCCTCACTGAAGAGACCCATAGGTCGAAACCGGTCTGGGGATGGGGACCATTTAAAATAAAAATGATTTGAATGCCTTCTCTTGTAGTAGCATTTATCATAAATAAAAAAAAAGCTTGTTAGAGCTATTAGCACGCTCTTAATTTTACATATTTGTAAGTGCAAGCTATATATAAGTCATGTGACATCTGACTTGTTACTATTACTATTAGAGTTATCATGGTAAATTTACTAGTATCTGACACTATTGTTTTTCTCAATCCAAACATTATAAAGAGTATTTGCCACTTGAGAAACGTATTAGAAAGGTTGTCAGGTTAATATATTTTGTTAAATGATGATATGAGATCAAAATACCATATCTCTGTCATTATCTTATATTGAAACACAGTAAAATATTAGTCAATTTGTTTTATTATATTTTCTCATACTTTAAAATTAACTTATGGGCAATGAAGTTTATTAATTCTACTGTGTTTGTTTAATTCCCTGAGATCTTATTATTTATTTCTCTATTGGCATTAAAGTAGATGTTAAGATTATAATATGCCAAGTAATAGAATTGTTTAAGAATATCATTTAGCAAGCTGATATATGTTATATTTGGATGAAGGAAGAAATTAGATTTAAAGTATATTTTAATAGACTATATCAAGTAAACATTATGATTCTTTATAATAAATTAATTAATAGGGAATTTACCTTATATTGAATGTTTTATATTTCTTCTTTTATTTATTTATTATCATGTATATTAAGAACTGCCTATAGCCTTCCACTGAGCTGAGCTGAACATAAACTTATATATATATATATATATATATATGAGTCTCAGTACTAATTTTATATTATATTGTTCTATTCATTAATAGAACTGGTGCCTGGGCATTTTGCTCATGTAGTGTAGATGAGCAGTATTGGGAGTGTAGGTTATAGGGTATGTTTTCTGGTGCCCAATGTGATGGCTTGATCGATGATGATTATGATCTCAGTATACGTTTTCCGGCTGGATCATCGTGGGGCCTTGACATAGATATAGCCTGACATAACTTCACTGGCTCCGATATAGCCTCAGTGGCCTCAACATGGCCTGGTTTGATTGCTTGATCGATGATGATCTCAGTATACGTTTTATGGTGCAGCCATCTTTGGGGCTATGATCGATTGATCGATGACTGATAATAATCTTGGCAACATTTTCTGGTCTTCAACATGGTGGCCTGATAAATGTATTGTGGCTTGGTGGACATATTTTGGGATTGATGGGCACATGTTTAGTCATAGTAGTGATGATTATAGACTGTGTTTTCTGTTTGCTCATTGTGGTGACTTGAGATATATTTGATATCTTAGTAGATAGATTGCAGTACAATTTTTGTTGTATAAAAGTGGTAGCTCAATCAATTGTGCAATGATGATGATTGGACTAGATTTTCTGGTGACCAATGTAGATGTATGATGTGTAGTGAAGCTACACATAGCCTAGGTTGTATTGTGGTGCTTAGATGTCTTGGCATTGAGTAGTTTAGTATATTTTTAGATTGGTTAACATTTTCTGATATGCCCATTTTGGACATCGATTGACATTGATTGGTTACTGATTGGGTAACTAGGCATGATTGATTGATGATGATGATCATGGTGAGGTGTTCTGGCACAACATAGTGGCTTGATTGGTTAATAGATGAATAACTTTGTTGTTTAGTGTATTAGACCCAATGATGATGATTATAGATTTTTTTCTGGTGCATTAATATAGCTGCACAGTTTATTAATGATGGATAATTATAGTGATAATTGTTGATATTTGATGTGTCAAGTTAAGTGATTAGATTTGGAGTTGGTTTCTGGATTCCCAACAGTTGATGTAGTTGATATTTGATGTGTCAAGTTAAGTGATTAGATTTGGAGTTGGTTTCTGGATTCCCAACAGTTGATGTATGGATATATTGTGACATAGATAAAACAAGTTGTGATTTTGTGGGCTTGATAACTATAGTGATGTAGGTCTGATAGGATTATATAGTAGGCAGCCAACATGCCAAATTTAATAAATGAAAGTTGTTTAGTATTGCAAATATTAATTATAGTCTTGAATGGTGCAGAGAACTTAACTTAATAATTATGCTTATTAAAATTGTGTTGTCTTCATTATTATATAAAAATCAATTTAATGCACATTATAAATGTATGTGAATATAGAGATTTTATCCAGTTAACTCAATAATGTTTGGATCAATATTGTCAGAGTATACAGTGCCATAATTTTGCTATCAAATGTGGAAACCGAATGTTACATAAAAAAACACAAATAAACATACTAGAGTAACCTTAAGTACTTATAAGTGATGATGGGAAGTTTGGATTGTTTTATTGGGGAGGGGAAATGAAGCTGATGTACCTTGTTTTTGTCTGCAAATATTAATCAATAAAAATGTAAAGTGCAATGGAAGAATTTAATATTGATGAAGATTTGGGCGGGTCCCAAGAAATATCACCAGAGGTGATTGTCCTATCTCCTGATATAGATTCGGGAAATGAAACTGAAATTCGTGAATAAAGAAGATAGTAAGTCAGAAAATATCTCATTGGGAGGAGGATTTGATTACTGCAAATTTCTTGATGCAATGAAAGAACATTTAGCTAAACAAGTGTCAGAGATAAAGGATAGTATGTTAGAGTTGAAAAATAATACAGATAAACAGATGAAAGAGAATTCAGATAATTTAGCTAAACAACTGTTAAAGATAAAAAATAGTATGATGACAAAGGAAGATTTTAGAGAGATGATGTCAGAAATAAAAGGAATATTCAGACCGAACGTCCAACACCTAGAATCAAAAGTATCAGAAACAAAATTAGAGATAGAATTAAAAATGCTAAAAATGATGCCAGAGAAATTATCAGATGATGTTCAACCAGAATCAGAAATAAAGGAAGAAGTGAGATTAGAAATAAAGTTAGCAGTATCAGAAGTGAAGTTAAAAGTGCATGCTAGTGAAAATCAAAGTATAGAAATGAAAGAAGTTAATGAAAATATTAGTAGCCAGATATTCAAATCAGAAATTACAGAATTATGTATTAAAGTTCAACTACATAAGAGTAGGTTAAAAGATAATAACATAGTATTGCCAGTTAAGGATAAAGGTCAACTGATTGCTGAATTGGTTCATAAAAATTATAGGTTATATGGTCATGAACTAAAATCATATCAAAAGATTGGGGAGATAGTTAATAAAGAACTAGAAGTAGACAAGAAGGAAGTTATGAATTTGTTTAAAGATTTCAAGGAAAACTGTGATATAAATGATGATATTATTAGAATAATGAAATTAGGAGTGTTTTCTGTAGGCAGGAAATATTCAGAAATTTTAAAAAGCAAGTTAGCAAAGGTTACTGATATTACCAGTAATAAATTTAAAGATAAAAATAAAGATATAGTTTCTGAGTGTGTTCTTAATTATGTAGATCATAATATAAAGAGAAATGTCTGTAGAAAGGTGTTATATGCAGGTAGTAAACATATAATACCTAGTATAGAACCAATAATAGAATATTGTAATAATGTTAAAGAGACTGATAAGCTGAAAGGTAAATGCAAGTTTAAGAAGATACATATATTTTGTATAGACTGTCTGGAAAAGAAAAAAAAAGATTACTGATTTAGAAGAAAGTTTGAGAAAGGTAAAGTTCAAATTTAAAAGAGTAAAAGAAAAGTTAGTTTATGAAAATACTCTTAAGAAAGTCAAAAATAAAGGAATGAATAGCCAAAAGGCTAAGATTTAATCCCAGATAATAAGAGTGAATTCTCATGTAGAAAGCTTTGTCAGAAGAAAAGAAATCAAAAATATAAACACGAGATTTAGAAGATACCTACAATGCTCGTACCTTAATACCGTATCCAGTTGGAGTACCAAATAGTTAATAAATGTGAGAATATAAAAATTAAAATTCTGTATGCATCGTTTTCCAAAGTGTAAATTAGTTTTATTTATGTTGCTTAATAGTGATTAACATAACCTAATGGTGTTACTTAATTCATTTTTTTTTCTTTTATAAGAATGGGGGAATATGGCCATCTGAATTGGCACAAGGGTTTAGGATACCTTGTATCTTAATTAAACAGCTATATTGTGTTGTAAAAAAAATGAAATAGCCTTGGAATTTTGAAAATTTTCTTTTAGAGATTGTTAAAGCATAAAATGGATTGCTTATGCAAGTTATTGACGACTTGATAAGTATTTATTAGTATTAATGTGGTTAATGAGGTTTATAATGTAAGGAAGGGGGGTTGTTTGTTAATAAATTTGATATATTTGTTGAAAGAAATGCAAAGTTATCATGTATTAGTAATATTTAGCTGAATGGTTTTATAATCCTTTATTTATTAGTGCTTATCTTTTGTCAACAGTTAATATCAGTTTTGATTATATTTAGTTGAGATAGTGCAATATTTAGGTTGTAATGCTTGTGTATGCATGTTTGACTGCATGGTGTTTCATCTCATTTTTCATCCTTTAAATAATAGCAAACAGTAATACATTCACAAGAAGAACAGTTAAACTACAATAGTTAGCTTAAATAATCAACAAATATATATTTCTTTCCAATAATTAACAGATAGTTAGATCAATAGATTATTTTATAAATTTAATGAATTATTAATCATTTTTATTTGATAGTATTTATTTTAATTATTTGTATTTTTTTTTTTTTATCATTTAACTTTGAAAATCAAGCTGGAGTAATCAATGGATGCCAGAAGGCCAGTGCATAAAATCCCCACCTAGTGCTTACGCATCCAATATCCCCAGACTAGTTTCTGGCTTGTGGCTTTTGTCAATGAGGAGCCTTGGATCTGAGAGCAGTGCATCTAGATCTTGGATCTAATGCAAACCTCCAGCAACCACCTTTTATCTTCATTTAACTACAAAACTATGAGTCTTAAACTGAAAACACCTTTATGTTTCCAATTAAAGGGCATCAGCTTATGTAGTTATATGGGTCTGAACCCAGTTCAGTTCCCATACATTTTGGTGTCTTTGGTTCTTTAATAACCATAGCCACCAATATCCTATTAGGCAGGATTGGTTTTAAGCCAATAAACATCACATGACCACCATCTCTTATGCTTGTGTATAACTGTTGTTAAAACAGGCAAAACTCACTATACGTATGCCACACTCAGCAAGTTAGAGTAATCAATGGATGCCAGAAGGCCTGTGCTTAAAATCCCCATCTGATTACTCTAGCTTGCTCTGTGTGGCATATGTTTAGTGAGTTTTGCCTGTTTTAATATGTCTTGTATGTTATCGGCTAAAACAATTTGCTGTTTAAAAACAATGGTGTTACGTAATATTATTTCTTCGTGTAAATGTCTAATCTTTGCAAAAAGACGTTATTTAAAAAGTTTGAATCACTTGATTGATTTGAATAATCGAAATGATTGGTACAATTTTAAGAGTAGTTCCCAAGTGTTTTTTGATCGATATTATAATAGACTATGTAATAAATTTAATAATAAAATTAATTTTTTGTTTAAGAAAGAATTTAGAAATAAGTTTCAAGACAATAACTTTGTTAATTTAGCTGGCGTGAATCTCGGTTTTCAAGAAAAAAATATTTTAAATCTAGGTGCAAAATATGTTGGTGGCCAATGGAAAGATCGTAATTTGGAATTGGAGTCTGCTGTTGAATGTTCGTTGGGAGTAATTAAATGTGATTCAAAAGTTGGCAACGACTTAGTTAAAAAAGTAAAAGAAAAAAATTTTGGATTTGCAATAAATAATAATTGGAATGAACAAATTTCTAAATTTAGAAAATTTACATCTGAAAATAATCTTGTTTGTATAAAAGAGGATAAAGACTTACGGCTATGCTTGTTACTAAAATCGGATTATGAAAATAAAGTCATTACTCAAATGAGTATTCTTAATTTTATAAAGGTTAACAAGATAAATATTGAAAGTTTACGTGTTCAATTTGTGAATAACATTTTAAAAAAAGCCAAAAATAATGTAATTGATAATAGTACTTATTATAGAATTTATCCTTCTGCTGCAGTATGTCCTAGAACATTTTCAAATATAAAATTACATAAAGAAAAAGAACCACTACGTTTAATGATTGATTTTGGGGGTGCTTTCTATTATGAAACATGTAAATTAATTGAGAAAATGTTACAAGAAATTCTTGGTTTTGGTATATATACAATACGTTCATCATTTGACTTCATCGGTAAAATTAATAATGTTGTTATTGATAATTATGATATAATTTGTACCTTTGATATCAGTGAAATGTATGGATCAATTGACAAGATGACTTCTATTGAAATAATTAAAAATGCATTGAAATTAAAAAATGTTAACGCTAAAATAATAAAATTTATTACTGAAACATTAAACTTTATTGATAGAAACATTTATGCAATTTTTAAGCACGAATTTTATAAAACGAATAATGGTTGGCCGATGGGACTTCCTACAGTTGCCCAGATATGTAATTTTGTTATAGCTACATATGAAGAAAATATTTTAAAAAAGGATCATTATCAGAAAGATATTATTTTATACAATCGATATGTTGATGATGTTTTTGTCTGTGGAAAGCCAAATGCTATTAATGATTTGTTCAAGGAATTAAATAATATAAAGGGCTTAAAGTGGATTAAAACAAATGAAAATTTAATGAGTATACAATTTTTAGATCTCAAGATAACCAGAAACAAGGGTAAACTGGATTACTATATGACTCTTAAACCAATAGCAAAAAGAGGATATATTCCATATGAATCAAAAGTACCAATGTCACATAAAATGGCAGGTTTGAAATCCTTTTTATTTAGAAATGATAACCTTTGTAAAAATGCATCAGATAAAACTAAAAATATTGAAACTTATAATGAATTGTTAAAAGTTGGATACAATTATGATTCTGTTTATTATACTATTAAAAATTTTACTTATAAATATAAAAATAATAAAAGTGTTAATTCTTCTGATAAAAAATTGTGGATATCAATACCATATATTTCAAATCAACAAGCAAGTTTCATTAAGAAAATTTATAAAGGAATATGTGATATCACATTTTATGCACCACCTACATTAAATAAATTAATAAACAATTCAAAGGATAAAACTTTATTTACAAATAAAAATTGTATCATTTACAAATGGACATGTGGGTGTGGCCGTGAATATATAGGTGAATCGAGGTGCACGTTGGAAAAAATAACAAAGGAACACTTATTGTTATTTAAAAGAGTTCAAAATACAAAACAAAATTTTAAAAATAATGATAATTTATCAGCTTCTGTCTTTTATGACCATAATAAATCATGTATATATGGTTTCGATTTTAATTATAACAACGTAAAAATATTGGAAATTGAAAGAAATAATAATAAAAGGAAAATTAAAAAGGCGATGTTGATATGTAAATACAAGCAACATCTGGTTAATAGGCAAGCAGCAAACATTAAGATCACAGAATTATGGTAAAGTTGACATCATAGAATTATGGGAAAGCTGACATTTTAAACGTGATAGTTGACAAAGCCACAAGTTGGTTGAAAGTGCTCCTAAGTGATAATTATACATATATTTTTTATAAGGTTTTAAATACTGTATTTTTAAATATTTATTTATAAATTTGCATATATATATATATATATATGCAGTTGGCAAGTAATAAAATATATTTATAGATGGAATAAAGCTTAACTCAATTGTTCAAATTTTTTTTCAGTTTCTTCCAAACAAAAATCATATTATAAATAGTCAAAATAAAAGTCATAGATCAATTCATAGATCACATGACCCTATCTCTTAAGCTTGTAAGTTATAAATAGTGAGGATTGCCAATTCCTCTACAAGCTTTATGATAAATGCTTAGC
The DNA here is from genome assembly GCA_028023455.1 of Epiperipatus broadwayi. Lineage (NCBI taxonomy): Eukaryota > Metazoa > Onychophora > Udeonychophora > Euonychophora > Peripatidae > Epiperipatus > Epiperipatus broadwayi. Next base: position 1,796,680 of record JAQFVV010000133.1, on the reverse strand, counting down.
CAGAGCCAGCACTTAACATATCTCTGTCAGAAACCCCTCCCCAAACCCCTGACCATGGTTTCGTGCTTTGGCACTCCTCAGAGAGGTGTCAGGGTAGGTTCAGACACTAGATCTAAAAATACCAACCCAAAGCCAAGCACTTAGCTAAAAGTTATCTATTGAGAGGAAAATCTGAAATTTTCAGACATGTACATGTCTTCAAACCCAGCTATCCAACTCAAATAGCTATATGGGGCTGATAGATCTTCAGCCATGCCATATAGTAGTAGTCATAGCAATATAAAATTGCATAAGACTTTTTGGCAGAGACTATAAATAGTCAAAATAAAAGTCATAGATCAATTCATAGATCACATGACCCTATCTCTTAAGCTTGTAAGTTATAAATAGTGAGGATTGCCAATTCCTCTACAAGCTTTATGATAAATGCTATAAGTGCTCAGATATATATTAAGATAGCCAATCCTCATACTTTAATGGCCAGTCTTCAATCTACTACACACTCCAACTCTTAAACCCTCCATCCAATTGAAAATCTGATGATGAAATACTCAATGGCCACACTGAGGGCTGTCACAACCATGTTGACCTAAGGTCAATTTGACATCTCATGTACAGGACATAATCCATTTAACACATATACAAAGGATGGACAGACATTTCTACTATGAAATAACTGAAACACACAGGCTTATTATATACCTGTGTCTATATATGTAATATATAGGGTCAATGAGCACAGAGTTTCACACAACCCACCCCTCTCTATACTATTTCATAACATTGATGCATATCGCCAATATATAAATTTCATTAAAAATAACAGTACTATATTTATATAAATTTTAGCTAATTTTTCTTTTCTTTATGTTTATATTTCTTTACTTTTTTTGTTTTTCTAATGGAATACTAGAGTGTGATGATATTTCTTTTGTTTGCTATGAAAATATACGATTTACAGAAAATGAACTCAATGAGGCAAGTGAGAATTTAAAAGGTAGTAAGGTAACATGTTTGGTAAGATGAATGGGCAGCAGAGATCGTGATGAATTTAGAGCAGAAGGCAAAATTAAACTATTATCATGTTTTAATGAAATGGGACAGAAGAAAGATTTTTCAGATAGTTGCAGTTATACAAGAGTAAGGCTATTATTTAAGGAGAAGGGTCAGGTATTATGAACCATTATAGACTGATAGCAATAATATCAGTGTTATATAAAGGTTTTTTTATATGTGGTGACTGGAATGATTGCAAAATGGATGGAAGAAAATAATATAAAAAGAGAAATGCAATAAGGTTTTTGATCAGATCGGCATATATAGAAGATAGTTTATTTATAAAAACAAAACTTATGGATAAGAGTATAAATACAGGTAGACAATTATATATTGTTTTTATAGAAATAGGAAACGCCTATGATAGAGTAAATAGAAATAGATTATGAATATTTTTAGTAAATTTGGGAATGTATGGGGATTTAGTGGATATTCTTAAAAAATTATATGAAAATAATTTCTATATGTATCATCAATTAGGGAATATAGAGTCCGTTAAAGTTAAAAATGTGGTGGGACTAAGGCAAGGATGTTCTCTGTCACCTATTTTGTTTTTGTCATATTTGAAAGAAATGGAGAGAGTAACTGAAAGACTAGGAATAGGTGTAGATTTATAAATAATAGATGACAAAAGAATATATACATTGTTAAGTCTTTTATATGTGTGCAGAAAGAAGGAAAGCTATGGAAATTATGCTGAGCACATGCACAAAGATGAATTAAGAGATGGAGGTTAAATATTGTGAGGAAAAATCCCAAATAATGATGATTAATACTAGGGAAAGAGAAGACAAATAATTTTTATTGGGGGATATAAATTTAAGTGTAGTGAAGAAATATAATTATTTGATAATTGTTATAAGTAATCAGATAAGTTGCTTGGACGAATTGGAGAAAAAAATGATAAATGAAGCAAAGAAAAAAAAGGAATTGATAACGAAATTAACAGCGTTCTCATTTAATAAATATGATGTAGCTAGGGTTTAATAAAGGGAATGGCAGTAGCAGGGTTAGCATATGGTAATGATATGTAAGGTGTTAGTAAAGGGGTATTAGATTACTTAGAAAAAGTACAAAGAGAAATAGGAAGACATGCATTAGATGCAAAATTGTAGATGGCATAGGAGACTATTCAAGGAGAAATGGGATTGTCAAGTTTTTATATGAGATGGAGAAAGAAAAATGAAAATTTTTGGTAGATTGATGTTTACCGATAATAAAAGAATATCCGAAATACTATTTAGTTGGGTTATGAGTAAAGAGCAGGCAACAAGATGGTGCAAATGATTATGCTATATGTAGAAGATTTGGATAAAGAATTTATGTCATTATACTTATACAAATGATAGGATGATTATGTTATGAGAATTGTTGAGTAAATAGAATATTGGGTGTGTGGTAATTTATGATAATAGGGGGGGGGGGTAGTTTACTGTTTAAGCCAGGAACAGGATCTTCAGCAATAAGATAGTATATACATAAATAGAAAATATGGATGATTTAGTCTGCAAGTTGTGTAAGGAAAATATAGAAAATATAAAGCATCTGTTAATTGAATGTAAATGGCTGAAAGCAGAAAGGATACAAGGAACGAAGTTGTGGAAGAATAAACATGAATAAATTGATAATACAAAAAGTTCCTTATTGATTTTTATGCTGGGTTTGGAAAAATATATAAGGGTTTTAGATATAAAGGTCATGGAGATGACAAAGATAATGTGGTGGAAATATGATGAAGCAGGATAGAGAAAAATATAAATACTTGGAATGGGAAATGGAAAGGGAAGTCCTAGTTGTTAACATGTTTCTCTGGGCATAGTTGGTGAGAAATTCCAGACATTGTCAAAGGAGTAGTCACAGGACATCACATCAAGTTTTAATTAATACATCATCTGAATAATATCTGATAAAAACTTTTTTTTAATTTACTCCTTTACATAAATATATACACTGTATAATTCATAGATAATTGGAATTCATCCTAACACATCTATTGCTAATATATTTTTATAATGTTACATAAGGTCATAATTTATATTACAAACAGCATAAGTTATGAAAGCACAAAGACTGGATAGCATAAAAACTCAAGAGATAAAATATTGGATGCAATATAACTTCAACTATAAAAACTAAAAATAAATGCATGTTGTTAATATAATTAAATTTACGCGCTCAACTTGGATACTATAATGATTTTACATGACAGTTATAAGGAAATTTTTTTTTCAGACATTGTCAAGTTTAAATAATTGGTGTGAATATATTATGCTAATGAGAAAAATCAATAAATGGAAAATACTAGATAACGCTTGATATAAAATTTATCAATGTTATTCGTGAACGGAAATTAAATGTATAATTGTCTGTGTGGCCATTATAACTAAATGATAATCCATTGATTAATACTTTAAAATTAACAACAAATTTGTGCTACATTTCAATTTAAAGTTGTAAATATTAATTCTTATTAAGTGCAATGTCAGCATGTAAAACTTAAATAAGGCTAAAACCTTAGTACATGCACCTTGAGAGCTTAATTTATTACAAGAGAGACCTCTACAAATGTAAATGCAAGATTCAACTTTATAAAGATAAGAATGGCCACTCTTATCTTCAACCTATTTTTCTATATATAAGCAAATCTAAAGCATTATGATTTGGCAGCATGAAGCTAATAAATTCTTCACTGATTAAGTCCACTATTTTTGTTAACATTAACAATCATGAAATCTTTCGATTTAAAACAAATTAATAGTCAAATCTTAAATTTAGAAATATTTTGAATCGATTTAAAATTGTAAATATTAATTCTTATTAAGCACAATGTCAGGACATAATACTTAAATAAGGCTAAAACCTTGGTACATGCACCTTGAGAGCTTAATTTATTACAAGAGAGACCTCTACAAAACTAAATAAAAGATTCAACTTTACAAAAATAAAAAAACGGGTCACTCTTATCTTCAATCTCTCTCTCTCTCTCTCTCTCTCTCTCTCTCTCTTATATATATATATATATATATATATATATATATATATATATATATATATATATATATATATATATATATATACTGGTCCAAATTGTATGTTAATTAAACACGATTCAACAGTCCTTTAAGAATAAGCTATATATTTAGATTATATACTCATCCACTCCTCTAAAGATCTGACAGATACTGACAGCCAAAAGAATGATTAGCATTTCACAATTTTGAGATAGATAAAAGAACCTACTCACTGCTCTTAAAGTATACAATGTTCCATGAACACTCAGATGATCATCACATTTCAGTCACTCTATGCTACTACAACCCATTATAGTTTTCGACAAACACTATTGCACTGCCCTGCTTACATCCAAGTCTTAGAGGATATTATTTATAAAATATTGCCTTGCTCATCATTGGGAGTCTTAAAGACAAATATTATACATATATAAAAAACTATACCTTAGTCTCTCTGGAGTCTTAGAGGTAAAATCATGGCAGGACTACTGTTAACTGCTTCATGATAAATAGTAACTAACATTACAATTTGGCTTGGAGCAGTGAATGAGATCAATCAGTCACAAGTGACATGAATACATCACATCCTCAAAACAATGACAAAAATTTCCCATCCAATATCAATACTTCCAACAAAACCAAACAAACTAAAACAATCAAATGTCTAAGCCAAACTTAAAATTATGGATTTCTCTACGACACAAATTTTCCAAATATGGATAAAATTACTACTCTACAATTTAACACCATCAATATAATTTTAAATTAAAACTAAGCTCCAAAAATGAAGTGGACTGCACATCATATATGATCTCAAATGACATTAAACATATGGAACTGACCAAATTATATTTGATGCCTGAAAATCATTGATTCAATGCCACACAATTGGGCTCGCCAAAAATGTAATGGACCAACAAATATACAAACATATAACTGACCGCATTGTGACATCAAAATGCAATGGGATATAAATAAATGATGAAAATTATAATGTAAAATTCCCCATCCATTATCAACACTTACAATAGAACCAACCATTTACCTAAATCCATCCCATTACATTTATCGAAACAATAATCCAGCTGTCCATGGAAAAACTGGAAAGATCCAATAACTCTACAACCAAGAGGAATCTTTACTATCATTCAACCCCCATTCATTTGGCAATATGCTCCGAATCCACCCAATTTTCATGTCAATCCATTAGATTCCCTAGAATTCAAACTCAGTCATAATCGAAGTAGTTACTCTGTTCAGGTATAAATTATAAGAATATATCTAGCCAATGTGGGCAAAGACTTGATATTATGGTTTATATAATATACTTATTGGATACATATATATATATATATATATATATATATATATATATATGTAATCCATAAAGTTTGATATCTGTATTCGTTTCACAATATATGTAATATACAAATCAATATATATATATATATATATATTGTATTTACATATATATATATATATTGTATTTGTATATTATATATATATATATATATATATATATATATATATATATATATATATAATATCAAAAGACAAGTGAATTCAATGATGTATTCTCAACAAATTATAGATAATCCTTGATGTAAGATCAATTAAAATCAACAAATTTATTTTATCTTAACATAACATATTTAAATATATAAATATACATTTTAAAACACCATAAATACAATTCTTACACTTTCACTTAATCTCATTAAAATAATAGCACACAAAAAAAATACATAAAATAATAATATCATCAACTATAGGTCATTCTTGGTATACATAGGTTTCTACCTTTCATTTGATCATATTAAAAAAAAAATTATGATCTTTCATACCAATCTAAACAAATGACATTGTTTATTTTTTTTTAAAAAAAAGGTATCATCATATCAATATACAATTTATTATTTTATAAATATAATTGAATTAATGGGTTCATATGTGAATATTATAAATCATGAGAACTGGAATTTCCATCAATTGATTTTATAAGTAATAGTTAGTATGTGTCTTGTTAATAATGGATAATATAGGTTTTATTAATAATTAATTTTGTTACTAATGTTATGTTGTTAGTGAGTCAAAATAAGTCTTACCTTCATTTATATTCATTTAATTATAGTCTAGTCCTTCTTTTTCCTAACAGAACCATTTATTTTTTTTCTTTATTTCCAAAAATACATTTTATATCATGAAATACATATATCTAAATTCTTTGGTACTTCCAGCTCAAAAAAAAATCCAATGTGGCAGTAATAAAAAGTAAATAAATACATAAATGAAGAAAATTATAGCATCAGTATGTTAACCATAACGAACAAACAGTTACATATCATCATAAAATTATGAACAATTTAGTAAACCTTTTGATCAAACATGTGCATCTTCTTTAAATGGAAAAATTCATAGTAGATTGAGAAGTTTCAGCATCTTTTATTCGCTTCATTATCCAAAGTAGTGTCTTCCATGATCTATCCAATTCCCATAAGTTGATGAAGTAGTTTGGATAATCTTTGATATGGACACTTTCATCACTGATCTATGCAACTTCACATAATCAGCTGGTTGCCATTTTATATATATGTGATGGTGAGAATTCACACCTTTGGATCATATTCATCGCCCTCTTCAAAACCCATCTGAGTTGCCTTGACCTTCACAATGATTTTTAGCACACCTGCATCATTTTTATGTTAGTATATATATATATATATATATATATATATAAACGAAACACGATTAAAGTCATTTTTTTGATGATAAACGTTATTCAATTTAAAACTTCCAACAGTTCTATAATTATTAAACGCTTGATTATGTAAATGAATATTTTATCATATTTTTATAGCAAATAGTTCAATATAATTATCAATAACAAAAAGAAAACAAAATATTGTTTCCTATTGTGTTTTAATCAAGAGGTTATAATTTGTTTATTTTTAAATTTTCATACTTTATACAAAAGTTTAATTCCAATGGATATATAGTGATATTCTTTCATTTCAGTTTTTTTACACATATAGATCAAACTAACAACTTACAGTTCTGTGCATATTTACTGTCCAATAATTCTTTCTTTCAAAATGCTGAAAACGTTTTACCAAAATACAATTATAAATTAACTGTCTTGCCATCATTAGCAAATAAATAAAAGAAAATATTATGTATAACCTTCTGTATACATATTTTTAACTTTCCAGCCATTAAAGAAAAAAAATAGTTGTTTGTTATTGTTATGGTTACTGCATATGCTCTATCAGGGTTTTCTTTTCCCTCTCCCATTTTATAACACTAGATTATAATTTTTTTTTTTTTAATTTTAATTTTTATAAAACTTTCTCAATAGTTCTGTCATTTTTTTTATTTTAAAATATTAATAAAATTAAATTTAATAACAAATTTATGATTTTGTTTCAGGCATTTCCAATTCATTAAACTGCAATATAATTTTTTTTAAAATAATTATTGATTTGTGTGAGACACCCACCTAAGTCTGAGATTTAGGAATTGATATTTTTAAAGAGCTACAATAAACATTATTTTATTCTGATTGATTTTATTTAGAAAGAGAAATGATTAACTCAAACTACAGAAACTGATGATGGAAAGAATGACACATTTAAAATATAAATGGATCGCGATATCCACAATTAAATATTTCAAGATTTAAAATATGTAAGTTATTCAGTTATTGGTCAATCTGCCATAATGTGCTCAGACAAAGGAAAGTGAACAAATTTTAGTATTCAATATTACGATGCCAAAATAGACTCAATTCACCTGCCACTGTTCCCGTGACACCAAAAAATAAAAAAAAATAGTCACACATGTTGGCAAACCTAACATATTTCTGGTGAAAGAAATGAGAATCATTCAAGCTAGCTGAGGTTAGTTTACCCTGAATCTTTCCATTTTAGCTTCCATTTCCTGATATAGAAATTATGGCCTGTGAAAACATCACATGGTCTAGTTACGATCTAGTAGTTCACTCAAAATGAAAGACAAGTAATTAAGCCAAATACCAGCAAGGCAAAATATGAGTACTGGTGAATATATTTTAGCATTTAAATATATAATTGTGCTGATCTATAAAGATTACATAAATGCATATGGATTGACCAAAATCAGACAAACAAAAATAAAATAAGTACTAATTATTATTATGAATATTTTTAATGATCAATACATATCTCTCTCCAACACAAAATCTCAATAACATTTAAAATGATTTTTTATTTCTTTTATTATTTAACACAAATCTAATTTTCTAAACCCCCTCCTTTCACTCTTTAAAAATGAAATAATTTAACTAAATGAATTTTCATACTTGAATCTCACATCTCTCCACAACTAAATTGTATATGCATAAATATAAAGAAGACATAATAAAATAAAATGGTTTTATCTTGACAAAATAAAGGTTGCTTCAAAATCTTCAGAGCTAGAGAATTATTTATTTTATTTACCGACAAACATTGATTAGGAAATAGGTAGCAAATATTTATTTAAGTAAAGCTTTTTTTGTGATGGAACAATATTGGCATATATTCATTTCATTTCAGTAATTAATAACAATATTTTTAAACCACAATTAAAAGAAAGTTTAGCATTAAGAAGAGGCATAATTTTTAGACAGATAGAAGAACAGCAAAGACCTTATATTTTAAATAATAGCAAGTGTAGTTTACAGCCTATTAAATTAAATATTTTAAATTACTTTTAAATTATGTTATGGGGATTAAATTTTAGATGACATTACAATTAGCAGAATTTATATTGCTGGGTCACTGGAGTTTTAGAAGAATAAATTAGGTGGTTAGAAATAACAAATTGGAAACATATTACCTAATTTATTAGGATTCCAAGTAGAAGTTGGAATCCCATGATTAAAACTGAATTTCCACACAGGCATAGCTAGCTATGAGTTGAATAAGAGTTCAACAGTTTAGCAGTTCATTTTTATGAGGTTTCTCTGACCTATGGTAGTTTGATGGTGATGTTTAGGACCCGGGAGATGAAAAATTGATGCCGTCTACTCTGATATCACACTTCAAAACTTTTTTATTATTTTTAAAAATTTGACTCATGTGAATTGCTAGGCAATTTCTGACAAAAATTGGGACAAGCTCCTATTGTTCTCTTTGGCTATTTATATCTTTTTTTATTTTTGGGAAATTCTCTGCTTCATATGCTTCAGGATAAGTGACAATGTTAGAATACCTAAAGTATATTGGTATTGTATTCTTGAGATCAACAATCAGATAAAACCAATGATTTAATTGTTTCAAATCTATTTTTAATTAAATATAGATTTGCAGAATTTTTATTTCAAATTATCTTTTACTTTAATTAGAAAATCAATTAACATTCTGATAATGGATTTTCTTTTGTTTAATCACTAGGAATGTTAGTAGGGTTTATCATGAAAGCAAATCTCCACAATAAAATACTTAAAAAAATATCATATTAAAAAATTTATATATTGATTTTTATAAATTTTAACGTCTGTAATTATATATATATATATATGTGTGTGTGTGTATAAATTTTAACGTCTGTAATTATATATATATATATATGTGTGTGTGTGTGTGTATTGTTCTAGTAAACTGTTAACTGTGCAGCCTTTGGTGGCACTGTTTTAGTGTAAAAACACACAGAATTATACCGCTTTCATGGCTGAACCTATGGCTAATATATGAGTAGATCATATGCAGTGGTTATAATACACAGCCAATTCTTCCACGTTCAATAACATTATGTCTACTAACAATATTATGATCGTATAGTTTGCCGTTGATTTCATTGTGGGTTGAATTCCTATGCATATTGGCAGAATTTGTATAGACACTAGAATTTAAGATGAGAGTATGAGCATTGTCATCTTTTTCAAATGTTTATTTGTTGATGTTTATGATTTTCTGTATTTCTCAATTGAAAGCTTTTTGCGTAGTAGTAATTTTCAGCATATTATTGATATTGGTCAACATTTTTTTTGGCTAATTTTGGATTTTTTGGGGTTCAAAAAAGACAAAATAAAATTTCTCAAGCTCTCTGGCAGACGATTGAAGTTGTTTGCAGAAAAATACCATTTTTTACATGACTCGGACGACAGTTGAAAAAGAAGAGCAAAATGACTACCATGTTATTATATTTGTGGGGCATCCCAAACAGAGAAAGTGAGGCAGTTGCATTTTTGCAAGCCCAAAACATCCTGCCATTCATTAGAATTGAATTAGTTCAGTCATATGTGGTTAATAAATTTATTTTCTGGAAAGAATTTGTGTTTTGTTTGTTATTATTTTTATCTGTAAATCATGTAATTAACACCCAGAATGACAATATTAAAAAGGGGTGGTGTAGTTTGTTGGACATCTCTTGATTGATTGATTTTTTTTAAAAAAAAAAACTTCTTCTTTTGACATACCTATTCGTTCCGTTTAGAAGCAAAAAGAGTTTTTTTGTTGTTGTTGTTGTTTTAAATCAATAAACAGCACGTTAAGTAGATTTTAAAAATAAACCTGAGCTTATTTTTGTTGTTAAGAAAGAATAAAAATACCGGACGTTTTATTTGTTATGAAAACAAAAAATCTTTAACAAACTTGTACGACTCTTAAAAAAGATAAATAAATAAATCCTACAGAATGTAACAAAACCGGTTAACATAAATATTTTTGTGTTAAAAAAACAATACTGCAATTGACTTTTTATTTTTTGTTTTGGATGTTTTATTTGTTATTATTAAAAACAGCAAAAAAATCAAAACCCGCCACCAAAAAAAAAAAAAACATATTTACAAATCTAAGAGAAAAAAGAAGTCCTGGACATCTGTAAAAAATAAACAGTAGATTTAGAATGGAAATCCCACCCACAAATAAAGGCGTATGTCAAAAATTATGTACTTTTGAGATCCAAAAAAAGGTCAAAGTGTCCTTTATAGTTTTAAATTTGTCAAATAAAAACCAAAAAATAATTATGTCCAAAACAAACAACCACAATATATTAAATATTAAACAAAAAATTACCACCGTGTGTCAAAATGCAATCTATTAGATAAAAAAATCTAGCGGGCCGGTAATGTTATAACACTCTGTTTTTAACTAGAAACAGCGCCACCAAAGGCTACACAGTTAATAGTTTACTAGAACCATATATATATATATATATGTATATATATATATATATATGGTTCTATATATATATATATATATATATATATATATAACTGGGCCCCTCTAATGTTTATAGGAAAACATTTTAATAGAATATTTATACTATAATAACTTATTTACTGGCCAAAAAATTAAATGTAGATAAAATGGCAGACGAAAAGTTTTTCAAACATTGTAACACGTGGATGAGATTTTAACTTTGTCTAGTAATCTAGAAAGACATGAAGCATGGATCTGGCCTACATATCCATCTACTCCAATATATAAGCAAATCTAAAGCATTATGATTTGGGAGCATGAAACTAATAAATTCTTCACCAATTAAATCCACTATTTCTGTTAAATATTATTGATTGTAAAATCTTTTGATTTACAGCAAGTTAATCATCAGATCTTAAATTTAGAAATATTTTGAATTGATTTAAAGTTGTAAACATTAATCCTTATTAAGCACAATGTCAGCACATAATACTTAAATAAGGCTAAAACCTTAGTACATGTACCTTGAGTGCTTAATTTATTACAAGAAAGACCTTTACAAATCTAAATGCAAGATTCGACTTTATAAACATAAGAGTTGCCACTCTTATCTTCAACCTATATATATATATATATATATATATATATATATATATATATATATATATATATATATATATATATATAAGAAAATTATGCTTTCTGGGCACATGTCCTTAAGGGTTAGCATTATTTAAGTATTGCAACAGTCCAATGTACACTTAACAAATGCTACTTCTCGATTTAACAAACCTTAATGCAAACTTTTTATAGCTTTTAACATTATTAATATATATATAATTATAATTGAAATAATATTTTTTAACGGTTTACAAATAATAACAAACAATACTTAAATCTGCATAAGTACTTTCAGTTATTTTCTAACCTGCCTCAACTGCCATTAAAATAAAAACAAAACAATAGCCAAAGCAAACATCATCAATTCAAATTCCACAAATCTTGTATTTTAATGTTAGCATCTTGTCGATTTATTAAATATGTTTTATTCCTCTTTATAAAAAAAATGCCTCTTTAATTTTTCTTTTACTATGGTTTCTCTCTTCATGTAGAATTTTCACATTTTCAAAATCAAATTTAAATTTATATTTACATGTTTTTTGTGATCAAAGAAAACTGAAGGATATATTATTTGTAAACTGTTAAAAATATTATTTCAATTATAATTACAATATTGTTTTTCATTAATGGATATTATATATATATATATATATGCAAATTTATAAATAAATATTTAAAAATACAGTATTTAAAAGCTTATAAATATATATATATATAATAGTCACTTAGGAGCGCTTTCAACCAACTTGTGACTTTGTCCACTATCACATTTAAAATGTCAGCTTTCCCATAATTCTATGATGTCAACTTTTCCATAATTCTGTGATTTTAATGTTTGCTGCTTGCCTATTAACCAAATGTTGCTTGTATTTACATATCAACATCGCCTCTTTAACTTTCCTTTTATTATTATTTCTTTCAATTTTCAATATTTTTACATTGTTATAATTAAAATCGAAACCATATATACATTATTTATTATGGTCATAAAAGACAGAAGCTGATAAATTATCATTATTTTTAAAATTTTGTTTTGTATTTTGAACCCTTTTAAATAACAATAAGTTTTCCTTTGTTCTTTTTTCCAACGTGCACCTCAATTCACCTATATATCCGTGGCCACACCCACATGTCCATTTGTAAATGATACAATTTTTATTTGTAAATAAAGTTTTATCCTTTGAATTGTTTATTAATTTATTTAATGTAGGTGGTACATAAAATGCAATATCAGATATTCCTTTATAAATTTTCTTAATGAAACTTGCCTGTTGATTTGAAATATATGGTATTGATATCCACAATTTTTTATCAGAAGAATTAACACTTTTAATTTTTTTATATTTATAAGTATATAAATATATCTTATAAATATATCTTATAATTGCATAGACTGGAATAACACTGCTGAAAAATGATCTGCTATGATGATGATTTTTTCAGGCCTATTTATATATATATATATGCTTTCTTATTGTTTTAATTTTTTCTAATAAATTTTAAATCTCTTAATTATTCTTATTGTTCAAAATCTGCCCACTGATTAGGTTGATCAAATTTTGAATAAGATGCTATTTAATTAGTCCTGTTGTTTATGGATTTTAATTAATTGTAGCCATTGCTAATCCCATTCCTTATCATTATATGCAATGTTAGAATGAATTTTTAAATTATAAGCTTTTTATATTACAAACTTTTTGTTCTTTTTTAAATTTAATATTATACTTTTTACACACACACACACACACATATATATATATAAATTTTAATTTTTTGATATATACATCTTTTAATGTACTGTATTTTTAAAATCAACACATGCATCCCTCATTCTCACATAAATGGAAAGAAAGATTTTTTTAGTTCTAAGATTTCCTTTTTTCTTTAATATTTTAATTTTGATAAGTTAAAATATCTCTAGGCTAACTGCATTCTTTTATTATAAATTCTTTAACTTTCTAAATAGCAATTTTGAAATAATAATGAATCAGATGAGCATAATTTAAATATCTTGTTTTAATTAATTACTGAACCTTTCTTTAAATAAAGTCAAATATTTTAAACATATCTTTTAATTAAACTTATTTTAATCATATATTCGTACTTGATACTGCAGTATTTTTTATTGATTAGAAATTTAATTTTAAATTCTTTATATTTATGAAATTTTTTTATTTTAATACTTTACCCACAAATTATTACATGTAGTATTTGACTATAAGTACATTACACTGCACCCCTGACAAGAGTAAAATGCATCATTTTGACAATTTTATCTCTGATAATGTCCTTAACAATTTTGAACTATTTGCAATAATAATTATTATTATTACATCTGGAAGTACACATGCTGGGGGCAATCTTCTTGTATTATGCCTTTCTTCTTTTTAGTCTGATGATATTGCTTACACTGATTTGTGATGAATGATGACCAGCATGATAACATTATTTTTTGTGAGAAGGATTTTAAGTTGAGGTGAATGCAGAAGTTGATTGCTTATAGTGACTTAACATGTATATGTGAAATGAAGATACATAGGTTTGGTTTCAACTAGACAGTTTGATGAGCCAAGACTTGCTTGATTTGAAGTACATCCATAAAGCACAACACAAAGGAAAAGTATTTCTGCAAATGGCAGGATTCATCTACTGTCAAATTCGACATACACTTTGAAAACAATGCAAGAGATATGATGACTCACCCCAAACAAGTGATCCATGGCTTATCCTAGTTGTTCACAGTGCAACTACTTAAAGAATAAAAATATGGGCTCAGAATATTTTTAGAATCATCATTATGAAAATATTTTCCGCTCTAGTCCATTATGACTACTATTTTCATTTAGGCCAACAGCCTACATTTTTACTCCTTCCCTAAATCTCCAATCTATTCTTCTACCCCCTTTTTTCAATACTAATTTCTACCACATTCCTAGCTTGAACTTAGATTTATATTTCATTTATATTATTTATTTATATTACCCCTTATGAATATTATTTTAAACCATTTATTTAACTTCTTTTATTAACTTACATGTATTAAAAAAACGTTTATTTTATTGTGCTACTTCTGTTATTATTTTTCTTCAGATATTTTATTCTTACTTTTTTTATCTAACATGATTTTATTATACATATTTTTTTATTATATTCACTTACTTATTTCTACTAACATTAGTTTAAAGCATTTATTTACAAACACTTTTTTTATTAATATGTGTGTGGCAAAAAAAAATCTTTTAGTTGTGGTGTCTTCTATATTATTATTTTTCTAAAAACATTTCATTTTTTTGAAATTATATGTAGTATTTCACTTATAAGCAATGAAACTGTCATATTCAGGATTACCACTCACATCAATAATTTTCTGTATCAACTCATAGTCCAGTTACAAATACTTTTTTTATCTAATGTTTTTATCCTAGTTTATTTCTATATTTTTTCAACTATCTTGTCTTTCCCTGGCCTGAAATATATTACCTTGTCTGCTCCACATACTGTTCTACTTTCAACTTTGTATATGTGAAAAACATTTTCCTGATTAAATCTCCACATTTCTTTAAATTGCCTTACTTTCTTCCTGATCACATTGGTAACCGTGAATGGAAAGAATTCATTTTTAGAGTCTTTTTAATGTTGTAGATAAGATTGCTCAGTAGATGACTTCTATTTCTGCTTTAAAATCATATTGCCTAATCAACTAATTTTTAATCTATTGATCTCCATTTTGTAACTTTTCTACCCCACAATCTAACTATATTCAATCTCTACTGATCTCTATTTTTACATTACCTGTTCTAATGCTCTCTTGTACTATCTATTGTCTCATTTATTTCATATCTTCATTACTATCACCCTTTTCTGGATTTCTTGATTTAAGTCTCTTGCCACAGATTCTACACCTATATGATTTCTCTCTACTTTTCCCATTATTTCACCCCTCTTTTTTCTCATTTACACTTTGAATTTTCTCATTTCTTTTTTTATTTCTGTTTTGAACTCCACCAGAATTGCTTTCTGACTTTCCTTGAGTTCTTGACATATTTCTTTCATTTCAGCTTTCATCATATCCATTATTGTTTTAACATCATCTGGGCCTCTGACAACTCTTCTTTCTCTTTCTCTACTACGTATGGATTTTTAAACAAGTTCAGGTTTCCTTCTGACATTGTATTTTGTTGGATTTTTTTCTGTACTCCTATTTACTTTTCCCTTTTTTTTTCAAATAATTTTTATTCAATGCATACTTCTAACTCCAAAACTCTTTTAGTCCTTTAATCTCTACCTGTTCCTAAATGCACTTAGCCTTCCTAAATATAAATATTTATCTTAACTTAAAACTCCTTTTAACTTTTTCACTCTCTTTTCATTTAAAAAAAAGTTTTGGTCAATTATTTGATTCAAATCGTACAACTGTACAACTGTAATTATATGCAGATTAATGTTTCATGAAATTTTTATTTTCTTTAATTCTTTTCGACATGTGAATAATTACTGTCATATGGGAGTTGGGTGATATTGAAAGGGGTCCATTTAATAAAGGTTGTTCAATGGGGTTTTACCTTATATAACATAATTTGTATATTTTTTATATTATAAATATTATGTGAATATACCATCCCATCAAGCAGAGAGAATAATACAATTAATAAGAGAACAATCAATGATACCCATGATCAGACCAAGCTACACATAGCATAACACAAACACATTTCAAGACCTTGGCACATCTTGACTGCTGTATTCAAACCCCTAACATCCAAAGCATTTTATTTGTTTAAAAGTAAACTCAGGCACAAGCTAATTACAACAGTAACTAACATGTCTGTATGGTAAACCCATAATCTTGCACTTGAAATATGCCAACTAGCTCAATCAAAAAGTAATATAATAAACTGCCTTAAATAGTGATACTAGTAAAAGAATCGACCAACAATTACTAATTTCCGAAAATAATTTATTTTAAATACTTTAAAATTAAGTAAAGAACTAATTTCTCTTTTATTTTCTGAATAAAATAATGACTACATATAACATAACAGGCACAAATAAAAATTAGCATAAAACATTAAATAAACATTAAGCATTAAAACATTATATATCACACACACACTTTTTTCCATATAGCTATTTGTTTGTATGATTGGAAACATTCTGGAAATATTTAATGCTTAAACTAACGGCATAGAAATAGTTCTTTTATGCTAGTTAAGAGTTCAGTTCTGATCACTCTATGTATTTCAAAAATTGCAATGGCTACAATAATAAATTATTGATGTAATAAGAATGGCAATTAAAAATAATTAATATTACTTATAGGTTTTCAGATACATGATTCTGGATGGACTGCTGCCTCTTTTTCCAGTGTGATGTGTGCTGTACCAACAGGTTGGTTATTACATTTGAAGATGAATGTGGATCCTTGCTGCATTTCAGTCTGGCAGACAAATGTTTGTATGGCTCAGGTTGTTATAAAATCATTGCTGCTAATTATAGAGACCTCCAGATATTTTAGGGCAGTCAGAGACTGGAGTAGAGTGGCATACTTTGACTTCAGATTAGCAATGCATGTTTTTGTTGGCATTCACAAAAATATCTTTTATTTGCACAGAATTGGATATCACTGCTGAAAGATGATCTGCTCTGAGGATAATTTTTGTCAAACCAATTTATATGTGTGTTCTCTTATTGTTCTTATCATTCTTAATCAATTTAAAATCTGCTAATTAATCTAATTGTTCAAAATCTATCCACTGATTAGGTTTGCAAATTTTGGTTAAGGTGCATTTTAATTAGTCCTGTTGTTTATGGATTTTAATTAATTAATTGTAGACATTGATAATCCCATTCCTATTCAGCTCATCAGTATATGCAATCTTAAACTGAATTTTTAAATTCACTTATAAACTTTTTATATAACAAACTTTATTTTTCCTATTTTAATTTAAGATTATTTTTATACACACACACACACATATATATATATTATTTTTTGATTTTTTGTTATATACACATTTTAATGTACTGTATTTTTCAAATCAACACACACACACCACTCATTTTTACATAAATGGAAAGGGTAATTTTTTAGTTTTAATATTTTATTTTTTTTTAATATTATAAAGTTGATAAGTTAAATTTCACCCAGGATAACTCCATTCACTTTCCATAAACTCTTTAATTTTTTAAATACCAATTTTGAAATAGTAATAAAAAACACAAATTAAAACCAGGGGGGTGGGATTTAAATATCTTGTTTTAATTAATTACTGAACCCTTTTTTAAATAAAGTCAAATATTTTAAACATGTCTTTGATGAAACTTATTTTAATCATCAATTGGTACCTGATTCTGCAGTGATTTTTTATTTATTAAAAATTTAATTTTAAAATCTTTACATTTATGAAATTTTTTATTTTAATAATTTAAAATGTAAAATTATTTATTTATGAATAATATATAGTTTTAAGTTAATTAGTGATCTACTCACATATCAAAATATACAAGAGTTATGTTTTTCTAATTACAAATTTATATCTTGTAGTTTAATATTTATTATCTGAAATTTAAATTATTCATTTTTTATTTAGTGATTATAAAATAACTTTGAATATATGACTTATATTAAGAGTTCAGAAAGTTTTATCATAGTAAGTACTCACTTTAATTTTGTTCTCTTAAAATAAGATTATTAACAAACAACTAGATTCATCTTTGTATATATTGTAATAATTAGAATTGTGTGTTCAGACAACAATATTTAGAGACTCAACTAAAGTACCTCAAACCCATGATGTTCAGCATATGATAGTTATGGAACAGTACTATGCTCTAACCTATTTGACAGTGCTCCATAATCTCCACTATTCAATCAATGCTTTTGGTGCTACTAATAGAGTAATCAATTTTTTTAGTGCTGGAGGTCAGTGTGAAAAAAAGACTTGACAGATACAATCTCCATCTCAGTCATGAATTAGAGTTACTAAATTAATGTGATCATATGCTACCTAGATCCCATAAGATCCAAATATATTGAAAATGCCTGGAATACCATATTAATATACTTGAGGGATTGTTGTTAGATTTATAGATCAATTAATTAAGGGTTGATATAGTTGGGTGAATGTGGTGAATCAGGGAAGGATACTGACAAATAAATAAGCACAAATGCATAATTTATTAATAACCAATTCAATGAATTATATATCTCACCATCAATAATAATCTTCGGGTATTAGTATAACATGTATAAAACCATTGCAAATGAATAATATTTAGTTATCATCTGATCGAGAATAAGATCACTACAGTAAGAGCATGATAAATGAATAGTATTTTGACATCATGTGATCAAGAATAATATCATTACAAGCAAATAATGTCTATATATCTGCTGATCAATAACATGAGTATTACAAATAAATAATATTTAGATCTATCTTCTAATTAAATATAAGAAAATTATCAATGAATGCTATTTAGACACTGTCCGATTATGAAGTAGGACAAATGAAAAATATTGAGATATTAAAATCATTAAGAAATATTACAAATAAATAATAATTAGTTATAAGATCATTACAATAACAGTATGACAAATGAATAATATTAGATATCATCTGATCAAAAAGTATTTCAAATGAATAATATTTAGATATCTTCTAATTAAGAATAACAGCATTTCCGATTAATATTATATATATATATATATAACAAATTGATGTATGAACTTACATACATAAGAAAAGTTATCTTTTAATATGTTTATTTTCAAAATTATATAGACCAATTTGATACACATATATACACATCATGAAAGTTTAAGTATTTACATTATATTTATTTTAATAATCCCAGCAAATGTTATGGAATTTCCACATAACTATAGCTCACTTTATCATTAATCATTACATTATAGACCTGGTTTATCCATCCCATGCAACATTACTAACAGACATTATTAATAAATTTACATTACAAAAGGCAGTGGTATTTGGAGTTGAGTTCTGAGCTGGCTATTATTATTAGCATTGGCTAGATCAGCCAATCTTTATTATGGAGTAATAAAATAAAATATATATAAATATATGTTTCTATGAAAATACATCTGCCTTCGGCATGGTACATGCAGAAAACGGAAGGCTTAGGTTATGAATATCTATCATCACAGAGTAACCATTTATCTGCTCAAAAACATGACTCTCTCAAGTACCAGTAAACTATCCATCTGGCTGCTTGCATAACAGTACTCAACCTATATTCATTTATTGAAAATACATAGGCACAGATAATTTTACCAAATAACACTGACATGCTAGCCAAAAGTCACAAACTCTTACTTGGATAGATTGTAAGCCTGTATTAAAATTTAATAAAACTAGGAATGATGAGAAAACCAGATTAACCATATCCTATAGACTATAAAAATGCTTATGCGCTTAAATATAAAGCTTAATTACAAATTACATTAAATTTCTAAGAAGTGAATAGGGTGTGCCTGCTGAGAAAAAGTGTTTTTTCATAGATGTATGCATCTTTATATAGATATAGTGGAATGAACACACATTTTTATAATAGATAACATTATCCATTTACATTTTAAAACATTGATTATTTCTTTTAATACAGAATAAATGCACATAGAGATTATTTACTTTAACAACCATAAAGAATATCGACCCAATATAAACTAATAGAAGTTGACTTGAATAATAATTTTAATACTCATTTCTTATTGAATACACAAACGATTGACAAATATTTAACTAACAAGTATTTGGATGAATAACTTCATGAAATAAAACTTTGCTTGTTATTTAAAGTCTTAAAATAATTATTTTCTTTCTCCTTAAGATTGGAAACAAACAAGTACAACTTTACATCTCAATTAATTAAATATAAACATCATTCTTCCAATACCTGTTGAGTTTAGGCATATCAATCATAATATAGATAATATTAAAAATCAATATATATATATATATATTACAAATCGATGTCTGTATTTTTTCAAAATAATATACGTAAATTTATAAATAAATATTTGAAAATACATTATTTAAAAGTGACGAATATATATTATAAAATTTTAAGTACTGTATTTTCAAATATTTATTTATAAATTTACACACACACACACACACATATATATATATATATAATATACAAATAATATATATTCAAAATACTGACAATTTTTTAAATTTTTTTTTTTTTAGATGTTTTTTTTTTTTTTTTTTTTTTTTTTTTTTTTTTTAATTAAAAAAAAACTAAAAACTTTCCCTAACTCCTTTATTTTTCTATTTTCACTATTTTTTTTTTTTATTTTGGTTTTTTTGATTTTTTATTTTTGTATTTTTATTTTTATATTTTTTTTTTTTTTTTTTTTTTTTATATTTTTTTTTTATTAATTTTATTTATTTTTTTAATTTAATTTTATTTTAATTTTTTTTTTATTTATTTTTTAAATTACACACACACACACACACATATATATATATATATATATATATCTGCTTAGTGTCTATATTTTTCTCATTATTCATTAGTTAATCATTGACTAGTAATTAGTTATTGTTTGAATATTTATGAATCACAATATAAATTTAATAATGTCTGTTAGTTGAGCCATACTTATATAGCTATACTTTTGTTATGCCGATTTACATTATAGTGTCATGTTTTGCTGATGTGCTACAGCCATCATGCTAATTAAAGAAATACGAGTGTATCCTCATTTATGTCATCCATAAGGTAGTAAATCTTTGAGTGTTGGTAAAATAATTGAGGTGAGATTGGATTTGGGGTCTCAACAACCTCACTTCAATCAACCTTGGTATGATTTGCTAAAACTCTGGATTTTGTTGCACAAATGTACAAATATGGCCATTACAATATTTATGTTCTTTTTGCCAAGTTCATTTGATTTTAGGAGTGCATATCATCAATTATTGTCTCCACTACACTGTATCTAATCACAATTTAGAACAACACAATTTCAAATAATGGATCACATTTTTACATTTCCCTTCTCCTGATGGCATAATTTATAGTGAAGGTGACTCATGTCCTATTCAAGTCATCTTCAGGTACAGTGCCATCAGCAATTAAGAAATTACATAATATAAATCCTAATATAAAATTACAAAGTACTAAATAACAAACATTAAGCATGGGATCAGATGTTAACAAATTTGCTTAAATATCATGCATAAATTGATACACTTATTCATATAAGCCTGAAAAAATATTGCATGTGAAATTACAATAACTTTGAGAAAACAAAATTGAATCCTCATTTTGGCACACCATAATAAGTAAAAACTACTCAGGGCCATATAGAAAATTGTTCAAGCCATGTTTTGGTGTATCATAATCATAAAAAAAAATAACTTAGCCATGTTGTTGCACCATAATCATTAAAAAATGTTTACTCAGGCTCATGTAAGAAAGATCAAGACATATTTTGGTGTGATATAATGTGGAAAATAAAAAAAAATACTCATGGTCAAGTAAGAAAGATCATACCATATTTTGGTATGCCATTATCAGGAGGAAATATCTGTTAAGGGTCAGGAAAGAAATGAATTGAGGTTCCCTTTAGTGCACCATAGTCAGACAAAAATCTGCTCAGAGTTATGTAAAAGTGATCATGCTACACATTGGATACCATAATCAGGGAAAACATATGTAATGGTCAGATTTGTTTATTCATGTAACAAATCCCAGAACCAAGAAAAAATATATTAAACCTGATCAAAATGGAATATGGAGGTCCTGGACCCAACCAATCTTCAACCTATTTATAAGTGCTTTATGATTTAACACCTTATAAATGACATTTCTTAGATTACAGACTTACCTTGTTTTAATTTGCAAGCCATGCTGAACAGGGGAAAAATGAGAAGTATAATCCTACTATACATCTAATACAAAATGGGCTATAGTTAATGAATAAAAGAGCCTGGAACAATATTCTAATGAATATGTATATTCAACATATTTAAGCAATAATTTAATTGGATTTATTAGAAATAATAAAAATGAAAACAAACCATAATGGGTTCCACTTGATTAAAAAACAAAATCCAACTAATTTAACATGTTCAGATATTATACAATGAAATGATAAGAATTGAAAGTAATACAGTGCATGACCTTATCTAAAAATATTAAATAAATTCATGGCCAGTGAGTTACTTATGATTATGAAAATTTAATATGCAAAAAAATGTGTAATTGGATGACATGGTTTGTCAACTGTTAAAGTGATAATGTTAGCCAAAGACATATATGTGACTACACCTTAATATTGTGGCTGTTCACATTAAAATAAGTAATATTAGAGCACACTTATAAAGTAAGAGAATGATGCAAATAAAGATCTATTTCACCAGAGCTTTTCTTGGTTCAGGATGAAAGACAAATATATTGATTACATTAAGGGAGAATGGGATAAATTAGAACTAGCAATACTTCAATATAGGTAGATTAAATTTTACTAAAAGCTGACATTGTGGATAAGTAGTTCTTTTCACATATAAGATGCATGATCCAATTTGACCCCAGGCACTTGTTAATAAATTAAATTAATATGAACATGCAAACTCTCAACCATCCTGGGTCCCTACTCCAGTAACATGTTTGGTGCTCATGCATGAACAATATGTCCCATGTGTATCTTGTGTCCACCATTATGTGATAGCCAGGACATGCATCCGCCTTCACTTTTAGTCAATGCAGATTAGCAAGAGAGAATATATCTGTACATATATTGGAAGTTCACATCCACAATGCACAGAGACTAGATAATGAATATGTTGAAACAATTAAGAGGGCCTTCAAATAGTTAACACATATGTGTCATGTTAATACAAGCCATTTCATAAGTTAAACATCTAAACTTAATGTAATGATAAAAAGAGCGAAATTAATATATTAATCATATTTAATAAACAATTGATGTGCATTTATCAACCAATTTTACAAGAGGGCAGTATATCCTAAAAAGGTGCAATTAAGTAAGAGATATAAAATATACTTTAATAATATACATCTACAGTAAGAATTCCACTATCAGGTAAACTTACTATTAAAATCATAATTTACAAGTATTCTATGGGCAAACCAGAATAACAATATGAAAAATCAAATTTAAAGTTATTTGATTTATTACCACGATTATTTGCAGAGTGATCAAATATTATTATTTAATCCAATTCAAGATTGGTTAAAATAACTAAATGTTATACTAGATTTATTAGATTGAAGATAGAAATAATAACTTTGGTACAAACTTATTATAATTAATACACTCACTGTTTTGAGTGAGATTTGGCATATGCATAGTCACATATATCAAGAACAAAATATTAATACCTAAAATTTATAAAATAGCCATAGGTATTACAACAAACATGAAAGTAAAAGGCAAATTATAACTAATAAGAGAGTCATTAGTTTTAGGTTTTAGTCTATAAAAATTAAAGATTTTACAGGTATTAAAATTTACAAAGAATGAGGCAAATATTAAAAAATGGCTCTACAATTTAATTAGCCAAAAAGGTTTAAAAGGCTAAAATTGACTTTGAAAGTTCAATTAGTCTTATAATTATTATAACATTAAAGTTAAAAATTAAAGTTCATTTTTAGAGCTCTTTGTGGTGGTCTTGGGAGTTTTAACTACAACTTGTTATTGGAAGCATGTCTGTTGAAAACATCATTCTTGGGTGGCAGGTATGGCCACAATGAAGATCTAAGAAAAACATCAGCATTGCAGGTCTGTTACTGGACTGTCTTCCATCAATATATTGGCTAGATGTCTTCAGCCCTTAGGCAAGCAAAGGCAATTATAGCTATCAGGCTTGAAGAAAAGCAACATCTGCCTATTCTACTCAGCCATATTAAAATTTAAACTGGTGTGAATTTACTTAGAAACTGCCTCAAAGATTTTACAGAGTGTATCTCACATGAAGAATGTTGGCCTTTTATACTCGCCTTCCATTAAGTAACATTTTTAATAATTTTTTATTCCAGCAAAACTAGCCATTAACATCTTTAAATTATATATTTTGAAGTACAGAAATGATTCCTGTTTTTTGTATTATTTTTTGAACAGCATGTTTTTTTTTTTTAAGATTTGATCATTTACTTTTCAATAAGATTTCAAAAACTCACATGTGAGGTTAGGTTTTATTTACAAGCTAAAATATATTTTAAACAAACATTTATTGTTTTAATGATTTTTAGGTTTAGTCATCACGTCATCCTAAAAAGATTTGAATCATGTGATATTTTTACATATTAATATTAAAAATACGTTTTTTTAGAAATGAGCAATTTTAAAATATAAGAAATTCTAAAACCAAAATACATCTAATATATATGTATCATTATCATACATACAATTCACCGATATATGCACGATTTCATATACTGAGTTTCAAATTAAATTATAAATTGTGCAAAATTTTTAAGAAAATTGTCACAGTAATCTATATATGATGAAAACGTGCAATTCGTGATCATATCGACATAACTGTATACATGTCTTTTAAGGTGATGGTAGGATTTAAAATTGGTATAGAGAAGTGGTTAGGATATAACTAGGTGTAATGGATATGACAGGGTAAATATTCCATTCAATATATATATATATATATATATTGTAACCGATGGAATTGTTGAATGCTGTATTACATTTAAATTGAAGAAAGAAGGCTCCAAACGTTGGTGCCATTTTGTAACTGATTGAATTGATGAATGCAGGTGATGGCTAGGATGATCAATCTGATCTGATACAAAATCCAAAATCTAATTTAAATTAATCTAGTCTATCTCAATCGGGTCGCCATTATGTAATAAACCATCACAAAGCACAAATAATCTCTCTTAAAGTCTAATTTGTTTAAGCGATATGTGAAACAAAAGAATAATGAGATTATCTGCTCCAGACATCAACAAATCCATCACATTACAAAGTACACTGCACTGAGCAACGAAACCATCTACTATTGCCCTAGACAATAATATATGATTAGGCTAACTACTTGATTAGCAATCTAGTGAAAATCAAACCCAATTAATAACTAAAGCAGATTTCAATATACTTTATTAACCTATTATTATTGTAATAATTTAAATCTACTTCATTAATTAATGATGCTGCATTTTATCCTAACGGATAAGCTTCTAAATACCTACAATTGTATTTTACAAAACATTTTTACATATAGCCACTATTTAAATATCAAAACAAAATAATATTTGAATCAAATATATATCTAGTTTAATAAACGCTAAATAGAAAGTATAAACATTCGTGTCAGTAAGCGACACACAATTCTTTCTACTCCAATCTTTAATTAATAATTTTCTATTGACATCAACTGGTTTTAATATCATTTTATAAACACTTTGAAAATTTATGCACTCATTTAAATGTTTAAACAAATTAATCTACTCTAGTTTACTAAGAAGCTATCAAGTAATATATAAATAATTTATTCATATCTTCCAATAAAGTGATACTTAATCATTGCTTCGTTTATGTGTTAAAATAGAATACTTCATTGGAATTTATTATCAACACTCTAATAGCTCATTTTTAACTCTACAATGTCCAACCACATTACATAAAAGAGATATTAAGTTTCTATTGGATGTTTATTCACCTATGAGTATTAATATTATTTATTTGAATCTTTAAACAATTGAATATAGAATTGGTTGGCAATAATTAAAATATATGATTATAATTGATATTTATACAAATCAAAACAATATTCAATTAAACCGGTCAATGAAGTTTGTTCTCTTCATTTTATAGAAGTTTAAGAAAAATATCTAAGACGAGTTATTCTGAACCAATGATAAAACACGATCTATTTAGATTTTTATGACGGAATCAGACAAACATGAAATTATTGACTTTGTAATATTAACTAAGATTAAATGATAATATATATATATATAATATTCGAATGCAAATATAAATATAAAATTCATATGGGAATAAAATAAAATACTAATAAGCAAAACATACCATATCTTATATTCTAGCTCACTTACCAAGCTGAGTTTGAACCTTGTTATTTAAATAGCTACGTCATCTTATGCAATCCAAATAAAATAAAATAATTAAGCGTAGTCTTGGTATTTAAATTAACTCAATTTATTGGATTATATAAAAGAAAATTGGCAAGATTAATTATAAAATACATCGGAAATTACTTTATATTTCAGATTGATTGACTAACTAAAAATGATAAAATTACTATGTGTATCTCTAAATGTGTTGCGACAACAATAACGACATAAAAAAATGAATGAATGAATGAAGAGACTTTTGGATATTTTACTGAAAAATTTATATATAACAGATACCAAAGATATGAAATAGGATGGGACCGAAGTCTATTTGTTTATCAAAATAATAACCGATAAGTGAATATGAAATCATATGATATATTTGAATCTCTCCGATCATTTTCATTTAATAAATTATATTACTCTTAAAGATAATTTAAATAAAATACTCATCCTTTTTAAATAAATGTAAAAAAAATTATGTGCACATTTTTACATATATAAAAAAAAATATCATACCATATATATATATATATAAGAGTATATATATATATATATATATATATATATATATATATATATAAGAGTCTGTCCATTCACTATTTATTTGTCCATTGACTGACTTCAGTTTTTATGATGCAAAGAGAAGTTTATTTCTCAGAAATAATAATTCGAACTTTATAGTGCTTCACTAACAGTCCTTTTTCTTTTCCAGAGAGGAGAGTGCAATTTAATTAGCCATTTTTATGATGTGAATTAATCCAGTTGATCCTTTGTTCCTTTGCTCGTGACACTGTTTACGCAAATCCAATGGTAATTATACGCCAAACTTTAAGCCAGAAATATATTCGTTTTTAAAACTAAAATAGCCGATTTTTATATAAAGCATTTTTTTTTATAGGTTTATTTATTTATTTATTTTTTTACATTTTGTTATCGTTCCCTTGGAAATCCTTCACAACTGCCCCTTCAACTGATTGAATGGGCAGATAATTTAAGCTTATTTTTTCATGTTTTATGGTTTAACACAAAAAAAAAAAAATATTGAAAAACGTTTATTTGTAAAAACACAGAAAATAGGTCCGTCTGTGGCAATTACAAAAAGACGATAGCTTCTCTTATAGTCTGTTGGCTGCTATTTATGTGTTCTCTTTCTGGCGTTCTGGTATCATAACAACCACTGAATATTACTGGAATAAACCTCAATGCAACGATAAAACAGAACAAATTTTCCCGCCTGGCATTCAAGTACGATGGAAGTTTGGAGAAAATGGATACATGAAAATTAAATCCAAATTCAATTAGATTTTTCTTATTATTTGTAAACCAAAATACAAAATTAATATAACAACCTTTATTCACTTTATAAACACAAATAATTTATATATATATTTATTTAATAATAATATTTTTTTAATTAATTTATACACAAATATACATAACACAAAAACATTGAATTATATGTAATAATGTTACTATGGTGACTGCATTAATATACATGAAATATGTAATATAATATCGATCCTATTTAAGTAAACTTATATTGTACTGAATTGTTTTCAAAATTTATTTATTTACCTATATGTTTTTCCTGAGTTTGATTATAGTGAATTTATTATTTTAAAGCTAGAATCAACAGTAAACAATTCTATTTAAAAGCTGTAGGTTGCCATGGTGATCAATTTAAATCTATATTTCCAAGATCTTCCATTATCTATCTATCAAGCACAAGAAAAATTAAACAAGATCAACAAACTTCTTTATTTTTTTTTTGAATACATTGATCATTAATCTGAATATTCACAAT
Source organism: Epiperipatus broadwayi (assembly GCA_028023455.1). Taxonomy (NCBI): domain Eukaryota; kingdom Metazoa; phylum Onychophora; class Udeonychophora; order Euonychophora; family Peripatidae; genus Epiperipatus; species Epiperipatus broadwayi. Next base: position 1,767,938 of record JAQFVV010000133.1, on the reverse strand, counting down.
ATCTCCCCTCTACAGATAAAAAAAAATAGACACTTTTTCCTTTCTCTAAAATCATTAAACATTTTAACTTCAACACAGATAAACATTTATCCTTTCTATCTGTTTTGATTTGAATATCATTTAAAATGTTAGTCAAAAATTTCAAATATCTTATTCTCATCAAAGCAATGTAGAATTCATATATATATATATATATATATATATATATATATATATATATATATATATATATAGTAACCTTATATTTTAGTATAAAATATAAAGATTGATATAACTGATATAAAAATTTCTCTGTCTTCTTCTTGGTGATTTGATTGGCTTGGTTTGCATTTTGAATAGACTATTTACTTGCATTCAAGATAATTTATTGGTGAGAATAAGTAATATTTTGCTTTGCTTATTGTCTGTATTATTTTAGTGTATTTGAAATTGCTTCTTTCCATCCACTGATTTGGATCAAATATGTTTAACTTATAAAAAATTAACAGCTCACATTAAGTTTAGTAAAATGTGATTAAAATAATAATAATTTTTATTTATTTAAAATAATCTTAGAAATTATTTTCATTCAATTCAAAAACAATTTGTTTAACTAATTTTTAATTATTAGATAAAAATATAATAAATTCACTTGTGCATTTTAGAGAGAGTGTTTCAATGCGGCATTCCTGTTTTAAAAAAAAAAGAAAAAATGGTGTAAGAATAAAATAAATGCAAAATATGTTAAGCATATTTTTTAAAAAATAATTAATAAGCAAACCGATTAATCAAAAATTTTCCTACAAACTTAAACATAAAATTGTGATACTTAATAATAGTATAAGTTGTTAGACTTAAAGGATCTGTTCAAGCTATCCAGCCAAGTGAATCAAATCAATAATAATTTTCTCAATATTTATATTTAAAAATATGTTGGAACTCTCAGATTTAAAAGTAGAATTAATTGCAGAAGTTCAGTATGTTTTGAAATATTTTACTACATACAAATTGGCAACATTAAATAAATATTTTAATTGCAAAAGCTTTTGGATATGAAAACTTTATTTTTAAATAAGAAGAGGTTTAAAATCAAATTTAAATGTTAAAATTTATTGAAACGTGGTTTAATATTTCTGCTTATCATTTAAAATAATAAAGCATTGATTATTTTGTCTAAATATATACTCCCAGTAATGTATTTGCTATTTAATTGTTTACTATTTGAATAATGGTAACAGTCTTCAAATAATTAACTAAAACTACTTTCTGTTTTTTATGGTCAATTTTGAATTATTAAATTATTAAATTAATTGACTTATTTACATACATCTAATTATTATTCTAAATTTAGATGTGGATAAATAAATTAATATAGCCTGTATGTCATAAACTTGGAACAATTTTATATAAAAATATAGAATTTAATAACTTATGAAGAACATTTTCATTCAAACTCTACATGTCATGCTTTTAGAATTGTCTCATATTCATGGAGCCACTTAAATTTCATTAATTTAAAAGTGCTCATAATAACTTGAACGAATGGATATAATCACATCTATGGAATTAGGCTATAATTTCTAATTATTACTTTGTGTATTTATTGTTCAAGACGTTTTTACATTGATTTCACAGATATTCAAAAATATTGTACACTTTAATTTATGTAATTAAGTAAAAATGAATTGATTTTAATTTTATTGTTATATAAACTTATATGTAAAGTTCATGACATATATTTTACTGTGTTTAAATTAAACTCATGGGAGTGAATAAAATATTTATTCAAGGGAATAGCGCTATTGGAAAAAGTTTGAGAATTAGTAATAAATTTATGGTGTGGGTCAACCTCTCATGAAGTATCTTATGAGTCTTTCCAGAATTTTATTCCTATACTCATGTCACTTTTATTACATTGTTACTATGTTTATATTTTAAGCAAGATAATTCAGTAAATTAGTTGTCCTTATTATTGAAACACTTTTCATTATGTATGAACACACATCTGCTGAAATGCTGGTGTCTTTCTGAAATGTCAGAATAACTGAGGAGAATGATTTTTGCACTTTAAATATGAAATAAATATTAATATTGCTTTACAATGTTAAACGGCATTAATCTGTGCTGGTTGTTAATCCACAGATTAATTAGTTGCCACTTTCTGTAATTTTGAACTCATTCCTGTGCTGGTGGTTAATCCGTGGAATTGTGTAATTATATTTGTTGCTTTATGGTGGTGTATAAACCCACAGGGCACTCAGTGTTATATGATTTTTATGTGTAGATGAATGCATCCACAGGAATATCATTTTACTTCATTGATATAAGTTTGGGCTAAGTATTTTCTATTATTATGCTAAAATCATTTTCTTCCTTTTATAAGTATAACTTATAAGTTGAGTTATAAAGTGTAACAGGGCATTTTATCTAAATTATCTCCATGATGATTAACTGTTTGTTAATTAATATTTAATCTGAACTGAAGTTTGAATTTTCATTTTGCTTTAGCTTTGCATATTACCTAATTTCTGCAAATATAATATTATTTATTATATTATTATAAGTCTATAGTATAGGGTTATTGAATTTGGAACTGACACATTAGATATTTCATAATTTGATGTTGAATTTCAGTATAGTTTCCTCAAGGCATAAATTATATCAAATTAAAATAAAATGTATGATTAAGCTTTTATAAAACTGTCCCTCGGATGCATTCAGTGAAGTGAACAAATGAAATAATATTTTATTTATTTGTTTATGTATGTATTTATTTATTATATTAAAACATCATATATCAGTTATTTGTTAATCATAAAATTGTAAATAAATGTTGATTTATAATTAAATTTACTCTACCGTTGCTATTTGTCATTCATAAAACCAGAAATCATATATCTTGAATAGAGCATACATTGGAGTACATACTGTTGTTAGCATGATATAAGAGTTTTAGTAATACTCTGATAAAATATTTGAATGTTTTTGTCCTTAGTAGTTTATGATGTATAAGGTACAATAAAATCCCATTTGCCTCTTTCATCATTTTACCTTTGCATTGTTGATTCTAGTACATGATACAAAATTGATTGATTTTATAAACTTGTAAGCAGATTTACCATGTAATGATATAATTGAATTTATTTGCTTAATGATATAATTGTCCCTCATCAATATAACAAGAGTCTCACTGATATTTATTAAATTATAACCTTAAGGTTATAGAGAAGGAACCCAAGTTTTCTATGCTTATTTATTACTGCAAAGCTTATACCTAGACTAGAATTTATACCAAAACTTATATTTGTCACTTTAAAATTCATAATCTTTAATAGTATCACAAATTATATCATCTTGTCCATGGTCGGCCATAAGGTCTCATTCAATGAAAAATCGCAAATTAATTTTTGAAGAATAATAAAATTACATACTAATAATTTGTCTAATATATTTTCTCATATGGCTACGATAAATCTTCGTGGTATACCCTAGCTGCGACCAGATTTGATTATAACAATTTCATGTTATATCATTAATTTTGTTTGTTGTGATGTGCTCCAGATTTCGTTATAGTCTTTGGTGCACAATGTAGATGGCATGATATGCTTTTGGTTATAGTTCTTGGCACCACAGGGTATAGTTCTTGGATGCCCAACGATTAGGGCCATTGGTTACATAAAATTCTATTACAGGTGTGTCCCTTCAGTCTATTAGATTATAGTAAAGTGGGCCTGATTATAGAAGTTCTCTTGCATCAAGGTATTAGGCTTGATTACTGATGATGGTTATGATATATATATATATATATATATATTGTAACAGTCATGTTTGTACCTTTATGTATATATATATATATATATATATATATATATATATATTGTAACAGTCATGTTTGTACCTTTGCTCAACAACTGACAGTCTGAGCCAAAGAACCAAAATCTGACCAAGTTATGATAGTAATATCTTATGTCTGATCATCCCTCAACTCTCTTACTCATGTTTCCAAGTCAACCCATGGTGAATGACATGCCTGAGGATATACTCAATATATCTTTATTCACATTCCAGCAATACCAAAGCGGTAAAACATGAGACATCCCCCCACACATATTATATTATATAACTTAACTAGTGATTTATAAAGTAATGAGAAAAAAAGGAGATTGAGAAGGATTTATCTTTCATAAATTCAATATAAAAATTAATACGTTATAAAGCAAGATAAAGTATGTACATATTGCTTACATGCTCATGAGTGAATATGTAGGGTTACAAAGAATATAATAACGCAAATTATATATTGTTCACACGCAGGTGAGTGAAAACTTGGGTTCACAAAGCATATCATAATATAAATCATATATTGCTCACACACAGTTGAATGAATACTTAGGTTTACAAAGAATATTAATGAATAGTCAGTAAATGATAATGCAAATTATATATATATATATATATATATATATATATATATATATATACTTCTCACACACAGGTGAGTGAATACATATATTTACAAATGTTTGTTGTGATTTTCAATAAGTGATAAACAAAAACAATTATATTTGGTCACACACATGTGAATGAAATTTAGGGTTGCAAAATCTTTAATTAGATTATGACTTTGCGGAACTGACAATGTGCTTATACCACCCTTTACATCATAATTTATGATATGATCTACATCGTAAAATCCGTAATAGTTAGAGTTGTCATTTAATTGATAACAGCTTGGAATTATATTATTAAGTTTAACATGACTTACAATAATATTTTATCAATGCTATATATATATAATATATATATATATATATATAGCATTGATAAAATAATATTTTATCAATGCTATATATATATAATTACTACACAGATAATGATATTAACTCAGATTTTAAAACGGATCAAAGCAGATGTTAATTTCTATGGGAGGTTGAACTGATGCTAGACAGTTGAACATCAGATTCTAGGACATTACAAACTATTGTATCTGAATATGTGCATCTCAAATGTGTTCTTAATTGAGGTTCCTTACCTAGTAATCGGTTTCTCAGAACGCCCTAGTTGCTATAATATGAAGAGGCTATTTTATTCGAGTGAATGGAACATCAGCTTAAGGAGCTTTTGGAATGTTTTGGTTTCTTCAAATACAACTAAATGTCACAGTTGCCTATACTTATGAGGAATAACTTGAGATAGAATCGATCCTGATGTAGGCCATTATAGGTATAGCAAGAAATTATGCATATTCATGTTAACTAGCAACACATTCATCATGATAATTTAATATTATCCCAAATTAATTACACAACATCTTAGCCTTCATCAGTGCCTCTACGACTGGTCAGTTTATACATAAGTATACCTAGTTACACTACAGTGATAATAATAAGAATCCGATTTAAGGCTTCTGTATAGCTTCATCTCTAATTAAGAGACATACAGCAAACTTAAGGATTTACTAAGATTTAAAATATTACTTATATGCTGTATAGAATTACTCATGCATAAAATTAAGCAAATATTGATTTTTAAATAACTTATGCAAAATATTCATTTTTAAGCAACTTATTCTGTTATTATAAGTAACTGGCTCACTCTAGTGTAAATAATAGTTTGATTTCAGAAGGGGGAGAGATATTTCTTTATATCATAATATTCTAACATTATAGAAACGTGCCTAATCAACACTGCAGTAATTATTAAACCCTGCAAACTCCATTCTGATTGGCATAGCATAAATTAATAAACATGGAATTAAAACTAAATATCGATAGCACAATAACAAATTGCAAAAACGATCAATAAAGTTATAATTTAGAAAATGAAGAATTTGTTTGAATGGTTTTATAGAACCTAAATATTTATGATTACTTAAAATATTTATAATCAAGCAAGAATTTTGAAAGTGCTCTAAGCATTAAAGTAAATTAAACAAAAATAGTTTAGTTTAACATTGAAATAGTATAATTAAATAGGAGACTTGATTAGTTAGCTAGCTTTTAATGTAGAATTGGTTTAGTAATGAAATTAGCGTTTTCTGCAAAATGATTTACAGGTAATAGTTGGTAGTAAGTATTTCAAGGCATTCTATACTGTGGGTCTTCTTTCTATTAAGTCAGATTGTGGCTTTTATATTACTTCGATTGTGGCTTTCCCTTATCACTTCAGTCAAGAATTCTTCAATACTTCAGGTGTAGCTTCTCCATTACTGGGCAAGAGCTGAGGTTGATGTCTTCTTTCATTCTGTTTAACAGTTTTCCATGGGAGGCAGAAGGCCAGTCATATCATCCCACTAGCCAAAAGTTCTCATTTTAACAGCTTTGGTAATCGCTTGGTCAGAATTCAGCTTATTCAAAGTAATGCAGGAACAGCTCTTTAATTATTTTTCAACACTTGTTTGGAAAAATGCATCTCAACACTTTGTAATAGCTAGCTCAGGATTTTTCATAACATATTTTTGCCAATATTTTCCCCCTTTTTTACTTTCACAACATCACTTGTTTACTGACTTCAAACTTTACCTTTAACTATATTTTCTACTTTTTTAAATATTAGCCACAGCTAAATCTGAAGTTAAAAGCTTTATTTCCTTCGGTTTCCCAATTTCACTTAGCAGGTAATTATGCCTGACTGGATTTTCTAATTCGTTTTTGCCTATAATTTTAAATGAGGTCAATTTTCAGCTAAAATATTATTTTTAGACGAAATGTTAAAACTCGTAAACAACTTACAGCCTTTGTAATTTTAATCAAACAATAGAGCTCGTAAATTATTTAAAATGAATATTAAAACTTAACTTGCAAAATGAATAATTTTACAAATTTAAACTTATAATTTTGTTACATATATAAATTATAACTACACACTGCTATGTTTACTTCAGTTTTATCAAACATAGGGTAGTATGTGCATATATGCTATTTATGACTGCATCTTCACATTTTAGTTAACGAGGTGATTACATGTGCATCTACTCGTCAATATTTCAAGCACATTGATTGGTTTAAATTAAAGAAACATACACAATCTGAGTGAAACATAAATTCACTATTATATAATATAATAGGTGAAACAGGCAGGTTCATAGATCTAACTGTTTCAATATAAATTGCTTAGTAAATTGATAATTTTCAAACTGAATTACAATTAATGCCAATAATGAATAAATCTAATTTTACATTTTCTCTTTAGCAGTGCTTGGTATAAAAGTCTGTCAGTATTTGTACTTCAACATTATTTTCATTAATTTTATTTTCTTCTTTTAGCTTTTTTTGAAAGATTGTTAAAGTTTCATTGGTAATGCTTACATCTGCTATATATCGTCATGCATCTGCTACATATCGTAATGTCATTAAAAATATCTCTGCCCCATATCACAATCCTTCAAAAACCTATCTGTAATTCAAATTTAGTGAGAAAATAGAACAACAATTTATTTATAGTTTTTCTGTTGAAAATAGTGTTAAAGTTTTGGGAAAATGTATTCTTCAAGAATTAATATCTATATAATGTTACTGACAATTAGATTTAAATGTTTAATATTACTCTGATTTGTTTAAAGGTAAATATCATTTGAAAATTTAACAGGTTTCTCTACATAAAAATACAAATCTGTCAATGAAAACTTAGTGGGAGCAAATGTAAAATATTGATAACAATGTAAGAAAATTACAAGATGAGGTTGTACACTGATTACTTATGCATATACCATTTAAAAATACGGTAAACTAAAAAGAGAATTTTATTTTAGTAAAACATATGATCTATTATACAATTTAAATAATAAGCCTAGCATTGAAAGATCAAAAAATCAAAAAAAGAAATATGGGAAATATAAACATGTGAATAATAAGTTTATACCCGTAAATTTGGGTGAATATTTGAATAAATTAGACAAGTAGAAAAAAAGAAAACTTTCATGATTAAGTGTAGGTAAAATTTTACAAATTTTTTAGACATCATATATTTTAGTAATTAATAACATTAATGGTACTATGAAGCAAATAATAAAAAAAAAAACAAACATGTTGACAAATGCAACATGTCATTAAAATACAGACTACAGATACATGAAATACTATATTACCTACATATAACCAACATTTTTATATTATTGTGAAAAAAAATATGGATAACTCATTTGTAATTTTTTATTTAAACTGGAAGCCTAAAACATCCTATTTACTTTAGAAACACACCAGGCTCTTTTTTATGAGGATTTCTTTAATGCGATTTGAAGTTATGCGATTCATATTTCTTCTTAATATATTTATATGTATTTGTCTTTTATGTGATAAAAATTATTAGATCAGAAGTTGAGCTCTGATAATGCACTATTATTTTAAATATTATAAATTTTGCACTCTGACGTCATATTTAAAGTAATAGCGCATTATCGGAAGTCGACTTCCATCTAATAATTTCAATATTTTCAGCTCTTTATAATAGTACTGTAATAGATTTTATGTAATAAAAAAGTTCATAATTCACTTAATATCAGGATTTCCCCATTCTATATACACACATTTTTTACAAGATTATAAAGTAAATCGGTTCAAACGTTATAGTTGCCTATATTATACATGTTGTTGTTTTTGGATTTTAAATTACATTCTATTTTTGCTTTTTAAAAAAAAAGAATACATAATCAATTAACCATTTAGTGTCCGCAAGTTTATTTTTAAAAGGTGAGTAACAGCAGTTGGGCACAATTAAAATTGACAATAAAATATAATTTTTAATTTAATTAATAATTTAATCTGAAATTAAAGTGATGTGATGTAATGAAATTGGATTTTTAAATGGAATTGAAAATTAAAAAACTAAAGACAAAAATAAGAATTTAATTTTTAATTATTAGTTTCAATTAAATTTTGCCCAACAGTGGCGAGTAGGTGTCTTTTTATTATCATAAGTCTAAGTTCTTCTTTTCATTTTAAAACTTTTAGTTTACTCTAATGGAGAGGGAAACAAGTTCTTCTTTTCATTTTAAAACTTTTAGTTTACTCTAATGGAGAGGGAAAAAACACCCAAGAAAATCAATTTCTTTGAAAACAAAAATTTTAATTTTACATTGCTTAGTGAAATGGAGAGGATCAATAGCCATTGGAAAACATTTTAGTTTCGGTAAGTCCACTATAAGAGCAATTAAAAAAATTAAGTTGGCGCTAGTTGTCTTTCCTCTGTTTTAATAAAATAGCACTGAATAGAGTTTTCCCAAGTAGTTAGAGGTAATACAAGAGTAAGATTATTATTTAAAGGAAAGGGTAAGGATAATAGAAAGTTGAATAATTATAGACCAATAGCAGTAACATCAATTTTATATAAAGTTTTCTGTACATGGTGGCTAGAAAAGTTGTATAATGGATGGAAGGAAGGGAAATGCAATGAGGTTTTAGATTAGATAGGCATATAGTAGATAGTTTATTTGTAGTTACAAAACTTATGGATATGAGTAGGAATTCAGGTAAACATTTATATATGAGTTTTATAGATATAGAGAAGGCATATTATAGAGTAAATAGAAATAGATTATGGATAACATTAGCAAATTTGGGAATGGATGAAGCTTTAATAGATATTATTAAGAAATTATATGAAATAATTATATATATATATATATATATATATATATATATATATATATATATATATATATATATATATATATATATATATATATATATCAATTAGGGAATATAGAATCAGATAAAGTTAAAAATAAGATGGGACTAAGGCAAGGATGTCCTATGTCACCTATTTTGTTTGTGTTGTATTTGAGTGAAATGGAAAGAGCAAATAAAGATTAGGAAGAGGGATAGAGATGCTGTTAATAGGTAGTAAGGGAGTATATATTTTGTTCGGTCTTTTTTTGCAGATGATATATTTTTGTGTGCAGATAGAAGTGAACATATGGAAGTTATGCTAAGAACATGGGCAAGGGTGGGTAAAGAGATGGGGGTTAAATTTAGTGAAGAAAAATCAAATATAATGTTAGTTAATACTGGGGAAAGAGAAGATGTAGAATTTTTATTGGGATATATTAAGTGTGGTGAATAGATAATATAGTTATTTGGGAATTAAACCATTAAGCATCACATGATCACATTTCCTATACTAGCACATTAATTGCTTAATGGTTTAACACCAATCCTGCCTAATAGGATAGTGGTGGCTATGGTTGTAAAAGAGCCAAAGACACCAAAATGTATGGGTGCTGAACTGAGTTCAGACCCATATGACTATATAAGCTATTGAGCTTAGATTGAAAATATTTTTGTGTTTTCAATTTCTTTCTCATAGTTTTGTAGTTAAGTAGAGATGAAAGGTGGTTGTTAGAGGGTTGCATTAGATCCTAAGATCTAGATGCTGTGCTCTCAGATCCAAAGCTCCTCACTGACGAAGACCACAAGCCAGAAACTAGTCTGGGGATATTGGATGAGTAGGCATTAGATAGGGATTTTATGCACAAGCCTTCTGGCATCCATTGATTACTCTGTTTAGCACAGGTGGCAATACTGTATGGAGAGTTTTGCTATATTTATTTTGGAATTATTTTAAATAATTAGAAAAATTATTTGGATGAATGGGAGAAAAAATGATAAATGAAGCAAAGAAAAGAAAATGATTGATAAAGACAGTGTTTTCATATAATAAATATGACATAGTTAGAATTACATGGAAAGGAGTTGCAGTAGCAGGGTTAACATATCGTAATGATGCATTATATATTAGTAAAGAAGTATTAAATTGCCTATAAAAAGTTCAAAGGGAAGTAGGAAGACATGCATTGGATGCATATGTATGGACAGCAAGCAAGGCAATTTAAGGAGAAATGGGATGGGTAAGTTTTCATATGAGAGATGTAAAACATAAAATGAAAATGTTTGGTAGATTGCAGTTTATGGATAATAAAATAATACCCAAAATAGTATTTAATTGGGTTATGAGTAAAGGGCAGGTAACAAGATGGGTGAGAAGGGTAATGTGGTATGCAAAAAAATTGGATAAAGATTTTATATCAGTATATTTTTACAAAAGATGGGATGATTGTGTTAAGAGAATTATTAAGTGTTGTAGTAGTAATGAATGGGATAAAAATAGATTTATTAATAAAGAATAGGGAGTTAGAAAGATGGAGAAATAGTATGTAGAGTAAAAACAGTTTAAATATATATAGAAATAAGCAGAATATTAGGTGTCAGTTAATATATGATAATAGTAAGGAAAGTAGTTTATTATTTAAGGCTCAAATCGGATCTTTAGCTACAAAAGAATATACATGTAAATGGAATAAAATGGGTGGTTTATTTTGTAAATTATGTAAGGAAGGAATAGAAAATATTAGGCATTTGTTAATTGAATGTAAATGCTTGAAAACAGCAAGGGTACATATAATGAAGCTATGGAAGAATAAATATGAAAAAAAGTGATTATGGGAAAAGATAAAGGGGATTTAGATATAAAGGTTATAGAGTTGACAAAGATTATGTTGTGGAAATGGAATGGAGCAAAATATGGGAAAATTTAGAGTGGGGAATGGAAAATAAAGTGGCTAATAGATTTATCTGGCCATTGTTGCTAAGATATTGTTGACTTCGTTTAAGGAGAAGCCACAATACATTACATCACATCACATCATATCATGATGAATCTGATGTTTTACCAATTCACAAATGAACTTGCATATCGTTAAATAGCGATAATAATTAAAATAGTGTACATCTATGAAAAAATGTAGAATACTGTAAATTACGCATTAAAATATATTGTTTTGAATAAAATTAAATACTATAGTTAATAAAAAAAAGTAAAAAAAGTTTGTTTTGTAACCTTTTTTTTTTTTTCAAAATTGAAATATTTTATTAGTCATATTTTATTTCTTTATTTTTTTAAGTGAATTTTAAAATAATTTTACATTGTTGCTTTACTATTCGGCGAATTTTGAAAAATATTCTATATTTTTCAAGGTAAATTAAGTATTTTTGTGTGCATTTTCTGAGGAACGTATCTACCGCATAAACCGAGACCCAGATGTATTACAAATCTATTTGAAGTTTTCGATGTATTTGATAAGAAATTATGGTAAAATAGAAAGTATTTTCATTTTATTCAGAGAGATAATATTCACAAAAATTAGTCAAAACCATTGGCGGAAAAATATGAATAATTAGAAAAAATACAACTATTAAAGAGAAATGGAGACAAAACAAAACATATTATTAAACTTTTATTTAAAAAAATGAAAATTTAAGTTTAAATCAAAATAGCTGTAATTGGATTCCTGTGATTAGTTCTTTTTAATGAATGTACAGTAAAGAGTGACATTATCTGAAAAAAAAAAAAAAAAAAAACAATTACTAACCAGACTTGAAATATAACAAAAATGTCTCACTGAGATGAGCCAATATTAGAGAAATTATTATATTACATAAAAACAGTCTAAACAATTTTAAGCCACATACCGAATAATATCCACAAATAAAAAAAAAAATACCATGATATAAGACAATTGTTGATTAAACGCAATTTTAATGTCGTTTATTGAACTGATATTTTTTTAAAAATAAATATCAAAAAAGTAGAAAAAAATATATCTTAAAAATGCAAATTAATAAATGTTGAACAAAATTATTATAATTATGTATGATGAAGTATGATGACCTATTGGCGAAATTGATCAAATTTGAATATTTTAGCAAAGAAAACAAAAAACATAAACAAAATAATATATTTTAATCTTAATGTCTGCCCAATTTATGCTTACGATAAAATTTAAACAAGTGAATCATTTTTACATATATAAATAGATAAATAAATAAAGAGACGTATGAATATATAGATAGATAGTTAAAAATATATTTTGTAAATAATCAAATATATATATATATATATATATGAGAGAGAGAGAGAGTTAGACGGGTAATTATACAGATAGCTGACACAGTATGATAATTAAGCAGACTAATAGATTAATCGATCTATATGTATATATAAATAAATAATTGATTAGAATTTTCAATGTTTTCATTTTTAACTTTATGATCTTTTATTTTAAATTGAAGACCTTCCTTGCAACCGCATTAATTATCCATTTTAGATAAACTAAGATATAGATCAATATCTTTAAATATTTAGATATTTAACTAATTTGATATACATAGAAGAACTATTTACAGAAGTAAATCTTTAAATCTTTTTATTACAGTTTATTTAAGATTATTTTTGAAATAATTAAAATGGCAATTTTATTAGGCACTTTTCTCGAGATCTCGAGATGTTTTATAAAATTGCGGAGGTTTAGAATTGAATAATTGCTTGTTAAAATATGACTATATTAGGAAGCTTTAATTCAGTGTATACGCCTAAAAGGAGTATTACTTTAATGCTGCTTCTTATATCTATTGTTGATTGTAAGTATATTTGTTATTAATAATATTAATTTCTATTAATAAATTTGGTCCTAATTCATACTATGCATCACATACGATATAATTTTGAAAGATATAATCTGGTGGTTTTATTTTTTTTATAATTAATATGCATTATTTTATTCAATAGTATTTTAATACCAATCTGTTTGTACTTACTTTTATAAATTATTATTATGATTTTTATGAAGTAGAGTTGATAAAAGTAATGATGAGTTACTCCACCTCTCAAATTTGTATGATTCATGGGAAAACGAAGTCACTTCATTAAAGACAAAAATTGAATCTATGGAACGTTCAGAGTTGTATTATGAAATTGAAGTAAAAAGTGTTCACGTTTGTGAAGATGAAAATATATTTTTATTTGTTAGAAGTTAGTAGAATAACATGACATTGAAAACATAACCACAAATTGCATTGAGAACGTTTATAAAATAAAATCTAAATCCATTAATATTGCAGGTTTTATTTTTACTCGTTTTACTTCACACAGTTTAGTTAAATCATTTTTATTGAAATGCAATGTTATTTAATTGGCTTCAGATTTTTTGTTAACGGAATCTAATCAGTGCATATTCATAAACCAACATATAACTTCACATACCAGACAACTATTGTGGATAACTAAGCAAAAAATACATGGACATAAAGATTTAGATTTTATACGAAATGATTTGTTTTATGTTACAAATGATTTCAATTCTCAGCGCTTTTAAATTAAAAATGAATCTAAGTTGTCAACATTCTGAAATTTATTTCCGAAAGTGAAGTCCAGTACATGTTATTCTCATTGTGAAACGATGTCTGATTTAAATATTTTTTTATATGAATATACGAAGTGTTAGATCTAATTTTGATGGATTTGTTGTTTATTTGAATGGTTTTCTTGCAGGTTTTTATGATGTGATAGTTTTAACCCAGTGCATGCCAAAAATTGTCCCCCCCAAAAATATCTATTGAATGATTTGCGTGGTATACAGTTACTAAATGAAATTATAAAAAATAAAAAACAAAACAATATATATATATTTTTCAGTTTAATAAACGTTTAAAACACAAAATAATAATAGTAACAATAATAATTAGATAAAATTTCTAAATAAGCTAAATACAAGTGAACAACGCTATTTTGAAGAGTACATTTTGAATAAAACAAAATTTTGGAAATAAATATATAAAATCAACATTATTCAATGAGATTTTGGCTGTTATACATTGGATACTAAATGCTTTATATCGGATTCACATTTTCAATCTTTTAATAATGTACATGCTGAACTAGATTCATCTATCATTCTATTTCTCCAACTATCTTTAATAAAATTCATTTCTGAAAACAATGATTCACGTGGACATGAAGAGAAAAAAATTGATAATATAGCAGTGACTAATATTTTTAAACAAATGTTTCGGAATAGCATTCCAGGCAGTCAATAATTTCTTTTCAGCATTGTTTTTTACGTATGGCCAGTAATCGATTATTTTCCATTGTTTCTAACTCATTGCTCAAATCAACAAATTTCTGTTTCCATAGAATTGAATTAAAAATTGACTGATTGCATTTCCTTATCTTCCAAATTAAGCCACTCAACAATTTCTAACTTGAGACTATTCATTGATATTATGTCTGGGTATAAAATAAATTTTGATGTTCTGAAAATTATCTGAACTGTATAAATCTTAAAGAAAATCCATCAATTATCGATAAAATAACAACTGAACCTCTTGCGTCAATTTTACTTGATCTGGTTTCTCATAAATTCTAAATACGTAAAGAACTTTTTTATATTTGGAATATATTGAAAGTGTAAGAAATAACATTACGATTGAAATTTTTAATTTAACATCAATTTTTGATCAAATTAAACATGATAATAATGGTCTTATTATAACCTTGCAGTGTCACTTTTATTTATTTAGATGTGAACACGTAGCAATAAAAAAATAATTTCGAAAGTCATTCAACAGCCATTAATTCTTTATATTTTTCAATGGTTTTCTCATTAAGTAAAAACAGTGTAATTTCATCTAAACACTCAACGAATATTTAATGAACTTTTCCTCAACTTAACCACCAGCCGTTGTAGTACATAAGTAATCCATTGCATGATGAGTTCACCTCACTCAATAAATTTATAAAATAAATTGACTAACTTAGTCACAACGTTCATAATATCATCCAGTGGCTTAAAATTGACCTCGTGTATAAACATGCTGATGTATAATACGATAAAAACCCAAAATTGAATGTTCAATACAGTTGGTAAATAAACAGAGAAAAACCTTTTTCTTTTCCAGTCATACTTCGAGCATCGTTTGTAGTTACTGATCCAATGTTGGTAAAATCTCTTTCTTTTTCAGCGAGTTCATTTGAAACTTCATTGCAAATATCTACTCATTTTGTTATTATTACTAATGAGCTTAAACTAATCAATTATTATCTGATATTATTTCCAATATAATAGCGAATAAAAATAGCCAAACGTGTTAATCCATTTATGTCTGTACTTTTATCAAGGCAGAGACGAATTAAACTACGATATTTTATATCTCTTTTTGTTGGTAAGTTATGTTGCTAGCCATTTTCAGGATTCTTTCTTTAACTGTATTTCTAGCCAATGATAAATATTTTTATGCTCTTTATAATTGTTACTTTGTTTTTAAAATCTTCAAAAAAGACCGGTGCACATTTCATCCATGCTTATTCCATACATTCTACATCATTCAAAGGTTTCCCATGTTTGGCACTTACATTTGAAATAAAAAAAATAGCAGCAGTTAGATTTGAATGATTTTCGATAATTTTCTTATAGATGTTGATTGAATATTTATATTTTTAAATGCTTGGGTAAATATATTCTTTTTTTTCCATGTGTCATAGCATCAGCCGGGAAGCGAACCCGCTAACCCGGGACAACTTCTTGTAAAGCCGCTGTCGCTGACCTCTCGATGGGCAATATATTATTTGAGTTTTTTTTTTTTTTTTTCACAAAGCGATTTATGATTGGTCTCTAATGCAGTTTTACCAATCATGTTCTCAATACACTTTTTGTAACATAAAACACATATTGCATTGGTGTGCTATTAAGAATAAGGAAAGTGAAAAAAAAAAATATTAATACTAAATGGGAATCATTCCATGCTCAACACTCCACCAATTTCGAAATTCTGTACTACTTGATAATTTTTTTATATTTTTACTACTATCTAAATTGTTAGAGATGCTGGTTAAAGAGAAAATTATGTAATTTTTATTTAAAAACAATATTTTACCCGAACATCGGTATTGAATTATTTATGGTAGAAGTACATTGGACACTTTCTATAATCATGTAAACAATTTGACAGCTTCATTAGATAAGGATCTTAAAACTGTTGCTATTTATTTAGACTTATATAAGGCATTTGACTCTGTATCCCATAAAATTTTACTTAAGCGTTTATATTTATATCGTTTTCATGGTGGATTTATTTTATAGTTGTTACAACGTCTTTTATAATAATTAGCCCGTGGTGTAACGTTCAGTCGACGGTCCTATTTTGCTTATAATTTATGTAAATGATATATTTTATTTACACGTAGACTCTAAAGATCATGGTTTTGCAGATGATATTTCTTTATCTTATGCTGCAGTTTCATATAATTTTGTTGAAAAATAATTAATGACGATTTAACCCGAATTAGGAACTGTTTGGATATTTATGGTTTATCATTTAATCTAAATAAAACAAAAGCTGTTAATTTTTCTTAACATTACTATGTGTAATAAGAATTTTTGAAATTGTAAGAACAAGTGTACGTGTGTTAATATTTCATTTGCTGATAATATTTGCCATGTAGGTGTTATTATTGACTATAGATTATCCTGGTCAAACCACACTGATCTTTTTTGTTCTCGTTTACATAAATTAAATTATATGTTTTTCTACCTATCTATTTTTTGCCTCCATCAACTTTGATTTTATGATGATACTGTTTTAATTTTTCAATGCCAATTGTCTGTTTTACAGAATTATACAATGCATATCAGTTTTGGTAGATCAGGTATCACATCGGTGAGATATATTTATTGGGATTATAATATACTAGATGTTTTTCATTTATATGATTATAAAGTAATTTTTGATATTTATTGTAGAAAAATTCACTTGGATACTACATCTTCAATTGTAAATACTCGTTTATTTACTAAATATCAACTAGCTTTACCAAGTGTTGTTAAGACTTCCAATAGAAATCAATTTATTTATAATGGCCCCAAATTATTTAATTAGTTTATACAAACTTATTCTGTGAATTAATGAACACCAATTATTTGATCTTTACATTTATGGCATTGGTTATATTATACTAAACATTAGTTTTTATTGGTTGTTTACCTTGTTTGTTATATTGCAATTATTTATTATTGTAGTTAAATTGCGAAATTCAATATCTGTAAGATTTTAATATTTTATGTTATATTCACACATTATATATTTTAAGCGTTTTTTATGTGTTACATTTAAAATTCTCTTTCAAGATTTTTTATGTATGGCATTTATATAACTGTATTATACATTTATTATTTGTTTTCATAATAAAATAAATAAATAAGGCATGGATCCTCGAAAACGTTAAGCCTATTAATATTATTAATTATATTATATATTCTCCATTAAAACTTTATTTATAAGTGTGTGTTTGTTTATTATTATTATTATTATTATTATTATTATTATTATTATTATTATTATTATTATTATTATTATTATTATTATTATTATTATTATTATTATTATTATTATTATTAATTTTTCATTCTAAAACGTCTGAAAATATTGTCATTTTAACAACCGAGAGGTCATCGCGGCCGTCTTGCAAGCAAGTAGTTGGTTGCAGAAGGTTGTGGATTCGCGTCCTGGCCAGTGCTATGACATATGAAAAAAAAAAGTAATAAAAACAATTCAACTTTAAAAATAGTCAAAACAATATTAAATCTGCATTAATATTAATTCAATTTTAAATTGAATTTTAAAATATCAGCAGTAAGTATAAAATAAAGAAGAAGAATTTTGACTATGGGTGGAACATTATGTGTTTTATGTAATGAACATATTTTTGGTAAGCAAGCAAGAAATAAGTGCAATGTATGTGATAAAACGTTTCATGTATCATGATTAAAACTCAATGCAACATTTCAGTATAAAAATGAAGAAGAAATGGAATGCTATATATGTAAATAATGTAATAATAACTCAAATGTTGAAAACAAAATGAAAGTTTTTGAAACTACTTCAGTAGGACAAACATTATTGGCAAAAGAAGATAGTACTCTTGAAACTAAAGAAAATAATATATCTGATCAACTCAAGCAAGATATTGGATTTAATAGAATTAAGCAATCAACTATTAAACAAAAAAATAAAATAACTGATCAAGTAAAACAGGATAATAAATGTCATAAGATGAAACATTAAACTATAAATCAAACTAATACTAATTGCAATAAAATATGTCAGTTTAGTTTTTTTGATATCGAACTATTTTAGCTCTTTTAGTTTCAGATTCTGCAGGAGGCATTTCACCGTCTCTACTTTCATATTCCAAATTCTTTACTTTTTTAAATTTTTTTTGGAGGGCTGCATGGTTTTCTTCTAAATTGAGGAGTGGCAGGTATTACCTCAGCTGGAGAGATTGCAATAGTATCCATTATGTCCGGATATGTTTTAGTGACCTTTATTTCATTCAACACTGTATACCATTTAACCAGAAATTATTTTTATTACAGGAAAGGTTTTGGGGTCATTTTCATGCTTTGTGTTGTGTAATTTATTAAGTTGGATAATAAAACAAATAATTTTATTCACTGATAATTTACTGCTTATATTGCAATAGCAATAATAATAATAATAATAATAATAATAATAATAATAATAATAATAATAATAATAATAATAATAATAATAATAATAATAATAATAATAATAATAATAATAATAATAAAAAATAATAAATTTTCTGTAATAAATTACTATATGCAAAATTAATTATGCTTAAATGTATAAATATTGAAATATATTTCAATGAATTGTTAAATGTTGGTTACAATTATAATATATATATATATATAATACATATTTTGCGGGATCATCCGTGTTAAAAACTTTTAATATTAATATACTGAGGGTTCGACTTGGTCACACAAGCCATATATATATATTGTAACCTTCCAGGTTGCACTAGGAAGAAATGTTGGAAGGTCACATTTGTATTAACAAGGGCTAAAGATAATTAGCTGAGAAAAATGAATTGTGATATAATTTAATATTTAAAATTGAGATTTAGGAAAATTAAACTTAAATTGTAGTGAGATTTGCTAGCTAAAATTAGGATTTAAAAAAAATTAAAACTTTAATTGGGTGTACTGATTGGTAGAGCTTTGAATTATGTGTTTGGTAGTAAAAGAGGAGGATGAACAACATTAGGGATGTTTATATGTAGTAGAGAATTTACATGTCATAATAAGCAGAAACATAGATATAGTATTAATTAGAATTTTCTTTTCTATATTTTATTTATTATTTACTGATTATGTATTGATCATAATCTTATGTTTAAAAATGATAAAGCTTATTTGTATAATAGTGAATAACATTTCTAAATTTAATAATTAATATTTAATATTTTTATTATTATTATGTTTATTCCATTCAAACGTTGTATTGTTAAAATTTTTATAAATAATATTTCTGGCAAACTTCCAAAGTTGATTGTCATAGAAACACAGAGGGCATGAGTGAGGAAAGACATAGAGTTTAAAACTTGAAGAAAAGTAAAAAAAAAGCTCTAAGGAAGAAAATGTAAATAAAACTTAAAAGAATCAATAACTCTCTAAAAGTATTATATAAAAAACACTGCAAGGATTCTAAGAATACACTTGTGAAGAATTTTTGTTATTATACTACTGGACTGATATAAAATGAGAAGATAAACACCCCCCCCAGAGAGATACCAGCCCCCAAATCTCTGCCAAGTGATGATCCAAATCCACTATCTTTAAAATGCCTGGATGATATGTAAGCGAAATTATTATAATTTATTTTAAAGTATTACTAAAGCTAAATAATATTAAAATGGCAAAATTGTTCAAAATAAAGCTAGCTAAAAGTTTTTCATTAGAAGCTAAAATCAAATGCTTGATTTTCAATTTTAATAATTTTATATCAATCTTCTGCAAATTAAAATTTAAAATGAAAAAGTTTATCTATTTAATCTTGTATTAAGAGGATAATTTTCTACTGTATAACTTTCCAATTCGCGTATATATCATAAAATAATTTCAATGCATGCAAATGTCATTTATAACACCTGTCATGGAATTCTAGGATAAAAAAAAACTCTTATCATTCTTAACAAATTATATGTCAACATTCGGATAGACATTTTGTAATATGTATGTTTCTTTCAACTTTTAATTTCATTTTTTTTTTAAAAAAAAAAATTAACATGTAATGATGGGATATTGATAAATATTTTCGTTACTGAGTACAACATATGTATAACCAAATTTTTTTTTATTTTTTTACCTTTTAAAAAAAATGAAACAATGTAACTTCATGTTATTATAATATGATAATCTATTTTGTATGATCTAAAAATTATACCATAGGTAATTATGTATATATATTTGAATGTGTGCATGATGCTATAAATGGTTATTATTATTATTATTATTATTATTATTATTATTATTATTATTATTATTATTATTATTATTATTATTATTATTATTATTATTATTATTATTATTATTATTATTATTATTATTATTATTATTATTATTTAATTGTATTTATTATGCTTAATATTGCTAATGAAATTTATTTAAAAAAAATAAAGGATTAAAATGTCTGTTATAAGTTGAGGGTAGAAATGGTCAGGAACGATTAGACTATTTAGATTGAGTTTGGAGTTATTATTTAATTCTCATGTATATAAGTGTAAGTGTTTTGTTAGTGTTTTCCCATGCCTTTCTTTGTTCTTGTATAGTTAGTGTTTTGATATATTGATTATAACAGATAAGTGTTGTGTAAATTTTTATAATATGTATAAAAGATGATTGAGTTATGGCATCATCCAAGTTATATAAATAAGTTAATAAAAATATGTTTAGAAATACTAATATTTACAATGTTATAAAAATGCACATATTCGAAGATATATGATTCACATATCAAATATTAGTCAGCTTTGGTTTTAATATAAGAGCAATGTGATTGTTTAGCAAGGTACAATAATAATATTTTTCTTTTCTTTACTATTTATTTTGTCTTTTATGTTTAATAAATGTTTTATTGAATTAATAGCCCATATGAGTTGCTTGATTATATATACGTTCGATTCTCCTTTTCCACACACACATATATGGTTAACATAACATAGCCTTAAAATATATAGATTTGCCAGCAGAAGTCAATTTATTTAATCTGTATGGAGATGATAAATCAATATATTACAATGCTAATGATATATTCTATTTTGCTTAGAATGGGTGGTGATTTGGATAAAAAGATACCCAATCCTCATCATTGTCTATATTGTAAATAATGTAATAATTGTCAATTTTGCAACAGTTTTATTATTGAATAAATGCTTAGAAGATATTTAAATTAACATTATAGAATTATTGTTTTTGTAGACATTTTTATCATCCTTATTTGCCTCCTATATGAAGACCATATCCTATAACCTCAACTGAGATAAGCCATAGAATAATTACAATATAAGAATCTTTTAAATAAGTTTAAAATCAATTTACAATTATAAATTTTATTCTATCTTGTATAGAATTGGCACCTGGGCCTTTATAAATATAATAAAGTGAATAAGTGAAGAGGACAGAGGTTACAGGGTGGGTTAAGTGGCGTGCAAGATGGATGGCTTGATATATATATATATATATATATATATATATATATATATATATATATATATATATATATATGTCCACAGATGGCGTCCTACCAAGACCGCCAATCAAGCGTGTTTTGTTTACATAAACGTCAGAGTAGTTAGTATTCACTATCTCTAACTATAATTCCACTTTCAGATCATGATTTCAAGCTATTTGTTATCATCAGTGAAAGACAGGAATAAAGAAACTAGATCTGAATACAAACTCTGAGCGTTTATGAAACAATTTCTATTCAGCTTGCAAGCGTGAATTTTTTAGACATGTAATGTCTTCAAACTCAGCATAGCAAACCAGATAGCTACATGGGTCTGATCTCAGTTCAGCATCACCACATAGTAGAAGCCTCTGCAATCTATATCATTGCAAGAAAGACCTCAAAGGTACATTTATGATAAACAAAAATGCAAGTTAAAAAACTTGCTAACGCTTGTATTTATGTCCACAGATGGCGTCCTACCAAGACCGCCAATCAAGCGTGTTTTGTTTACATAAACATCAGAGTAGTTAGTATTCACTATCTCTAACTATAATTCCACTTTCAGATCATGATTTCAAGCTATTTGCTATCGTGACGATAGCAAATAGCTTGAAATCATGATCTGAAAGTGGAATTATAGTTAGAGATAGTGAATACTAACTACTCTGACGTTTATGTAAACAAAACATACGCTTGATTGAGCGTGTTGTAGGACCCATCTGTGGACATAAATACAGCTAGCATTTTAATAACTTGCATTTTTGTTTATCATAAATGTACCTTTGAGGTCTTTCTTGCAATGATATAGATTGCAGAGGCTTCTACTATGTAGGTGATGTTGAACTGAGATCAGACCCATAGCTATCTGGTTTGCTATGCTGAGTTTGAAGACATTCGTGTCTCAAAAATTCACGCTTGCAAGCTGAATAGAAATTGTTTCATAACACGCTCAGAGTTTGTATTCAGATCTTCTTTATTCCTGTCTTTCACTGACGATAGCAAATAGCTTGAAATCATGATCTGAAAGTGGAATTATAGTTAGAGATAGTGAATACTAACTACTCTGACGTTTATGTAAACAAAACACGCTTGATTGGCGGTCTTGGTAGGACGCCATCTGTGGACATAAATACAAGCGTTAGCAAGTTTTTTAACTTGCATTTTTGTTTATCATATATATATATATATCCACAGATGGCGTTCTACCAAAAAACGCCCATCAAGCATATGTTTTGTTTACATAAACGTCAGAGTAGTTAGTATTCACTATCTCTAACTATAATTCCACTTTCAGATCATGATTTCAAGCTATTTGCTATCGTCAGTGAAAGACAGGAATAAAGAAACTAGATCTAAATACAAACTCTGAGCGTTTATGAAACAATTTCTATTCAGCCTGCAAGCGTGAATTTTTTAGACACGTAATGTCTTCAAACTCAGCATAGCAAACCAGATAGCTATATGGGTCTGATCTCAGTTCAGCATCACCACATAGTAGAAGCCTCTGCAATATATATATATATATATATATATATATATATATATATATATATAAAGAGAGAGAGATTACATGATTGGGTAAAGTGGCTGCCCAATCGTGGGGCCCTGTTTAATTAAGTCTCATATCCTGTAGAATATATATCTTTTGTTGGTTTAATTGGTTAAGTGATGACTAGCGTGGATGGCTTGATATATACATCGAGGCCATAGCTGCCAAGGGTTTAAATGGATGTTCAATCATATGATCTTGATTACTTAAGTCTCATATCTTGTACATTGTTTATATTTTATTATATATATATATATATATATATATATATATATATATATATATATATATATATATATATATATATATATATATATATATATATATATATATATTGGCATATACCTGAGTTGAGAGATAATCCAGTGCCATTAGAAATACTTTATTCCTGTTTTAAATATACAGTTAGTGCAAATTGGTTTCAAAATAGAATCAAGTTGGCAGTTTTCTTATTGTAGGATTTTTATATTAATCTGGAAGATTAATAGAGATGTTTGATAAAATAGAAATAGGAATAAATGGAGAATTAACTAAGGTTTGAAATAAGCCAATTAGAGTTTGAAATAAGCCAATACCTGAAAGATGTGTAATAGATATATGAATGTCAGATGTATAGTTAAAAAAAAAAAACATTTTTTTTTGTTTGTGTGAAATAAATAAATACAGCCATGAAATAGCTTAGTTTCACTTATAAAGCTATATAAATATCACAATTTATAGTAAATGTTAAAGTTGACAACATTATATATATATATATATATATATATATATATAACATTTACATATATATATATATATATATATATATATATATATATATTGCTTGTCAATTAAATATAGCATTGATGCCAGATAAGGATAGAATTATTGATAGTATTAAATTATAAAGTAATAATGTTGTTCATATTCAGAACATTTCTGTTATAGAAAGTCTATAATTTTGAAGGTTAAATAGAATACTTGATTGTTGGAGTTTTGTTGGTTGTGTTGCAAATTTTGGTGGTGGATGGAGAATTTCTTTCATTGTTTTAAGTATATGGTGTATTCATGTCACTGGTGACTGATTGTTCTCATTCACTGCTCCAACCCAAATTATGATATCAGTTGTTAGTTATCATGAAGCAGTTAACAGTAGTCCTGCCATGATTTTGCCTTTAAGACTCCAGAGAGAGCAAGGCATAATTCTTTCTAATATATATGTAATATTTGTCTCTAAGACTCCCAAAGATGAGCAAGACAATATTTTATAAATATCCCCTAAGACTTGGATGTAAGCAGGGTGTTGTGATAGTGTTTGTAGTAAAATATTATGTGTTGTGGTAGCTTAGAGTGGTTAAAATGGGATGATCATCAGAGTGTTCATGGAGCATTGTATGTTTTGAGAGCAATGATGGAATTCTTTTATCTATTTCAAAATTGTGAACTGCTAATAATTCTATTTGACTGTCAGTATCTGTTGGATCTTTAGAAGAGTGGATGACTATATAACTTGAATATATAGCTCATTCTTAACAGGCTATTTTCTATATTCTTATGCAAAGGTTGGCGTTTACCGTATTTAATTAAAAGAATGTATATCAATTGTCATAAGAAATGCATGTCATCATTAATTTGATTTTGGTTATAATTTTTTTTCTTTTGTGTTATAAATGCTGGTTATAATATTTGGATGCACCCAATACAACATAAAGATAAATGAATATGTTTAAATTATTTTGGTCTTTTATCAGTTATTTGAATTGGTGTAGTTTGTAATATGACCATATAATTCTATAATTAAAAATCACTTATTTTTTTTTCAAAAACTTTATTTGATATATATATATATATATCCACTTATTTCCAACGTTTCGACTATCTTTACTCTATAGTCATTTTCAAGGATCTAGAAAAAACATTACATTATAAACAAACTTCACATAATAAAAACAAAAATAATCAAAAACAATATAAAGCCTATAAACCCCATAAAATTTAAAAATAAATAAAATACATTAAAATCAATTAAATTAAAAACACAAAACATACACCACACTTACTTGACTCCCTTCTCAAAAAACTTTCCCTTTTTACATTTTTTATCCAAAAAACCAATTGTTACAATAAAAAACTTATTTCCTTTTTCTTTCTTATATACTTCAAAAATGAATTTATTTCCAAAAATAATTCTTTATTCATGTCTTATCCAATTCTATTTAAAACAGGTTTATATCTTTTTATATATAAACTCTCTTTTACCATTCTTTCTTTATACAATCTAACCCCCTCCAACATTTTAATCTTAAAATCTGTATGTCCAATTTCCTTACTATGTATATTTACATTAGAATTCCTATCTCTCAAATGCTGTTTCAATCTTGTCTCTAATTTGTTCTTTGTTGTACCAATATATGATACATCTTTATTCTCTTTTTTACAATCCAAACATTCTATTTTATAAATAAATTGAATAAAGAAAGAATGGTAAAAGAGAGTTTATATATAAAAAGATATAAACCTGTTTTAAATAGAATTGGATAAGACATGAATAAAGAATTATTTTTGGAAATAAATTCATTTTTGAAGTATATAAGAAAGAAAAAGGAAATAAGTTTTTTATTGTAACAATTGGTTTTTTGGATAAAAAATGTAAAAAGGGAAAGTTTTTTGAGAAGGGAGTCAAGTAAGTGTGGTGTATGTTTTGTGTTTTTAATTTAATTGATTTTAATGTATTTTATTTATTTTTAAATTTTATGGGGTTTATATGCTTTATATTGTTTTTGATTATTTTTGTTTTTATTGTGTGAAGTTTGTTTATAATGTAATGTTTTTTCTAGATCCTTGAAAATGACTATAGAGTAGTCGAAACATTGGAAAGAAGTGGATATATATATACATCAAATAAAGTTTTTGAAAAGAAAAGAAGTGATTTTTAATTATAGAATTATATGGCTATATGTACTGTATATTTTTGAAAAGAAAAAAGGATTGAGTCGTGATTAGAAACAGAAGTAAATGGATTTTGTAATATGACTATAGCAGATCATGTAAAATTTAATTTATAATTTCAGCTATGTTTAGATTAATGTTATTTAGTGAAAACTTAATGTCTTCTTGCCTATGTATGTGTGGAAAATCGAACATTATATGGGGAAATAAAATTGTGGAAATTTTATGTCATTTAGGTAGTAGTATTAATAATTTTTTTAAGAGATTATAAAATGGAAGAGTTTACTTTATACGATAGTTTGGGTGGGTCTCAAGAGACACCATCTCCAGACATGGCTGCATTGTCTCCTGACCTTGAAATGAAGCTATATATATATGTCTTATACAGAGTCTATTAAGATGAGAGATAATATTTGTAAAACCACAGATGATGATATGCTGATGTGGGCCAAATCATTTTTTGCAGAATTGAAATCTGAATTAAGGGAACTAAAGTCTGGTCAAGTAGAAAAAAAGTCTGGACAAGTAGAGGATAGAGAAAAGTCAGAAGAGATGTTTGTAGAATTGAAGTCAGAACTAAAAGAAATAAAATTGAATCAAAATAATTCAGAGGAGAGGATGGCAGAAATAAAATTGGAAGTTTCAGAAATGAAGTCAGAAATGGTAGAAATAAAAGCTAGTATAGTTAGGCAGATGCAAGTTGTGGAGGAGAAAGTAAAAAGTCAGGAATTAGAGATAGCAATAGAAATAAAATTTAGTCAAAAGAAATCAGAGGAGAGGATGGTTGGAATGAAGTCAGAAATGTTGGAGATAAAATTAGAAGTGAAACTAGAAACAAAGTTAGAAGCAAGGTTAGAAATACCCAAAATGAAACTAGAAATGCAAGAGAATAGTAATGACCAAGTTATGCAGATTAATAAGAATGTTAGTTTAGCTAGTGATGAAATAAATGTATATAAAGAGTTTAGAGAAATAGATGGGTAAAACTCAGAATTAGATGGAAATGTAGTTATAGATTTGCTCAAAGGTTTCAAGAAGAATCTTGATAAACAAAAAGAAGTTGTTAAATTAATGGAGAAAGAAGTAATTTCTGTAGACATGAATAATCTATAGATTGTGGAATATGATTTGTTAAAGGTTACTGATATCGCCAGTAATAGGTTTAGAAATAAAAATGAAAATTATATTCCAAAGTTTGTTCTTGATTATTTAGAACATAAGGTGAAGGCGAATGTTTTTTAAAAAATATTTTATGGGGATACTAAACATGTAATATGTAGTTTGAAAAATTTAATAGAAAGTGTTAGTCATGCTAGAGAAGTCGGTAAAGTGAAAATAAAATGTAAAATTAAGAATACAAAGAAGTTTGATTTAAATTTTCTTAGAAAAGTTATTAATCCGTAAAGAGATTTAGGCAAAGCCAAAGTAAAGCTTAAATGTAAAAATAACAAAAAAACTAAAGTAGATTTTATGAGAGAGGTAAATAATTACAATAAACATATGAAGAAAATTAAAGTAAAATTCAAATAGATGAGTAAAGAGAAGGTTAAGATAAGTTATTTTAATAAAGGTGTAGATTATATAAGAGATATTGGGAAAGCAAAAATCAAATTTAAAAGAATAAATGAAAAGATAGTTAATTTAAATGTTGGTAGAAAGATTGTTGATGAAGAAAAAGAAGTTGGAAAGGCTAAAATCAAACTAAAGAAAGTAAACAGAAAGTTGATCAATGTCATGGGTGTAAAGACATTCAGAAATAAAAGGATAGAACATAGAAAGGTAAAAACTACATTAAAGAAGGTTGAGAAAATGTCTATTAGAGATAAACTTGTCAGAAGAAAGGAAATAAAGAATAGTCGAGCAAGTTTTAAAGTTACTCAAAATGCTCGCAGTTTGATTCCGTATCCTGCAAGACATGATTAATAAAAGTTATAAATATTGTTCAATATAGAATTTAGTTTTTTTTTTTTTGCTTATTTAATGTTGCTAAAATATAATAGAAACAAGTGTTTGTAAAAGCATTAAATGTTTTATTGTTTTATGTTTATTCGATAAACATAATTCTCTAATTGAGGAATGATCTTAATGTAAAATTTGATGTGCTATTAATATTGATTGTTGTTTATCCAATTCATTTTTCTTTCATAAGGGGAAAGCATTGTAACCTTCCAGGTTGGCACCAGGAAGAAATGTGGGAAGGTCACATTTGTACTAACAAGGGCTAAAGATAATTAGCTGAGAAAAATGAATTGTGATATAATTTAATATTTAAAATTGAGTTTTAGGAAAATTAAACTTAAATTGTGGTGAGATTTGCTAGTTAAAATTAGGATTTTAAAAAAATTAAAACTTTAATTGGGTGTACTGATTGGTAGAGCTTTGGATTATGTGTTTGGTAGTAAAAGAGGAGGATGAACAACATTAGGGATGTTTATATGTAGTAGAGAATTTACATGTCATAATAAGCAGAAACATAGATATAGTATTAATTAGAATTTTCTTTTCTATATTTTATTTATTATTTACTGATTATGTATTGTTCATAATCTTATATTTAAAAATGATAAAGTTTATTTGTATAATAGTGAATAACATTTCTAAAATTAATAATTAATATTTAATATTTTTTTATTTCTATGTTTATTCCATTCAAACGTTGTATTGTTAAAATTTTTATAAATAATATTTCTGGCAAACTTCCAAAGTTGATTGTCATAGAAACACAGAGGGCATGAGTGAGGAAAGACATAGAGTTTAAAACTTGAAGAAAAGTAAAAAAAAAGCTCTAAGGAAGAAAATGTAAATAAAACTTAAAAGAATCAATAACTCTCTAAAAGTATTATATAAAAAACACTGCAAGGATTCTAAGAATACACTTGTGGAGAATTTTTGTTATTATACTACTGGAATGATATAAAATGAGAAGATAAACACCCCTCTCCCCAGAGGGATACCAGCCTCCAAATCTCTGCCAAGCTATGGTCCAAATCCACTACCTTTAAAATGCCTGGATGATATGTAAGCTAAATTATTAAAATTTATTTTAAAGTATTACTAAAGCTAAATAATATTAAAATGGCAAAATTGTTCAAAATAAAGCTAGCTAAAAGTTTTTCATTAGACGCTAAAATCAAACGCTTGATTTTCAATTTTAATAATTTTATATCAATCTTCTGCAAATTAAAATTCAAAATGAAAAAGTTTATCTATTTAATCTTGTATCAAGAGGATAATTTTCTACTGTATAACTTTGCAATTCGCGTATATATCATAAAATAATTTCAATGCATGCAAATGTCATTTATAACACCTGTCATGGAATTCTAGGATAAAAAAAAACTCTTATCATTCTTAACAAATTATATGTCAACATTCGGATAGACATTTTGTAATATGTATGTTTTTTTCAACTTTTAATTTTTTTTTTTTTAAAAAAAAAAACTTAACATGTAATGATGGGATATTGATAAATATTTTCGTTACTGAGTACAACATATGTATAACCAAATTTTTTTTTATTTTTTTACCTTTTAAAAAAAAATGAAACAATGTAACTTCATGTTATTATAATATGATAATCTATTTTGTATGATCTAAAAATTATACTATAGGTGATTATATGTATTCGAGTGTGTGCATGATGCTATAAATGATTATTATTATTTTTAATTGTATTTATTATGCTTAATATTGCTAATGAAATTTATTTAAAAAAAATAAAGGATTAAAATGTCTGTTATAAGTTGAGGGTAGAAATGGTCAGGGGCGATTAGACTATTTAGATTGAGTTTGGAGATATTATTTAATTCTCATGTATATAAGTGTAAGTGTTTTCTTAGTGTTTTCCCATGCCTTTCTTTGTTCTTGTATAGTTAGTGTTAGATGATATATACTGATTATAGCAGATAAGTGTTGTATAAATTTTTATAATATGTATAAAAGATGATTGATTTATGGCATCAATATTTACAATGTTGTAAAAATGCACATATTCGAAGATATATGATTCACATATCAAATATTAGTCGGTTTTGGTTTTAATATAAGAGCAATGTAATTGGTTAGCAAGGTGCAATAATAATAATATTTTTCTTTTATTTATTATTTATTTTGTCTTTTATGTTTAATAAATGTTTTATTGAATTAATAGCCCTTATGAATTGCTTGATTATATATACGTTCGATTCTCCATTTCCACAAACACACATATATGGTTAACATAACATAGCCTTATAATATATAGATTTGCCCACAGAAGTCAATTTGTTTAATCTGTCTGGTGATGATAAATCACTATATTACAGTGCTAATAATATATTCTATTTTGCTTAGAATAGGTGGTGATTTGGATAAAAAGATACCCAAGCCTCATCATTGTCTATACTGTAATAAATGTAATAATTGTCAATGTTGCAACAGTTTTCTTATTGAATAAATTCTTAGAACATATTTAAATTAACATTATAGAATTATCATTTGTAGAGGTTTTTTTCATCCTATTTGCCTCCTATATGAAGACCATATCCTATAACCTCAACTCCTAAGCCATAGAATAATTACAATATAAGAATCTTTTAAATAAGTTTAAAATCAATTTACAATTATAAATTTTATTCTATCTTGTATAGAATTGGCGCCTGGGCATTTATAAATATAATAAAGTGAATACGTGAAGAGGACAGAGGTTACAATATATATATATATATATATATATATATATATATATATATATATATATATATATATATATATATATATATATATATATATAATGTTATTAGAAATTTTAATACAAAATATACAAATTTTAATAATCTTTATCATCATGCTAATAAAAAATATGGTTATCAATACAATATATTTTGAATGATCAAGTAAATTTTATAAGGAAAATTTATAAAGGTATATGTGATATTACATTTTACACACTCCTACATTAAACAAATTAATAAATAATACTAAAGATAAAACCTCATTTATAAATGAAAATTGTATATTTTATAAATAGATATGTAGTTCTGTTTATGGACCTATGAATTGAGATGTGTATTGAAAAAAAATTAAAGAGGACTTGCTGTTGTTAAAACAGGTTCAGAAATCAAAACAAAATTGCAAAGTAGATAATAATGTTTCAGCATCCGTTTTTCAGAACCATAATATATCATGTATTTATTATTTAAATGTCAATTACAATAACATGACTTATTGTAAATTGAAAAAATAATAAAAAAATAAAAGAAACTATGCTAATATACAAATCCTACCATGACTTAATTAACAGGCCGGGAGCAAATGTTAAGATCACAGAATTGTTGGATGGTTAGAATTTCTAAGTATTAGTTGACAAATAATATGAGGATAGTAGAAAGTGCTCCTAAGTGGATATAAAATTTTAAAGTATATCTAATTACAGTATTTATAAATATTCAATTTATATATTGTGCCAGACACTCAATCCATCCTGATCACAGAGGGTGCCACCAGGTCACTACTTACCTGGAAAAAATATTTACTGTGATCAGAATGGATGGTGATGATGGTTTGCATTGACAAGATTTGGGGAGAGACAATAAATCTTAAATATAGTTTATACCATTGAGAAATAAAAGCACAAATACAAACATCATCCAAATTAAGTTACAAATAATTTAAAAATTTTATTTAATAGAAAAATGGTTTGTAGGAAAATGTTTATATGATAACAGATATGGTTATATCAGGTGTTTCCCAGAAATTCAAATATTCAATGCTCTGGCAGACAGACTGATCTTCTAATAAATTATAAAGGGAGAGAGCAAATTTCTTTCACCAGAGAATTCATCTAAACGTTGGTTTTCCCATTCATAGATATGAAAACAATATTTTCTTGAAATAAATCAATGGAACCAGTGCTAGCATGCTGTCGAGGCCCAAAAAATATGTCGAGATGACAAATGTCATATGCCCATAGAAGCAGCATCTAATATTACATTTAAAATAAAGATGATTGATTTTCCCAAGAACAAACAAAAAATATGATTTAAAATGAAAGGAAAACAAACAAAAGAGGAAAATCCACAACCAAACGTTTGGCCAAAACTAATAATCATTAAAGGTCTCAACAAAAGAAAAGTAAATCATTAGAAAACCAGTTGTGTCTGCCCCAACATTTCAAGAAAATGAATTACAAATTAATTGGCCTTGTTTTGAGTACATGCTCTGATAAATTTTCAACCACACATAAATACAAAAATAAATCTAGAAATCTAAATGTAACTATTCCTAGATTTTTATAAGTTAGTTTATCAGAGAGTCCACATGAGTATGAAAATATTAAAGCATTTATAAAACGTTAGGCATAAACACATACAAACTCACTAGTCACTCTCCAATATACAAAATTGAAAGCAAACTTGGAATCTTAAAACTAAGATTCCATGATACATTATAAATACTAGTAACAGGGAAATACATATATAAATATTAGATTAAATAATTACATAGCTAATATACAACTTTATGTATCACACTTATCATTAGATTGAATGGAGATTTAATTTAAAATAATTTATTTACCCTTGCTAGAATGAGAAAATGTTTACTTTATGGTAAAGTAGAGTTCACATAGTTTTCTGAAGATTGTGCACTTTTTATAAGTTATTTCAGGCATTTTGTCTTTATGATGGCAGAAAGTGTAGATGGAAATTGGGAATCCAGCTTTGGTTAGTATTTTATGGCATCACAAAAGAACAGCTGAGAGCCCGAGTTTCAACCTTATTTAAATTAGCAATGCATATTGTTGCTTCCAAAATGTATAACCACATTTGTTGACATCACAAATGCAAATTTTAAAAATATCTTAAATGTTCGATCTGTAATTAATATGAAGTTCTGCAGATTAATCAGAATGCCCCTTCAAAAAAAGAAGCTGAACCAAGCTCTTTTAAACAACTTGTTAGTCTAGAATATGAGCCCATCTTCCAAATTTCTGGGCTATATTTACCTCACTACATTTCGCATGAAAAACTTTCTTTATTGTCAAATTCTAAGCCTAAGGCAGGACAAATATTAATCACCCACTCAATTTAATTTGACATTTCCAAACAGGGATTATTGTAACTAAAACAACACAAAATTAAATCTTCACTTTTATAATTAAATTAGACTGATAAAATAAGAGACAGGAATGTAATCACATGTTTGCTTGTTTTTAATGAAATGGATTAAAAACAAGCAGTGAAAGTAAACTATTTTATAAATCAGTTCTATAAACATTAAAATGTTCTATTTTAAATATAAATGTGTATGTGTTTTAATACATGTACGCTTTTTTAAATAATAATACAATTTTTTTAACATTAGACATTTAATGAAAATTAAAAGTTTTTTTCTTTTTTTTTTAATTTTAGTAATAAATCCATTTAATCGGATATCAATCCAGCTAAATATATAGAAGCAGATGCTGTATCCAATTTAAAGGTCTCAATACAAAAATAATACTAATTTAGTTTTAATAAATTTTAAAGAGAAAACTATTTAAAAGTTGTTTATAGGAGTACATGTATTAACACACATATGCACTTATGTTTTAAAGTATGTCATTTTTACTTTTTAAGAAATTTTATTTTTTAAAATAGGTTTCTGTTGTCACTTGTTTTATCATATAATGTAAAAAACTAATTAAATTCAAGCAAACTTTTAATCTTTAAAAAATATTCTAAATGTAAAAATGTTGTTATTTTTTTCTGAACAAAACATTTCAGTTTTGGAATTTTTTAAAAAATTGCATTCTTGTTGTCATGATTGCAATCAATTTTTAACTAAGCTGAGACTTGTTTTTTTAATTAATTCTAAATAAAATTAAGCTGGTTGGAATTTATTAATTAAAATTAAAACTATGATAAAGATTTGCCCTGCTCTAAAACTAATTAGTAATTAAAATGACATGGGAGATAAGGGATGACATAAATAGCCCATGTTTCGAACTGAAGAATATTCTACTCTGCTGACTATTCTTCTGCTATTGTTGTTTACACTGCTTGTCTAATTATTCTTTACCTATAAGGAATATTACTTTGCTGTTTAGAAGTTTCTGTAGAAATTATCTTCTGGACTTCTTATTAATTGCCTTGAAAAATATTATCTTCTCTATTTCATGCTAAGCCAATTCAAAGATGTGCCCCAGATCCCAAATCATCCCTGCAAAATCATGCTGTAACAGCTCAAATTGGAACTGATTCCTAATATTGCCTCCTGCCTTCTGAACAAAATCAAAACCTAAAGGCTTCAGCCACAGTTCTCCTGTAGAATGAAATATATGTGCCAAATGGTACATATTGTTATCCGGGTTTAATTCTGTTTAGTCTCAGCTTAATCTTTAATGTTACCTATCTAATATGTGTTGTATATGCTTTAAATCATCTTATTTATAGTGCATCCTGGAATATAGTTTTAAGATTCCAGGTTTGTTTTAAATTTATCTGAGAGTGTTTTGTAAATTTATACTGTATATGTGTAATTGATCTCTTTATTTATATTCCTAATACTTTTTAAATCTTTTGGCAGAGCTTCTTAATTGTCTTTAACTCACCTGTCCTTCTTGCATTATCCTAAAATGAATTTTAAGTAGTTGAATTTACATGTCCTGCAGACTGCAAATATTTTGGCTGGTGGTTTATCATATTTAGTGTTCTGGTTTTCTGAAACTGGAGATTTGGTTTCTTTTTTAGATTACGTAAAATCATAATTATTCTTCGTGTTTTCTTGCCTTGTATGCAGAATTAACCATGAATTGCCTTAAACATGGTATATCACAAGCTATCCTGTGGACAATTAATGTCTCTAGTCTCAAGGAACTAGAGAATCCTCATCTCACTTTTTTGTTAATTTCCTACAACACTCTATTTCTATCTTTTTTATATCTCTGAATTAAGAAACTAGAATAAATGTTGATTTATAAATCACCAGCAGTAATATATTATTAATGTCCATTTCAATTGTAGGTAAGATAACATACATTGCTGCCAAAGTGTTTAATTTTTAATAATTACTATATCAAACTGTCATATTTTATTTGCTAGCTTTACTCAGTTTTGTTTTATTAAATTTAATAAAATTTTCACATTAGTTTAAACTTAATTTTGCTGATGTTTATTTTAGTGCTTTTATTTTCTCATTTGTCTGAACAATAATGCTATCTCTCTGGGTCTAGTCGGTGTAAA
This sequence comes from Epiperipatus broadwayi, assembly GCA_028023455.1. Lineage (NCBI taxonomy): Eukaryota > Metazoa > Onychophora > Udeonychophora > Euonychophora > Peripatidae > Epiperipatus > Epiperipatus broadwayi. Next base: position 1,731,918 of record JAQFVV010000133.1, on the reverse strand, counting down.
TCATAACCATCTTTAACTTCTCATCATACTAAATAAATTTTCCACAACATAATGACCTGGTAGCACCATCCTTGATCAAAGAAAGTAAATAACAGACCGTTACAATATACATATTTTAATGACTACATGATATTTGAATATCATGCCACACACTAGGTAGCCATATTTTAACATTCTACCCACAATCTTGTTCAAAGAATTTAGTGTGTATCAGTTATTCCCCTAAGCTTCGAGCACATATATTTATGAGCAAAGGACAAAGCCCCTCTCAAGCACCAATCTTATCAAATTAATAAGAATTATACATCTCAAAAGCGCAAACCAAAGTTCCAATGGATACACCTTGGGTATTTTATCCGAAGTAGCTCAATCTCAAGGGTCATGGAAAACAATGTTTATCGGGAAAACAAAGCTATGGATGTTCTCATTAAGAGATGCCTTATATCTCTAAATATAATTTCTATCTAAATCCAATCCTATTACCATAGCCCATCAGTCAACAGAAACCCAGAATGTAAATAATATATATAAGTTGTAATTAACTCTAAGATTTATTAGCACATGCACACATATATTAATATCTTAAACATGCAATTCATTCATTCCGCTACACACACACACACGATTTTGTAATTTTCTTTTAATTTATTTATAATTTATGGTTGTGTTGTATGATTGATTAAAGTAAGAAGATTATTTATATATGGTTTATATGGGGGTTTTTTTTTTTTTTTTTTTTATATAATATATATATATATATATATATATATATATATATATATATATATATATATATATATAATTAATACACATATTAATGAAAGAGTGCAATTACATGTCAGAAGTTGTATTTTTTTAAACAATTTAATAAATTATTAATTTACTTTATTTAAATTGAAATAACACATGTTTCTTTAGCCATTATTAAATGTTCATTTGAGGCAAATTAAGAAAAGATCAAAATTACCTCTTAAGAGTGAATGTTCACATGGCTGAGGCTAATAATCTTTAAGCTTACAGCATAGAGAAGATGTTGGTTTTAATGAAAAGTCACTGGTCTGAATGATGATGATAAGCTCTGAAATCTCCTGACCAAAACAATCCCTTTTAGAATTTAAATAGATGAGTTTGGCTTGATTGTGAGAGGCTCTGGTTGTTAGAGTTCTGTGGCCATTACACTTGGTTGACTAAATGGAAAATCCATAAATAAAGTTCAGGCAGGTTCCACAATAGTTGTCCATTGAACGGTATGACAAATCTAGATGATTATTCTACCCCCGCATGAGACGGAGTACATTATGAATAAAATTCTTAATTAATAATTAGGTTGATCAGTTTATATGTCTTTCTCTGCTTTTCTCTATCACTTCACCGCTCTTCTAAATTTAAAATCACCACTAAAATCACTGAGAACAAAAATAGTTCTATTCATTAGTGCTCTTTAACCTCACTTTTCTTTTCTATTCCTATGCTGATGGTCTGATCTCAAAAATGCTTTTTCTTTCATTGTTCTAAAAATACACTCGACCAGTTCTAAGAATTCCGGTGGACAGTCATTAACTGCAACAGCCTGTGGCACAACTTTTCATTCTATTGATTATTTTCCAGCCTTATAAGTTTAATGGGTTTTGCTTAAAAAAATACATGTTATCAATGGCATTTAAAATCTATCTTACGATACTCGTAACGAAATATCTATTTAAAACACAAATGAATAAAAAAAAATAATAATGCAACTCTACATATAATCGCTTCTCTACATTCCCACATATAAATATATTAGTAATTTTCACCCATTATATTAACACATACAGTGAATATATATACATTCATACCTTTAATTGATTAACATACTCATTCATACTCTTGTGTAACAGGGTTCGAATGATTAATGTAAATTTTATCACTTCAACCTATTTACTTTGCAACACTGGCAATTAAACCTGTATTTCAACCCAGCTACTGTTACAATATATAACAATTTTAAATTATACATTTTCATTATGTTTGAACTTCAGGGATTTAGTTGAATCAATGCAAACATATATTTGACTGTCAGATTTGTATGAACTAATCAAGAAATTGATTTTACTTTTAAATAAATAATATTTCATATTACTTTAATTTATCATGATTTTTATAATTCCATTTACAATTTATATTATTTCCCATGGCTTAAATAATTTTTGATTTATTATTACGAAATATAAATTTATTGGCGGATCACCTCCTTAATTAATATTTATCATTTATCCATTTTAAATTCAAAGTCATTTCAAATGTAGGGACAAATGAACTTAATATCAGTAATCTATTTAATGGGTGTCCGATAAGGACATATGATACTGTAGGTATAATTTTGAAAATGGTAAAATGTTTAAGAAAAAATATAAAGTATTATATAAAAAGTAATGAATAGAAGATACTAAGAAAAACAATCATATAATTTAAATAAAATTATTTAGATGGGGAGGGGATAATTAATACTATTAATTTTATCCTAACAAATACAATTTTCAAAAATATAGTTCTAGAAAAATAACGTCTTGATGAATGAAATTCAATATAAGTATTAAATAATTCCTTCAGAATCACTCTTCCGCAAGGTTTTAAAGTAGATGGGAAAGTAACCTCTAATTTGTGAGAAAATGTCATAATATAAGGAATGAAAAGCTGTGAAAGCAAGTGTATAGTTTCAGGAGTTTGAAATCTCCAACTCATTTGGAAGCAAAGATTGTTTGCAAAATCTATGCAAAATGAGAGAAAGTAATCTAATGTTTTGGAGTAATGAATACTTGCAATATTATTGAAGCAGAATCTGAGATTCTGATTGTGCTTCACAGCCCACCTTGAATCTTCCACTACCAAGCTCATTTCAAAACTTATTCTTGTGTATATATTCCTTTCACTAACACATTTTTTGTTCTCTTTTTTTGATTGTTATTAACTAACGTGCTTGTTAACGAAGATATATGCATAAATATCTGAGTTTAAATACACACACAAAAAAATAAAAGTAATAAATATAGTATTTAAAGAGGGAATATGTATACACAATAGGTAACAGGGGATTAATTATAACGGACTTATAATATCAAAATATATTATATGTTTTTTTTTTATTTTGTAAAAGTTGTGGTTATTATTTATTGATTGCAGCTCATATACAGAGATATTGTAGAGACAAACATAATGAGCAAATAATTACTACAAAAAGTTTGTTATATGACATTCTATAAAATTTTGTTTTTAAATTATTTTTGCTATTAAATTCTACTTTTATTTTAAATCCAATATGGAAGATGTGATTGTAATTAGTCAAAATTAATTAAAGGTGAGAAACATAATCTTGTATAATCGTCTAAAATAAATTTCATTAAAAGTTTCTCTAAAATCAAAATTAGAAACTAAACATAATTGAATTACTTTTGTCACAAACATTTTTTAGCAAATTAATTTCAGTTTGAATACTTATCTAACAATGGCATCTTCCATCACCATCGGTAAAAGCTTGTATATAAATTCTTTGGAAATTAGATTAAAGAAAATGATTAGCAATGACCAATGAAGAAGGGATTCCACAAATACCAAGGCATGGGATAATTATGAATTAATTAGACAGAGGAACTAAGTCAGTCAGTGAGAGCAATTGCCAAGTAAATTTGTGTTTGTTAATTTCAATGTTTCATGAGTAAATCCACTTCACCTTTTTCTCCATTCGAGATGGCCTTCCCTGAAATCTGTGCCCATGGATCCCGATACTCATAGACTATAACTATATGCCTGTTTGTTAAATACTGAACTTACTACCTGCCTCAATAATTATGCTCGTCAAACTAGATCTAGTTCTCCGAAGAAAATCTGAAAAACATCAAAAGAACAGCCAAGTTTGTAAAGAGGCAATCATTTCAAATGCTGCTAGATTCTTAAAGTTACCATGAATAATTTTAAACTCTCACCTATCTGTTTCATTAAACATTTTGTCAAGCTTGTTTTTTATATGTAAAATTTAATATTAAGTATGAATTAATCTGTAAAATTCTTACCTTTTAGTTAATTGTACCTTGTTCTCTCTATATAACTTAGCTGTAATCTCTCCTACATTAAACCTCTCCTGAACAATTATTATTTCTTGATTTCACATCTATGTGGCAATATTTTATTTTCATTATTATAATTTATATTTTCATATACTAAATTATATGTTGATAATTTCTCCCAGAATCACAAATGCTTACGCTATCTTTTTTTAATAAAAGAAAACCTTCCTTACTTTTCAGAGGGTATTCAATCTAGTATTATATTAAAACAAATTTTTTATTCTTATTGTAGTGGGTGCCTGCAAGTCTGAGCAAATAAAATCATAATCTGATAATTACTGTACAATGTTATTGTCAAAAACTAAGCAAAAATTTGTTTTCTTAGAAATGTGTTTTTTTTTATTAATTAAATAATAGTGCTAACTTCTAAAACTTTAAATATATTTATATGAATTAAATTAATATTACTTTTGTGAAATCACTAAGTGCCACCGACTTTATATATATTTAATAATATGAAAATTATCTATTTATTAAAGCATTCAAAACCAAAGAGTTGTATTAGTCATACGTTGTGGGAAGTTTATGTGTAATTTAAAGTAATATAAAGGGGGGGGGATATTCTAGTTCTATAAGCTATTATATTAGCATTAAATGTAATTCTTCCATATCCACATGGTAACTTAAATCATACCGGTACACTGGGTTTTTATCAATAAAGATAGGCGATATTTTTTTTATTTCTTAGTTAAGTTTATACATTGATATTAATGCAAGCATTATATGTATACTGGCCTTTAGTTTTATATATATTTGTGCTTCATTCATTTTTACTTCCAATAGCAAGGACACGGTTTGGCAAACCCCTTGGACTTCTTCAGTGCTAGATATTATTGCATAGGGTTCGCTCTGGCAAGAGTCCAGTCTATGGCAATTCAATAAAGAGCATTCTTCGTTGTTTATGACCCGACCCTGCCAATGTTTGCAGAGAGTCGCCTTCTTTAACTGTGAATTGAAGCACCTTCTTGGATCTCAGAATAGATCTCTCCATTGCCATCATACATGTACCGCTCTCCCATATTTCACTATCTCTAAAGTCTGTCAATGCTCCTAAACTGTACTTCTATGATTATGCTAAATGGATTGCCATTTTTTATATTTCATTCACACTTTCAGATACAATATTGCTGCCATAATTATTATTTCTTAAATTAGCTTCTCACATACATTCTTATTTTGCAAAAGCAAATATTAATTAAATATAATTACCAGTGTCATCAAACTCAGTAAACTTATGTATTGGTACGAGTGCTGTTGTTTTATTAATGGTGGATTCAAAGAACTTTAAGTAACTGTAGTCTAGCACTATTATTAAAAATCTTCGGTATTCCATACAATCTATAAATTATCGACATATAAATAGCTGCATTAGAACAAAGCCATAAATTATTTGTGATTGCTGATTAAATACGTTCGTTTTATAGCATTGTAAGAGAGGTTAATGTCATCTAAGGGAGATAAATACCCATTTTATTTACATTTGAACACAAATAATGTTTGCAATGAATTATATATATATATATTATATATATATATATATATATATATATATCAAGTTAACTTAATAAATCTTATACATATTACTAAATATCTAAGTCATTGTTTCATTTATTGAATAGAAATAATTTTGATGTCATATAAAAGGTTTCATTTATTAGATGATCGAAAATCACTAACAATAATATTATATGCATGAATAAAGTTCAAATAAGAGTCTTTTTGTGTCACGACTTTGTGATGCTGGCGGGTAGAAATAAATTAGATCAGTATCATTGGAATTGTTGCTCATAAGTTGGTAGATCTGGAAAATAGGCAAATAGGGCAGAGTTCATGAGTGTTCCTGACTTATGTATCTTGCACATGATTGGACTCGAGGTACTTTTGCCTAGATGCTAGATCTTGTTATATGAACAGACATAACTGACTGGTACAGGTTTTATTTCCCTAAGTATGGACACCCAGCCGTGGGGCTATTAATTACTTTTACACCCTGCAGAATCCTGAATAATAGATTTCAGTGTTTATATAATGTTTTTTTTCTAAATAATAAAAATGTACGTGTAATTTTTTTTCTTGGTTTGTACACCCAGTTCAGATATTTGTTTTTTTTTTAAATATTATACACACTAAGTACAAGTCATTACTAATATGTATATAATTTTCCCAATAATGTCAATCATATATGTAATTTTTTTGTTCCATAAACAATATTCAGTATATGTGATATTTTGTTCTTCTTCCATAAATAATGTTTTAAATATATATGTACATTTTCTTGGGTTGGTGGAAGAAAAGTAGTGGCAGCTTTTAAATACTTTCACACCCATAGTATGTAAAAAAAGATATGTGCTTCAAATAGTAATGAAATCTTTAATTACTTTATTATACTGTGCATCTGAACTGCTGTACAGCTGTCATAAATAAAAATATGTATTTATAAAAATGTACAATTGATTAAAAGCTGATCATCTAGTAAAATAGTGTTGTAACAATCTACTCCTCTTGACTGGCGCCTGGTAGTAATACCATTATAAATTTTGTCATTAGGTGGTAGATTGAATAAAAAAAAAAAAATTAGAAACAATGATTTCAAAAGTTAACAAGTTATATAGAGAGCATTATTTAATAAATCACACAATATGTACTCAACTATGTAATGCAAGTTTTGATAATTTTAATATGGATTAATAAAATTTTAAGTATGTTTCAGGTGCAAAGGAACAACCAAACCTAAAGACAGCAAAAGGGCTGAAGGACAAGAAAGATTAAATAATATACTTGAATATATATATATATATATATATATATATATATATATATATATATATATATATATATATATATATATATAGAGAGAGAGAGAGAGAGAGAGAGAGAGAGAGAGAGAGAGAGAGAGGGGGGGAAAATTTGGAACTAAAGTTTAGAAAAAGAGGAAAGTCAGGCATGGTAGAACACTAAATATAATAAAGCAGGTATAGATTGGGTACAGGAATGGGGGAGCAAAATAAGGGGGAGACTGTTAAGAATGTGGGAGAGATGTATCACACCATATATAAATAAAAACAAACAGGAAACCATAAGTGAGCATTTTTTGTGTATCTTTAATAATAACAATATATATATATATATATATATATATATATATATATATATATATATATATATATATATATATATATATATATATATATATATATATATATATATATATATTCTAACCTATTAATAACAATTTCATTTCTATTAAAGAGAATTCGGGAAATCTAAACGCTTCCATATAGAACGGGTAACAAACCATTAAAACAGTAACGAACCATCATTTACCTACTAATAGCTCGACGTTTGGTTAGTTATAATAATTCAGCTACAGCGATATGCAGTTCAGACAGAGATAGAATTAAAAAATTATCATTAATAAAATAAATTTAAAAAGAAAATTTAGAATAAACTAACACTCTTTCTCTATCCAAAACACATTCTCTGAGCTGTAAGTACTTGCACTGTTTGACAATGATGATGATGATTTCATGTCATTGTTAATATTACTGACTAAAACAAAACATTCATTAATTTGCCAATATGATCTCAATATTTTTTTTTTATTATACAATTAGAAATTTCAATCTCTTCAGCCATGCCACGCTTGTAATATTGATCATAATTTGATCAATTCTTAATTTAAGAGCACTTATAATAATGACACCAATCTCAGGGTTCTCTGTTATATTTAAGAAAATTGCTCGGCAGTATTGTGTTGTCACATATGACTGACATTCTGGTCGGCTATAGGAAACATTTACCTTATTTAAATTCCAGGTGTCTTCATCCACACATCAACTATTATAATATTTAGAGAGATGATAACCATATTCAATAACAACGCATAATTTTGAATAATACAGCCCTTTTTATCCAGAATCTCAGTCGGAATGATGAAAAGACAAGGGTGCTTTTGTGTCCTTCCATTATCCATGACAACACAATAATTTAACTAAGATTTATTACTTAGACACTTCACTTAAATGTGTAAGAAATAATGTGTAATAAACTAATAGTTTGGGAATAAAGTGATTTTACACACATATAAAATAAAATGTTTTGGTCTGAAGTTTTCAATTCCATAAATAATTCTTATTAAATTAAAATATAATGAAATATTCTGATCTGCTTACAATTGTCTATCTGGTGTATTGAATTTAGGAGTTCATAAATGATTTCGGACTCAAGGAAAGTATTGCAAGTATTATGCAAATACACTTTTATTTAGCACACAAGAAAAATGACTCAAAACAACGTGTAACAAGACTATAATTTATTATTAAATTTTAACAAGATTATAATTTATTATTACAGTTTAACAAAACTATCCTTTATGATTAACATAATAAACAAACATATACAATTTATTCGATCCCATATGGATAAAACAAAATATAGCTAACATTAATTTGTGTATACTTTTAGACTTGGATTCGAACTACTTCTTTATCTTCTTTTTACATTTATGCAAATTGAATATAACAAAATAAATATTATTATCGATACATCGACTCATCCATTTAGTGTATCTTATATGAACGGCTGCTTAACTTTATTAGCTAACTATTTGTTTTAAAATAAAAACAATTTGATTCTAGGCAATACGTACAAACGATTTTTATGATCATATCTTTAATTAAATGATAGTTTTTATTTAGATAACTTATTATAATTTATGGGTTATTTATCAGAAGTTACACTTATTATTTTAATGTTTACCTTAATAACAACTGAAGTTGTTATACACACTGTATTCCTCAGTATAAGTTATATTGTGAGTGCTACTTAATCATTAACCTGAATTAAACCTAGTATTTGAACCCTCCATTGGCAAATAAGAATTTCTAAATCACGCAATTTTAAACTTACTCTCTCCATTGACTTACGTGTGAATTACCAGCACTATTCCGCTGCACAATCCAGACATTGATCATATATACTAGCACGCTATTTATACTAAATGGATCTTGAGGAATTAACCTCCAATATACCCATTATCTTGCCATAACTTTCTAAACAAAACACAATAATCAACACCTTCCGTGGTGGAATTATCTCTATTTTCTCATGAGGAATATGGAATAACACCGAAGGTCTGTAGAGTTAACTACTACATTAAAATAGTTTGGTGGTTTCTTGCCTCTTACTTGGGCATAATAGGAACACACACCAAATATAATCCTCTCCTGGGATTTTAACGAATGAAATACACTAAATACGATATAAATTACTGATCGTCCTAACTCTGAGAAGCGATCACTTGGGCTATAAACATACCCGAATATTAGATTTATCTATTCCCCTCATGGAAAATAAAGCTTTTGGGGAGATCATTTCCATCCCACAAAATAAAGACATTACAATTATTACTTATGTGAATATTAAGCATATACCAATGTTATATCAGGGCAAGACAAGCAAATACACTAATTACACTAAATTTATGTTCCGGGGTATACTTAGATCAACGTCTGAAATCAATGGATATCACAGAATAAAACATAATAATTTTCACCTTTGCCAAAGAAACATTCAACAAGTAATTGGTAGTATAGTATCTTGAACTAAATCAAGTGAATGCGTTAATAAAGAATAATTGGGAATAAGTTCTTCAATTAACATAGTATAAATTTGTTTCAAACTTTAAATAAGTAATATCTTGTATAGCACTTCTCTTTAATTACTTCTGATAATTTTTTAACTAGATATTTTACCTATTAAGTATCTAAATTTTTCTTCTTTTATGCATCTAACATATAAATTTATACCCATAATTGCATATCATAAGTAAAACACATTTTTATAAAAAAATTTTTTTCATGTCGAATATAAATTTAACCTAGAATAATTACATGAAAACATACCTTTATGATTACAAGGTCATTTAAATATTACTTGACTATACAGCCTTTAACCTGTTGATATAAAAAAAAATACACATAATTTTACAAATTAGAAAAAAAAATCATTACTTAACAAGTGCTTATTATCTCACTAGAAAAATGTTTTTCCGTTGGGCAATTTATCTAGATGAAGAACTTGATCCATTCGTAGTTCACGAAGCAAATTTAAAATAAGAAACACATTTTATTATTTCATTTATATAAAAGTTGCCTCCATTCTGGTGCAATTAATAAATTAGGCAAAGAAAAAAAAACATATCAGCGTTGGATGTTAACTCTTCCTTGAATTAACTGCTATAATTTTGGGATCCAAGAAAACAATACATATTTTAACATGATGAATATTTGACGATAGACGATCACATATATAATTCTTTTCCTTTTTACTATTGGCGATACGTATCATTTTTAGCTAGCTGGCTTATGAATAAAAATAATGCGTGAATTTTCCAAAATACTATTATTATAAGGACTGCAGCTGACTTACGTGGATATAAAGTTTTAATGACTCCAATTGATGTATAATATAACCTATTATATTATGGTTATAATTAAGTCACTAATGTTTGTAGTTTTTATTCCTACTCTAGGAATTGTAATTTTTCTTTAATAATGAATTCTCCATAAAATGCACACATACAAATTTTCCGATATTTGCCTTGAGAAAATTTATATTTTCTTTTTTAAAAATATACAGGTGCATAAGTAAATATCATTGATCATTAATATTATTTTTAGACAATTTTCAGTGAATAAAACATATTTTAACGTGGGGAACTTACATTCTTTTCAAAGGCAGACAATTCTTTTTTAGAAAGAGCGCAAAATTTTCTAGTTAACTTTCCTTGGCTTTTATAATATGTCTTTTAATTATAATTTTTCTTTTATACCACGAAAAGATTATTAAATAAGGTAAAGTTAACAAATAATTGTTTATTTCCTGGAAATGACTTATATTACTTATTTTAAATATAATGACATTTTCCGTGATTGCTATAGCCAATACGGTCATTTTGAACTTTAGCATAAGATAGTACATTTTTGCGTATAAAAAGCTTTAAATAGGTAGATAGCAACAGAAGATTAGGATGTCTTATCAAAATATTTTAGCCACACATGATATTGTTAAAATGTTACTTGAATTATATTTATTTCTGCAATAAAAAAAATTAAAAATTTGTTACCGAATTTCAGCACTGCTTCTCCTTGTAAAACTAGAGTCGGACTAATCTTTCTTCAAAATTTGGCGGTCTTCTTTTAGCGACCTCTTACAGAATAATAATCATTTAATTATAACATAAACAAAAGAAAGGAAAAAAAAACTTATTACAGTCATATATTTTTCCGTATGATTTAAATGGATTACAAAGTAATTTGACAAATAATGAAAAATAATAAATATATTTAATTAACAAGGCTTATTAATGATGTATAATTCTGTATACATTATTATCTAAATAATTTAAAAATTACCAGAAGTTATTGTGCTTTATGATAAGACACTCATCTACTCTCCCCTCTACCCATCCACAATCAATTACTGTTTATGATATGTGCTTTTATACTATATTAAATTGCTCTTATTGTTTTTTTTTTAATTAAATTATTCATGCTCTCCTTCAAAATGACATTGGATTACTAAATTTATTGGTTATTTGCTTAAAACACGTTAAAGTGAGTAAATAGCATATTTTATTAATCACTTAATATTATTATTATTTTATCTTTTTATTTTCTAAAAAGGATAGCATTGTTTTCCTGTGGAAATAATGCCAAATAAACCAAGTGTCAATAACACTAGGTTACAATATATATATATATATATATATATATATATATATATATATATATATATATATATATATATATATATATATATATATATATATATATATATATATATATATATGAATTAGCAGAATGGAGAATAGTAATAAAGATGAGAGAGATATATCAGGGTAAGCGGTCAGGTCAGGAAGAGTAATTCTGATGATGATTAAAAGATGAAGAGGAAAGTGAAGAGAAAACAGATACGAGGCAAGAACATAGGATGTGGTAACCACGGAATCTGTGAGCAGGAACAGAATCTAAACTTAGAAACATTATTGGTTACTATGTTCACTCACATGGAAAAAAAATTCGAAGCTAAGCATAATGAGATGAAGGAGTGGATGTCATCACTGTGTAGTGAAATGAACAATAATATATTAAAACAAATAGATGAGGTGTGAGCAGACTGTAGGAACGGCTATGAAAAGGTTCACACTAAATCTGAAGGGCTTTTAAAGGAGAATAAACAATGAAACTAAAACAGAGTATCCAAAGATGAATGGAGAAGTAATGCTGACACAAGACAGAATGAGATAGACAAGCAAGAAGCTGCCCACCAAATAGCCATGAGTCAAATAAGTGATCACTTTGGGGATGAACTGAAGTGTCATAAAGATAATTGCAAATGTGTAAGAAACCCAGACAGAGTTTCAAGACCAGCTAAAAGAACTTAAAGGTGAAATTGATAAACGAAAAAGCAGCTCAGTGAAAACATTAGAATTCAGACTTGATGCATTAGAACAAGCCACAATTAAAGTAACAAGAGAGGAAAATGTGGTTAACATCATACCAGACAAAGTACAATCAATACAGGAACAAGTTGATAGGACATCAAATGTTATGCCCATAAGACAGATCTCGAATGCACAAGCCTACATTACGAAGTTCATCCAAGTGAAATCATTCAAAGTGGATGCTGGAGAAAATCTGAAAGCGCATGTTGAGAGACTTCAAGAATTGTTTCGATTCAACAGATCTCAGCACTGGATCAAGTAGCTTTGGCAATTCACTATCTCAATGGATATGCAAAATCATGGTGGGAAAGCCATGAAAACAAGCCACTGAATTTTGAACAGTATGCAGTACTTTGGTAAGGACATTCTGGAGTGAGGAGCACAAAATGGCATTTATCATTCGGTTTTAAAAGAAATGTATGAATCGGCAAACAAGGAAACTCACACACAGTTTTTTTTAGGCAGGTTGCACGTCTCCGGTCTCTGACGGTATTCCCATTTACAGAGACCCAGATTATCCAGGCAATACAACAAAATATGCTACCATACATACAACAAATGATGGTAGTATGCTGAATAAAGAGAATTGAAAAAATGGCACAATTCCTCAACACCATTGCCTACATGCCCATCAACAAAGAACCTCATGAAGGAATACGGAAAGTTGAGCTAGCTAGAAACCAAGCAACCTCTCATGATCAACCTAACTTCTGGTGGGGTGACCAAACCCTCAATAAAAAGGCATTTGAACCTCCTGATCGTGGAAATATTAAAATTAAGATAACAATAAATCACAGATGGATAGACAATGGGATTTGAAACACACTCTTAAAGAAAGATATGAATAAAGTTTACTGTAATAGTTTTGCACTCAGTGGTAGATAGGTCAAAAAAAATTTTTAGCATATAGCAGCAAAGAGAAAAAATAATGGGGCTAGCATTAGTTTGATAATTTTTTTATGAATAAATCATATACTCCTTTCAAACCAGGTTGTTCTTTTGTCATCATAGCATCAAATAAGATATTTTTTTACATTTTTGTTTATCAATTGTAAGTCCAGAAAAATAAAGCGGAATCTGAGATTCAGATTGCGCTTCACAGCCCACCTCGAATCTCCCTCTACCAAGCTAACTTCAAACCCTATTCTGGCATATAAATTCCGTTCAGTAACCCCTTTTTATTCTCTTTTTTTGATTGTTATTAACTAACATGCTTGTTAACGAAGGTATATGCATAAATAACTGAGTTTAAATACACACAAAAAAATAAAAGTAATAAATATAGTATTTAAAGAGGTAATATGTATACACAATAGGTAACAAGGGATTAATTATAACGGACTTATAATATCAAAATATATATGATCTGTATTTTTTTTTATTTTGTAAAAGTTGTCGTGATTATTTATTGATTGCAGATCATATACAGAGATATTGTAGAGACAGGCATAATGAGCAAATAATTACTACAAAATGTTTGTTATATGTCATTCTATAAAATTTTGTTTTTAAATTATTTTTGCTATTAAACTCTAATTTTATTTTAAATCCAATATGGAAGATGCGATTGTAATTAGTCAAAATTAATTAAAGGTGAGAAACATAATCTTGTATAATCTTCTAAAATAAATTTAGTTAAAAGTTTCTCTCAAATCAAAATTAGAAACTAAACTTAATTGATTTACTTTTGTCACAAACATTTTTTATCAAATTAATTTCAGTTTGAATACTTATCTAACAATGGCATCTTCCATCACAATGGGTAAAAGCTTGTATAAAAATTCTTTTGGAAATTAGATTAAAGAAAATGATTAGCAATGACCAATCAAGAAGGGATTCCACAAATAGCAAAGCATGGGAAAATTATGAATTAATTAGACAAAGGAACTAAGGCAGTCAGTGAGAGCAGTTGCCAAGTTAATTTGCATTCATTAATTTCAATGTGTCATGAGTAAATCCACTTCACCTTTCTCACCATTTGAGATGGTCTTCCCTGAAATATGTGCCCATGGATCCTGATACTCATAGACTATAACAATATGCCTGTTTGTTAAATACTAAACTTACTACCTGCCTCAATAATTATGCTCATCAAACCAGATCTAGTTCTCTCAGGGAAATCTGAAAAACATAAAAAACAGCCAAGTTTGTAAAGAGGTTATCATTTCAAATGCTGCTAGACTCTTAAAGTTACCATGAATAATTTTAAACTCTCACATATCTGTTTCATTAAACATTTTGTCAAGCCTGTTTTTTATTTGTAAAATTTAATGCTAAGTATGAATTAATCTGTAAAATTCTTACCTTTTAGGTAAATGTTCCTTGTTCTCTCTCAATAACTTATCTGTAATCTCTCCTACATTAAACCTCTCCTGAACAATTATTATTTCTTGATTTCACATCTATGCGGCAATATTTTATTTTCATTATTATATTTTATATTTTCATATACTAAATTATATGTCAATAATTTCCTCCAGAATTGCAAATGCTTATGTATCTTTTTTTAATAAAAAAATACCTTCCTTACTTTTCAGAGGGTATTTAGTCTAGTATTTTTTAAAACAAATTTGTTATCCTTATTATAGTGGGTGCCTGCAAGTCTGGGGAAATAAAATCAGAATCTGATAATTTACTGTACAAAATTATTGTCGAAAAGTAAACAAAAATCTGTTTTTTTAGAAATGTGTTTTTTTTATTAATTAAATAATAGCGCTAACTTCTAAAACTTTAAATATATTTATATGAATTAAATTACTATTATTTTCGTGAAATCACTTACCACCATCAACTTTATATATATTTAATAATATGAAAATTATCTATTTATTAAAGCATTCAAAACCAAAGAGTTGTATTAGTCTAACATTGTGGGAAGTTTATGTGTAATTTAAAGTAATATAATGGGGGGGGGATATTCTAGTTATATAAGCTATTATATTAGCATTAAATGTAATTCTTTCATATCCACATGGTAACTTAAATCATACCGGTACACTGGGTTTTTATCAATAAAGATAGGTGATAATTTTTTATTTCTTAGTTAAGTTTATACATTAATATTAATGCAAGCATTACGTGTATACCGGCCTTTAGTTTTATATGTATTTGTGCTTCATTCATTTTTACTTCCAATACCAAGGACAATGTTTGGCAAACCCCTTTGGACTTTTTCAGCACTGGCAAAAGTCTAGTCTATGGCAATTCAATAAAGAGCATTCTTCGTTGTTTATGACCCGACCCTGCCAATGTATGCAGAGAGTCACCTTCTTTAACTGTGAATTGAATCACCTTCTTGGATCTCAGAATAGATCTCTCCATTGCCATCATACATGTACCACTCCCCAAAATTTCATTCTCTTTAAAGCCTATCAATGCTCCTAAACCATACTGCTATGATTATGTTAAATGGATTGCCATTTTTTATATTTCATTCACACTTTCAGATACAATATTGCTGCCATAATTATTATTTCTTAAATTAGCTTCTCACATATGTACTTATTTTGCAATTGCAAATATTAATTAAATATAATTACCAGTATCATCAAACTCAATAAACATATGTATTGGTACGAGTGCTGTTGTTTTATTAATGGTTGATTCAAAGAACTTTAAGTAACTGTAATCTAGCACTATTATTAAAAATGTAAGGTATCCCATACAATCTATAAATTATCGACATATAAATAGCTGCATTACAACAAAGCCATAAATTATTTGTGATTGCTGATTAAATAAGTTCGTTTTATAGCATTGTAAGAGAGGTTAATGTCATCAAAGGGAGATAAATACTCATTTTATTTACAATTGACCACAAATAATGTTTGCAATCAATTATATATATATATATATATATATATATATATTGATATATATATATATATACTATATATATATATATATATATATATATATAGTAACCTAGTGTTATTGACACTTGGTTTATCTGGTATTGTTTCCACAGGTAAACAATGCTATCCTTTTTTGGAAAATAAAAAGATAAAATAATAATAATATTAAGTGATTAATAAAATATGCTCTTTACTCACTGTAACATGTTTTAAGCAAATAACTAATAAATTTAGTAATCCAATGTCATTTGAAGAAGAGCATGAATAATTTAATTAAAATTTTAACAATAAGAGCAATTTCATATAGTATAAAAGCACATATTATAAACAGTAATTGATTTTGGATGGGTAGAGGGGAGAATAGATGAATGTCTTATCATAAAGCACAATAACTTCTGATAATTTATTTTTGTTGAAAATCTTATTTAAAAGAAATATACATCACTAATTATTAATTAAGTATATTTATTATTTTTCATTATTTGTCAAATTACTTTGTAATCCATTTAAATCATACAGAAATATATGACTGTAATAAGTTTTTTTTTCCTTTCTTTTGTTTATGTTATAATTAAATGATTATTTTTCTGTAAGAGGTCGCTAAAAAAAGACCGGCAAATTTTGAAGAAAGTTTAGTCTGACTCTAGTTTTACAAGGAAGAAGCAGTACTGAAATTGGGTAACAAAATTTTTTCATTTTTTTTTAATTGCAGAAATAAATATAATTCAAGTAACATTTTAACAATATCATCTGTGGCTAAAATATTTTGATAAGATATTCTGTTTTCTGTTGCTATCTACCTATTTAAAGCATTTTATACGCAAAAATATACTATCTTCTGCTATAGTTCAAAATGACCGTATTAACTACAGCAATTACGGAAAATGTCATTATATTTAAAATAAGTAATATAAGTAATTTCCAGGAAATAATCAATGATTTGTTAACTTTACCTTATTTAATTATCTTTTCATGGTATAAAAGAAAAATTATAATTAAAAGACATATTATAAAAGCCAAGGAAAGTTAAGTAGAAAATTTCGCGCTCTTTCTAAAAGAAATTGTCTGTTTTGAAAATAATGTAAGTTCCCCACGTTAAAATATGTTTTATTCACTGAAAATTATCCAGAAATAATATTAATGATAAATGATATTTACGTATGCACCTGTATATTTTTAAAAAGAAAATATAAAATTTTCTCAAGGCAAATATCGGAAAATTTGTATGTGTGCATTTTACGGAGAATTCATTATTAAAGAAAAATTACAATTCCTAGAGTAGGAATAAAAACTACAAACATTAGTGACTTAATTATAACCATAATATAATATTTTATATTATACATCAATTGAAGTCCTTAAAACTTCATATCCACGTAAGTCAGATGCAGTCCTCATAATAATAGTTTTTGGAAAATTCGTGCATTATTTTATTCATAAGCCAGCTAGCTAAAAATGATACGTATCACCAATAGTAAAAAGAAAAGAATTGTATATGTGATCATCTATCATCAAATATTCGTCATGTTAAAATATGTATTGTTTTCTTGGATCCCAAAATTATAGCAGTTTAATTCAAGAAAGAGTTAACATCCAACACTGCTATGTTTTTCTTTGTCTAATATTAAGTGCACCAGAATAGAGGCAACTTTTATATAAATGAAATAATAAAATGTGTTTCTTATTTTAAAATTGCTTTGTGAACTATGACTGGATCAAGTTCTTCATCTAGATAAATTGCCCAACGGAAAAACATTTTTCTAGTGAGATAATAAGCACTTGTTAAGTAATGATTTTTTTTTACTAATTTGTAAAATTATGTGTATTTCTTTTTATATCAACAGGTTAAAGGCTGTATAATCAAGTAATATTTAAATGACCTTGTAATCATAAAGGTAAGTTTTCATATAATTATTCTAGGTTAAATTTATTTTCGACATGAAAAAAAAAATTTTTTTTTATAAAATTTGTTTACTTATGATATGCAATTATGGGTATAAATTTATATGTTAGATGCGTAAAAGAAGAAAAATTTAGATACTTAATAGGTTAAATATCTAGTTAAAATTATCAGAAGTATTTAAAGAGAAGTGCTATACAAAATATTACCTATTTAAAGTTTGGAAACAAATTTATACTATGTTAATTGAGGAACTTATTCCCAATTATTCTTTATTAATGCATTCACTTAATTTAGTTCAAGATACTATAATACCAATTACTTGTTGAATGTTTCTTTGGCAAAGGTGAAAATTATTATGGTTAATTCTGTGATATCCATTGATTTCAGACATTGATCTAAGTATACCCCGGAACATAAATTTATTGTAATTAGTGTAATTGCTTGTCTTGCCCAGATATAGCATTGGTATATGCTTAATATTCGCATAAGTAATAATTGTAATGTCTTTATTTTGTGGGATGGATATGATCTCCCCAAAAGCTTTATTTTCCACGAGGGGAATAGATAAATCTAATATTCGGGTATGTTTATAGCCCAAGTGATCGCTTCTCAGAGTTAGGACGATCAGTAATTTATATCGTATTTAGTGTATTTCATTCGTTAAAATCCCAGGAGAGGATTATATTTGGTGTGTGTTCCTATTATGCCCAAGTAAGAGGCTAGGACCCACCAAACTATTTTAATGTAGTAGTTAACTCTACAGACCTTCAATGTTATTCCATATTTCTCATGAGAAAATAGAGATAATTCCACCACGGAAGGTGTTGATTATTGTGTTTTGTTTAGAAAGTTATGGCAAGATAACGGGTAAATTGGAGGTTAATTCCTCACGATCCATTTAGTATAAATAGCGTGCTAGTATATATGATCAATGTCTGGATTGTGCGGCGGAATAGTGCTTGTAATCCACACGTAAGTCAATGGAGAGAGTAAGTTTAAAATTGCATGATTTAAAAATTTTATTTGCCAATGGATGATTCAAATACTAGGTTTAATTCGGGTTAATGATTAAGTAGCACTCACAATATAACTTATACTGAGAAAAACAGTGTGTATAACAACTTCAGTTGTTATTGAGGTAAACATTAAAATAATACGTGTAACTTCTGATAAATAACCCATAAATTATAATAAGTTATCTAAATAAAAACTATCATTTAATTAAAGATATGATAATAAAAATCGTTTTTTTTTTAAATATTGCCTAGAATCAGATTGTTTTTTATTTTAAAACAAATAGTTAGTTAATAAAGTTACGTAACCGTTCATATAAGATACACTAAATGGATGAGTTGATGTATCGATAATAATATTTATTTTGTTATATTAAATTTGCATAAATGTAAAAAGAAGATGAAGAAGTAGTTCGAATCCAGGTCTAAAAGTATAGATGAATTAATGTTAGTTATATTTTGTTTTATCCACATGGGATCGAATAAATTATATATGTTTGTTTATTATGTTAATAATAAAGGATAGTTTTGTTAAACTGTAATAATAAATTATAATCTTGTTAAAATTTAATAATAAATTATAGTCTTGTTACAAGTTGTTTTGAGTCATTTTTCTTGTGTGCTAAATAAAAGTGTATTTGCATAATACTTGCAATATTTTTCTTGAGTCCAAAATCATTTATGAACTCTTAAATTCAATACACCAGATAGACAATTGTAAGCAGATCAGAATATTTCATTATATTTTAATTTAATAAGAATTATTTATGGAATTCAAAACTTCAGACCAAGACATTTTATTTTATGTGTGTATAAAATCACTTTATTCCCAAACTATTAGCTTTTATTGCACATTGTTCCGTACACATTTAAGTGAAGTGTCTAAGTAATAAATCTTAGTTAAATTATTGTGTTATCATGGATAATGGAAGGACACAAAAGCACCCTAGTCTTTTCATCATTCCGACTGAGAATCTGGATTAAAAAGGCTTTATTATTCAAAATTATGCTTTGTTATTGAATCTGGTTATCATCTCCTCAACTATTCTAATAGTTGATATGTGGAGGAAGATACCTGGTATTTAAGTAAAGTAAATGTTTTCTATAGCCAACCAGAATGTCAGTCATTTGCGACAACACAATTCTGCCGAGCATTTTTCTTAAATATAACAGAGAACCCTGAGATTAGTGTCATTATTATAAGTGCTCTTCAATAAGGAATTGATCAAATTAAGATCAATATTACAAGCGTGGCATGGCTTAAGAGATTGAAACTTCTAATTGGATAATAACAAAAATATTGAGATCATACTGGCAAATTAATGAATGTTTTGTTTTAGTCAGTAATATTAACAATGATATAAAAATCATCATCATCATTGTCAAACAGTGCAAATACTTACAGGTCAGAGAATGTGTTCTGGATAAAGAGAGAATGGTAGTTTATTCTAAATTTTCTTTTTAAATTTATTTTATTAATGATAATTTTTTTTTTAAAATTCTATCTCTGTCTTGACTGCATATTGCTGTAGCTGAATTATTATATAACTAACCAAACGTCGAGCTATTAGGTAAAATATGGGTTCATAATCCATCCTATTTGGCATATATACGGAAGCGTTTAGGCTTCCGAATTCTCTTTAATAGGAATTCAAAAAATTTTATTAGGTTAGGTTTGAATATATATATATATATATATATATATATATATATATATATATATATATATATATATATATATATATATATATCAAGTTACTTTAATAAATCATACATAATACTAAATATCTAAGTCATTGTTTCATTTATTGAATAGAAATAATTTTGATGTCATATAAAGGGTTTCATTTACTAGATGATCGAAAATCACTAACAATAATATTCTATGCATGAATAAAGTTCAAATAAGAGTCTTTTTGTGTCACAAATTTGTGATGCTGGCGGGTAGAAATAAATTAGATCAGCATCATTGGGATTGTTGATCATAAGTTGTTAGATCCAGAAAATAGGCAAATAGGGCAGAGTTCTTGAGTATTCCTGACTTATGTATCTTGCACATGATTGGACTCGAGGTAGATTTGCCTAGATGCTAGATCTTGTTATATGAACAGACAAAACTGACTGGTACAGGTTTTATTTCCCCAAGTATAGACACCCAGCCATGGGGCTATTAATTACTTTTACACCCTGCAGAATCCTAAATAATAGATTTCAGTATGTATATAATGTTTTTTTTTAAATAATAAAAATATACGTGTAAATTTTTTTCTTGGTTTGTACACCCAGTTCAGATGTTTGCTTTTTAAATATTATACATACTAAGTACAAGTCATTACTAATATGTATATAATTTTCCCAATAAAGTCAATCATATATGTAAATTTTTTGTTCCATAAACAATATTCAGTATATGTGATATTTTGTTTTTCTTCCATAAATAATGTTTTAAATATATATGTACACTTTCTTGGGTTGGTGAAAGAAAAGTAGTGGCAGCTTTTAAATACTTTCACACCCATAGTATGTAAAAAATATATGTGCTTCAAATAGTAATGAAATCTTTAATTACTTTATTATACTATGCATCTGAACTGCTGTACAACTGTCATAAAGAAAAATATAAATTTATAAAAATGTACAATTGATTAAAAGCTGATCATCTAAAAAAATAGTGCTGTAACAATCTACTCCACTTGACTGGCGCCTGGTAGTAATACCATTATAAATTTTGTCATTAGGTGGTAGATTGAATAAAAATATTAATATTTGAAACAATGATTTCAAAAGTTAACAAGTTATATAGAGAGCATTATTTAATAAATCACACGATATGTACTCAACTATGTAATGCAAGTTTTGATAATTTTAATATGGATTAATAAAATTTTAAGTATGTTTCAGGTGCAAAGTAACAACCATTCCTAAAAAAAGCAAAAGGGCTGAAGAACAAGAAAGATTAAATAATATACTTGAATATATATATATATATATATATATATATATATATTCAAGTATATTATTTAATCTTTCTTGTTCAAAATATTTCCATATATATATATATATATATATATGGAAAATTTTGAACTAATGTTTATAAAAAGAGGAAAGTCAGGCATAGTAGAACACTAAATATAATAAATCAGGTATAGATTGGGTACAGGAATGGGGGAGCAGAATAAGGGGTAGACTGTTAAGAAAGGGGGAGAGGTGTATCACACCATATATAAATAAAAACAAACAGGAAAACATAAGTGAGCATTTTTGTGTATCTTTAATAATAACAATAAAAAAAAATATATAAATAAAATACATATATATATATTGTAACTGCCCCTCGATGGCTTCCGTGCTGAAAGCACATTAAAGTCACTCCTATGAATCTGCTGTGTTCTTGCGTCTGGGGGGGTTACATAATGTTCAGTGAAGATAATTTCAAACACATATACACGTACGCTTTTATTTATTTATACGTAAATTCGGATCGAATCCAAATAGTAGGCGCCAGGAGAACTTTACAAGAGTTCGCCACATATGTGCATAAGCTCACTCAACTATATCACAAAACATGCCCATGCATCACTCCAGTCGGAAGCAAAAAACGAACACAGCCAATATCACCTTTCAAATTATATCGCATATGTGACCTTTCAATCATGATCAATCAGTCTTATCGTATTAGGGCCCACCCTATATCCCACAGAACAAATCAATCAAAGCTTAATATTAATCTAAGAAAGGTATGATAATATAACATAAGTTTTATCAAATCCCAATACCAAAAATATCAAATGCTTTCATTCATAACAAAAACACATTGGATCACTCCAACACTCATTCCCTATCATATAATTGTGAGTTGAAATTCTAATCAATCAATAACAAAATGCTAATTAAATAAATGGTTTATTTGAATCTATTTAACAACAATTTTATGCCGGTATATGACTGGCAAGCCGAGATAAATTAACTATAGAATTAAATGGGACTTCGCACATATATTAAAGGATGTTCATTTGTAGACAAACTTTTTCTGGTTAAGTTCTTTAATCATTCATTTATGGTCGTGAATCATTTTATCATTTAGCTAAATGTTTTTCACTAGTTATTGTTTTTAAAGTTTATCTACTCTGGTGCATAAGTGAGTACTATTAATTTAAAGATAGCTACCTGTGAAACATAGACAGCTGGTAAGAAGGATCCTGAGCGATGATTTTTTCTTTAACTAAGCATTCTGACAATTTGCGAGGTCTCAAAAGCATGTGTGGTCCTTAGGTGAAGTTTCTCCAGTGTTACGAGCATCCTAGGGGCAATCAGCTGAACGGAGGGCAGAGGTCCGGTGGTCAAGCTGCAAATTTTAGGTTCAGCAACGCATCTCTATTATACTATTATACGAAAGTTAGATCTTATTTCTGCTGGTAAAAAGAAAACTTTCTTTACCAAATCAGCAACTTAATTATTCCAAGCACATCGGTGATTCTGCCAATTCTTTTTTTCTTTCACAATTTTTACCTTGTAATTTCTCTCTTCTCCCCCCTCACACCTTGAATTTTTTTCATCCAATCTCCCCCTTGCACCTGTGAGTCCCTTCATCCAAATGTCCATCGAGTATTAACTTAATTCAGCGATTTCTGGGATCGTTTGCACCACTTTGGAATTTAACTCAATTTGGCCATTTTTCAGGCATTGTTTAGCTGGAGACACAAGTCTAGGTTGTACAATAGCAGTGTACACTTTTTCTCACTTCTGTTTTTAAATTCGGCTTATTTTATCTAGACCTTACCGACATATACCCGGCTTATTGTTTCATTTTTACTAATTTTACATTTACTAATTACCCCCCCATTGAAAATAATTTTAGATCGCTTGGAATTTCAGAACATGTTGCAACTTAATCATTTCATTTTCTCTTTATGTTCAAACATGATTTAAATGACTTAATAAAATGTCAAACCTGTGTTCAATCATTCATCTCTCTTTTTTTAAAAAAAACAAAAAAAACAAACTGCCAATTCTTTTTTTCTTTCACAATTTTTACCTTGTAATTTCTCTCTTCTCCCCCTTCACACCTTGAATTTTTTTCATCCAATCTCCCCCTTGCACCTGTGAGTCCCTTCATCCAAATGTCCATCGAGTATTAACTTAATTCAGCGATTTCTGGGATCGTTTGCACCACTTTGGAATTTAACTTAATTTGGCCATTTTTCAGGCATTGTTTAGCTGGAGACACAAGTCTAGGTTGTACAATAGCAGTGTACACTTTTTCTCACTTCTGTTTTTAAATTCGGCTTATTTTATCTAGACCTTACCGACATATACCCGGCTTATTGTTTCATTTTTACTAATTTTACATTTACTAATTACCCCCCCGTTGAAAATAATTTTAGATCGCTTGGAATTTCAGAACATGTTGCAACTTAATCATTTCATTTTCTCTTTATGTTCAAACATGATTTAAATGACTTAATAAAATGTCAAACCTGTGTTCAATCATTCATCTCTCTTTTTTTAAAAAAAACAAAAAAAAACAAACTTACAACTAATGAATACATATTTATTCTCAAAAACAATAAAATAACAAGAAAAACTATTTTACTCTTATTTCAATAAATTTGACAGGTACTCTTATATAGCTGCGATCGTGTTCTAGAAATGGGTGTTTCTCGTTCTTTATTAAAGCAAAACCTTTTTTTTAAAGTTTTGTACCTGTCATTCATTTTGTCAATTGCATATATATTTAATCTAACATCATATGTCTGGATTCAAATCCCATGTAACGCTATTCCGTTACATATTTCCCCGCCCGGTGTAGAGTAAAATCTGAGGTTGCGGATTTTAGCTCTGAGAAGGAGCCAAGTTATTCAACCCTCTTTAGTGCCCTTGCATTGAAAGTCCCCTTAATCACCTTTCCTTGTGCCAGTACAAAGGCATTATTCCCGTATGCCCTGATGATCTCATATGGGTCAACGTAGAAGTCAATGAATTTCTTAAATATGTTCTGTTCTGGTCGGTTGACTGGATTTTATCTTACAATAACTCTGTCTCCCACAGTGAATGTGTTTTAGATTGGCCTATCGGTCTGCCTTTGCTTTTCCCTTAAAATCTGGATCAGATGCTCTGTGGTCAGACTTCTCTTTTTTTACGACTATAAACGAAAAAAACTATATGGTAATCTAGGGTCTGCCACGATTGACGACAATGGCCAATGGGTTTCATGCATCCCTGACAGAAGGTATGGGAATGGATCTTTCCGAAGTCTTCTATGCAGAATACGATCGATCTCTATCCAAGATTTTGGAAAGTCTGATCCGCCCAGCATTAACGAAGTTTTGGGAAGTGAGCTGGCACAGACTCAAATGTAATGTGTTGTGTGATTTTCCGCACTTAAGTTGGGCCAGTGTCATGTGCCAGCCTTCTCTTGGTCTTGCAGGGTACTTCCAGGTCGACCCACCAATTCCATTTCCAATATCATATGTCGTTTCATGTCACAGGTAATTCCCGGTTTGTGGCATCTATTTCCCATGTGAGTCCTTTTAAACATTTGTCTTTGTGATATCCACAGTCGTCAATCCATTTTTCCCTCCATCCTCGAGGTTTGTATCAGTCCGGTGGTACTCGTTTTCTGGGTTGTTCATTACTAGACCTCTCTATTCGACCTCCTATCCCCTCTTCTTGTACAAATTTGGCTATCATTTCCCCCATCTTATGGATCCCTTTACAATCCCTTCCCAGCATCATGTGTCTGAGAGTGGTTGGCATATTGTGCCTTATTATTGAGATGATCTGCATCTCCGTCATATGGTATGCAGACAATTGTTGAAGGCTCGCCACCTGCCTATAATAAAACTGAGTGGCCGTCTCATTGGGCCTTCCCCCATATTTCTCCCTGGTGATTCTAAAATAAGTCCCTTCTTGACATGCTGTGTTCCAGAAACACCGCAAAACTTCTTCCTTATATTCCTCATATGACCAGTGTTTAAATTCCAGCATCCTCCACCAGTCTCTCGCATGACCCTGTAGGTATCCGCTTGCAATATTTATTCGGTCAGGTTCTCTCGCTGTTGGTTCTCCAAACAGATTCCTGATGCTTTCAAGGTGGTCCATTGGGTTTTCGTTTTCTCCTGCCCTAAATATTTCTATCTTCATCTGTCTCTCCGCCCATACACAACTTGTGTCCCATTGCGACATCTGCCTTTCCCATCTCTTCTCCATTTCTTCCATCCTTCTACCCACATTCCCATGTCCCTGGTCTGCTTCAATACTTTGGATTCTCTGTCCCCACTCTCCCAGTGCTTCTCGGACTTCATCCTGGTTCTGTCTCATTTCCTGACATGCCTCTTCCATCTGCCTGATAGCTTCCTTCATCCCAACTTGATGCCTATTTCCCTTTCCTACATCATCCGTTAGTATCTGTACCATTTCCATTAGATCATTCAGGTCTGTTTTTGTTTTGTCCATCTCCATCCTATTCCGTTCTATTTTTCCTCAACATTGGCTAAGCTACTATCTTCCCCTTTGTTCTCTTCTGACTTCACTTCCTTTCCCCTGAGGAATTGCCTTATCTCCTCTTTAAACTCTTCCCTATCTCTTCTACGCTCTTCTCTATCTTCCCTCATTTCGGCCATCATTTGCATCATCATCTTTATTAATGTTTTAATATCCCCTTCATTCTTCGTATTTTGTTTTTTAAATTGTATTGGACTCTCTCCTGTCTGTTCCCACATGTTTTTATCTGGGTTTTCTTCCATTGTTTAATATCTGATTTATAATTTATAGTAATCCACGGCTCATTACCTACTACTCTGCGGGTCCCACTGACTGTCTTATCCTATCCTCAGATGCTCCTTGCCCTTCAAGATTCCCACAGCTCCTGTCATTCCTCCAATTTGGTTTCTATCGCTCATACTATCCCAGGTCCCTCTGTTCCCTCCATTTCTATTCAGCAGCTATCAATTATATGTGCGGCTATATCTATTATACAGTTATATGCATCTTTATATATATATATATGCTAAGTTGACTTCTTTCTTTAGCCCCCTTTTCTTTTTAAGTAAAACACAAAACTCCTAACAAGATCCGAGTTACAGTACTTCTTTTGTGCAAGAATATAAATATGTCTTTTAACGATGTATTTTATATATATATGTAACTTTGAGCCTTATTTAGGCCGCTACACGTAGTTTCTTCACGGGGTTTCTTTATTTAAATTTTCTTTCGTTGTTAGAAACGTCAGCTGTATCCACGTCGGTCCAACCACTTTAAACAATAGTTTCAGGCCACGTTGACATGCCAAATGTAACTGCCCTCTCGACATCTTTTATGCCGAAAGCACATTAAAGTCACTCCTATGAATCTGCTGTGTTCTTGCATCTGGGGGGTTACATAATGTTCCGTGAAGATAATTTCAAACACATATACACGTACACTTTTATTTATTTATATGTAAATTCGGATCAAATTCAAGTAGTAGGTGCCAGGAGAACTTTACAAGAGTCCGCCACGTATGTGCATAAGCTCACTCAACTATATCACAAAACATGCCCGTGCATCACTCCAGTCGGAAGCAGGAAATGAACACAGCCAATATCCCCTTTCAAATTATATCGCATATGTGACCTTTCAATCGGGATCAATTAGACTTATCATATTAGGGCCCACCCTATATCCCACAGAACAAATCAATCAAAGCTTAATATTAATCTAAGAAAGGTATGATAATATAACATAAGTTTAATCAAATCCCAACACCAAAAATATCAAATGCATTCATTCATAACAATAACACATTGGATCACTCCAACACTCATTCCCTATCATATAAATGTGAGTTGAAATTCCAATCAATCAATAACAAAATGCTAATTAAATAAATGGTTTATTTGAATCTATTTAACAACAATTTTATGCCGGTATATGACTGGCAAGCCAAGATAAATTAACTATAGAATTAAATGGGACTTTGCATATATATCAAAGGATGTTTATTTGTGGACAAACTTATTCTGGTTAAGTTCTTTAATCATTCATTTATGGTCGTGAGTCATTTTATCATTTAGCTAAAGGTTTTTCACTAGTTATTGTTTTTAAAGTTTATCTACTCTGGTGCATAAGTGAGTACGATTAATTTAAAGATAGCTACCTGTGGAACATAGACAGCCGGTAAAAAGGATCCTGAGCAATGATTTCTTTATTTAACTAAGCATTTAGGCAATTTGCAAGGTCTCAAAAGCGTGTGTGGTACTTAGGTGAAGTTTCTCCGGTGTTACGAGCATCCTAGGGGCAATCAGCTGAACGGAGCGTGGAGGTCCGATGGTCAAGCCGTGAATTTTAGGTTCAGCAATGCATCTCCATTATACTGTTATATGAAAGTTAGATCTTATATCTGCTGGTAAAAAGAAAACTTTCTTTACCAAATCAGCAACATAATTATTCCAAGCACATGGGTGATTCTGCCAATTCTTTTTTCTTTCACAATTTTTACCTTGTAATTTCTCTCTTCTCCCCCCTCACACCTTGAATTTTTTCATCCAATCTTCCCCTTGCACCTGTGAGTCCCTTCAATCAATAGGCCCATCGAGTATTAATTTAATTCAGTGATTTCTGGGATCGTTTGCACCACATTGGAAATTAACTCAATTTGGCCATTTTTCAGGCATTGTTTAGCTGGAGACACAAGTCTGGGTTGTACAATAGCAGTGTACACTTTTTCTCACTTCTGTTTCTAAATTCGGCTTATTTTATCTAGACCTTACCGACATATATTCGGCTTATTGTTTCAGTTTTACTAATTTTACATTTACTAATTACCCCCCCCCCCACCATTGAAAATAATTTTAGATTGCTTGGAATTTCAGAACATGTTGCAACTTAATCAATTTATTTTCTCTTTATGTTCAAACATGATTTAAATGACTTAATCAAATGTCAAACCTGTGTTCAATCATTCATCTTTCTTTTTAAAAAAAAAAAAAAACAGACTTACAACTAATGATTACATATTTATTCTCAAAAACAACAAAATAACAAGAAAAACTTTTTTACTCTTATTTCAATAAATTTGACAGGTACTCTTATATAGCTGTGATTGTGTTCTAGAAACGGGTGTTTTTCGTTCATTATTAAAGCAAAACCTTTTTTTAAAAGTTTTGTACCTGACATTCATTTCGTCAATTGCATATATATTTAATCTAACATCATATGCCTGGATTCAAATCCCAAGTAACGCTATTCCGTTACAATATATATATATATATATATATATATATGAATCTTAGCAGAATGGAGAATAGTACTAAAGATGAAGAGAGATATATCAGGGAAAGACGGTCAGATCAGGAAAAGTAATCTCTGATGATGATCAAAAGATGGAAGAGGAAAGTGAAAAGAAAACTTATACGAGGCAAGAACATCAGGATGCTGTAATCACAGAATCTATAGAGAGCTACACACAGGAACAAAATCTAAACTTAAAACATTATTGAGAATATGTTCACTAACATTGAAAAAAATTCGAAGCTAAGCATATTGAGATGAAGAAGTGGATGTCAACACTGTGTAATGAAATGAACAATAATATATTAAAACAAATAGATGAGGTGTGAGCAGACTGCAGGAAAGGCTATGAAAATGTTCATACTGAATTCGAAGTGCTCTTAAAAAAGCACAAAGAAGAAACTAAATCTATAGTATCCAAAATGAGTGGAGAATTAATGATGACACGAAGTGTGATAGACAAACAAGAAGCTGCCCACCGCATAACCATGAGTCAAATAAGTGATCGCTTTGGGGATGAACTGAAGTGTCATGAAGATCATTGCAAATGTGCAAGAAACCCAGACAGTGTTTCAAGACCAGCTAAAAGATCTTAGAGGTGAAATTGTTAAACGCAAAAGCAGCACAGTGAAAACTTTAGAATTCAGACTTGATGCATTAGAACAAACCACGATTAAAAAAACAAGAAAGGAAGATGTGGTGAACATCATACCAGACAAAGTACAATCAATACAGGAACAAGTTGATAGGACATCAAATGTTATGCCCATAGGACAGATCTCGAATGCACAAGCCTACATTGTTAAGTTCATCCAAGTGAAATCATTCAAAAGGGACGCTGGAGAAAATCCGAAAGCGCATGTGGAGAGACTTCAAGAATTGTTTCGATTCCAACAGATCTCAGCACCGAATCAAGTAGCTTTGGCAATTCACTATCTCAATGGATATACAAAATCATGGTGGGAAAGCCATGAAAACAAGCCACTGAATTTTGAACATATGCGATGCTCTGTTAAGGACATTCTGGAGTGAGGAGCACAAAATGGCATTCATCATTTGGTTTTAAAGAAATGTATGAATCGGCAAACAAGGAAACACACACACAGTATTTTTTGAGGCAGGTGGCTCGTCTCTGGTCTCTGATGGTATTTCCATTTACAGAGACCCAGATTATCCAGGCAATACAACAAAATACACCACCATACATACAACAAATGATGGTAGGATGCTGAATAAACAGAATTGAAGAAATGGCACAATTCTTCATCACCATTGCCTACATGCCCATCAACAAAGAACCTCATGAAAGAATACAGAAAGTTGAGCCAGCTAGAAACCAAGCAACCTCTCATGATCAACCTAACTTTAGGTGGGGTGACCAAACCCTCAATAAAAAGCCATTTGAACCTCCTGATCATGGAAAATATTAAAAGTAAGATAACAATAAATCACAGACGGATAGATAATGGGATTCGAATCACACTCTTAAAGAAAGATATGAATATTGTTTACTGTAATATTTTTGCACTCAGTAATTTATTAGGTGAAAATTTTTTTTTAGCATATAGCAGCAAAGAGAAAAAAAAATGGGGCTACATTAGTTTGATAATTTTTTTATGAATAAATCATATACTCCTTTCAAACCAGGTTGTTATTTTCTCATCGTAGCATCAAGTAAGATATTTTTTTTACATTTTTGTTTATCAATTGTAAATCCAGAAAAATATAGCGGTATCTGAGATTCAGATTGTGCTTCACAGACCACCTCGAATCTTCCTCTACCAAGCTAAATTCAAACCCTATTCTTGAGTATATATTCCGTTCACTAACACATTTTTGTTCTCTTTTTTTGATTGTTATTAACTAACGTGCTTGTTAACGAAGATATATGCATAATTATCTGAGTTTAAATACACACACAAAAAAAATAAAAGTAATAAATATAGTATTTAAAGAGGGAATATGTATACACAATAGGTAACTGGGGATTAATTATAACGGACTTATAATATCAAAATATATTATATGTTATGTATTTTTTTTTATTTTGTAAAAGTTGTGGTGATTATTTATTGATTGCAGATCATATACAGAGATATTGCAGAGGCAGGCATAATGAGCAAATAATTACTACAAAAAGTTTGTTATATGTCATTCTATACAATTTTGTTTTTAAATTATTTTTGCTATTAAACTCTACTTTTATTTTAAATCCACTATGGAAAATGCGATTGTAATTAGTCAAAATTAATTAAAGGTGAGAAACATAATCTTGTATAATCTTCTAAAATAAATTTAACTAAAAGTTTCTCTAAAATCAAAATTAGAAACTAAACTTAATTGATTTACTTTTGTCACAAACATTTTTTTTATCAAATTAATATCAGTTTGAATACTTATCTAACAATGGCATCTTCTATCACAATGAGTAAAAGCTTGTATAGAAATTCTTTTGGAAATTAGATTAAAGAAAATGATTAGCAATGACCAATCAAGAAAGGATTCCACAAATACCAAGGCATGGGATAATTATGAATTAATTAAACATAGTAACTAAGACAGTCAGTGAGATAAGTTGCCAAGTAAATTTGCATTTGTTATTTTCAATGTGTCATGAGTAAATCCACTTCACCTTTCTTGCCATTTGGGATGATCCTTCCCTGAAATCTGTGCCCATGGATCCCGATACTCATAGAATATAACTATATGCCTGTTTGTTAAATACTGAACTCACTACCTGCCTCAATAATTATGCTCATCAAACTAGATCTAGTTCTCTGAAGGAAAACTGAAAAACATCAAAAGAACAGCCAAGTTTGTAAAGAGGTAATCATTTCAAATGTGGCTAGACTCTTAAAGTTACCATGAATAATTTTAAACTCTCACCTATCTGTTTCGTTAAACATTTTGTCAAGCCTGTTTTTTATTTGTAAAATTTAATATTAAGTATGAATTAATCTGCAAAATTCTTACCTTTTAGTTAATTGTACCTTGTTCTCTCTATATAATTTAGCTGTAATCTCTCCTACATTAAACCTCTCCTGAACAATTATTATTTCTTGATTTCACATCTATGCGGCAATATTTTATTTTCATTATTATTTTTTATATTTTCATATACTAAATTATATGTCGATAATTTCCCCAGAATCGCAAATGCTTACGCTATTTTTTTTAATAAAAGAAATCCTTCCTTACATTTCAGAGGTAATTTAATCTAGTATTTTTTTTAAAACAAATTTGTTATTCTTATTATAGCGGGTGCCAGCAAGTCTAGGGAAATAAAATCAGAATCTGGTAATTACTGTACAATGTTATTGTCAAAAAGTAAGCAAAAATCTGTTTTCTTAGAAATGTGTTTTTTTTTTATTAATTAAATAATAGCGCTAACTTCTAAAACTTTAAATATATTTATAGGAATTA
The DNA here is from genome assembly GCA_028023455.1 of Epiperipatus broadwayi. Classification (NCBI taxonomy): domain Eukaryota; kingdom Metazoa; phylum Onychophora; class Udeonychophora; order Euonychophora; family Peripatidae; genus Epiperipatus; species Epiperipatus broadwayi. Next base: position 1,698,850 of record JAQFVV010000133.1, on the reverse strand, counting down.
AATTACTATTACTTTTGTGAAATCACTTACCACCATTGACTTTATATATATTTAATAATATTAAAATTATCTATTTATTAAAGCATTCAAAACCAAAGAGTTGTATTAGTCATACGTTGTGGGTGGTTTATGTGTAATTTAATGTAATATAAAGTGGGGTTATTCTAGTTCTATAAGCTATTATATTAGCATCAAATGTAATTCTTCCATATCCACATGGTAACTTAAATCATACTGGTACACTGGGTTTTTATCAATAAAGATAGTCGATAATTCTTTATTTTTTAGTTAAGTTTATACATTTATATTAATGCAAGCGTTACGTGTATACCGGCCTTTAGTTTTATATATATTTGTGTTTCATTCATTTTTACTTCCAATGCCTAGGACAAGGTTTGGCAAACCCCTTTGGACTTCTTCAGTGCTAGATATTATTGGATAGGGTTCACTCTCGCAAAAGTCCAGCCTATGGCAATTCAATAAAGTGCATTCTTCATTGTTTATGACGCAACCCTGCCAACGTTTGCAGAGAGTCACCTACTTTAACTGTAAATTGAAGCAACTTCTTGGATCTCAGAATAGATCTCTCCATTGCCATCATACATGTACCACTCTCCCATATTTCATTATCTTTAAAGCCTATCAATGCTCCTAAACCATACTGCTATGATTATGTTAAATGGATTGCCATTTTTTATATTTCATTCACACTTTCTGATACGATATTATTATTTCTTAAATTAGGTCCTCACACACATTCTTATTTCGCAAATGCAAATATTAATTAAATATAATTACCAGTGTCATCAAAATCAGTAAACTTATGTATTGGTACGAGTGCTGTTGTTTTATTAATGGTGGATTCAAAGAATGTTAAGTAACTGTAGTCTAGCACTATTATTAAAAATCTTAGGTATCCCATACAATCTATAAATTATCGATATATAAATAGCCACATTAGAACAAAGCCATAAATTATTTGTGATTGCTGATTAAATACGTTCATTTAATAGCATTATAAGAGAGGTTAAGGTCATCTAAGGGAGATAAATACCCAAATTATTTACATTTGAACACAAATAATGTTTGCAAAACAATTATATATATATATATATAATATATATTAAGTTAACTGATATATATATATATATATATATATATATATATATATATATATATATATATATATATATATATATATATCAAGTTAACTTAATAAATCTTATACATATTACTAAATATCTAAGTCATTGTTTCATTTATTGAATAGAAATAATTTTGATGTCATATAAAAGGTTTCATTTACTAGATGATCGAAAATCTCTAACAATAATATTCTATACATGAATAAAGTTCAAATAAGAGCTTTTTTGTGTCAGGACTTTGTGATGCCGCCGGGTAGAAATACATTAGATCAGTATCATTGGAATTGTTGCTCATATGTTGGTAGATCTGGAAAATTGGGCAAATAGGGCAGAGTTCATGAGTGTTCCTGACTTATGTATCTTGCGCATGATTGGACTCGAGGTACTTTTGCCTATATGCTAGATCTTGTTATATGAACAGATAAAACTGCCCGGTACATTATATAGATTGCAAGAAAACTTCATGGAATAAAATCATTTGACATCACTATCAAAAGTCTTTACCTGTGGCACATTACATACAGGGCATAATACTGCACTAATTGAATCACAAGAATAAGTTGTACTAAATATAATTATACTAGCGAAAAAAGGAATAAAACAATTTTCCCATAGGTTTTAAATCAGAAAATACATCATACTGAAGATGGATACCTAGTACATATTTATGTAATCATTGTGTGCTAAATTCAAACTACCAATTGTGAGAGAATGAATTTTTGACATAAAGATATTGATCAGTACTTGGATATTATTTCTCCAACAAAATAAATATAGGACGACTTTTAACATTTGTATCAATGCACTACTAACTTTTTAATGGTGTTATTTTGGCAATATCAAAACTTAAAATGTTACCAATGCTTTGATAAGAATATGAAAAGTCTTTCATTCTTTCCTTGGTGGCAGGAATAATACTCAATAGTTAAAATACACAAAAGTTTATTTTATAGAAGATATACATGGACACCAACAACCAAATTCTCACACTTTATTCTATCAATTTAAAAAAAAAAAAACGTCTACAGATGTAGCCATATGTGATCCGTTTTTCTGTGCAAAATTGACCCAACACAAATATATGTTTCTAAAAGTGAAAAAAAAAAAACTATCCAATGAAGTATACATTCAAGCAGACGATGCTTTCAAACTAAATTGAATTGATTGATTTTCAACGAAGAATAATACCTAAATTTGTACAAATAGTTTTTAAAATCACTTCACAAAACATTAAACATACACATATAGATTACTTATTGAAATCTGATATAGAAAATCTTGTGTATTTGAAATTTTGGAATGGAATTCCTGCATACAAAATGGCTATTGTCAGCCCTTCCCACCACTCCTTCTTCTCCGAGATGTTTGTAGAGCAAGTGATTGTGCCCTATATGCTGTAAAAAGATTGGCAAGCAATCGGAACAAACAAATGACAATTTCTTTTTTTAAAACTAAGTCAAAAAAAGGAACACAGCAGTAATAACAAAATCAATGTATTTATTCAACTAGTAAAGAAAAATCCTGTAAATTGCAGCACTTTGAGAAGAAAAGTTGACATATTAATTGAATTAAAAAAATAGCAGAATAACTATAAATTGCAGCACTCTGATCAAATGCTTTTTTGACTGGAGAAATAATTGTAAATGACAACACCTTCAGCACAGTAAGAACAGTAGTAATAACAAAATCAATGTATTAATTCAATTACTAAATAGAAACATAACTGTAAATTGCAACACTATGAACAAATAAAAAAGAAACAACAGCAATAATAACACAGTCAACTTATTAATTCAATTAGTAAAAACTCAATTAGTAAATAGAAACATAACTATATTGCAACACTATGAGCAGGTGGTTTTTAGTCTCGAGAAATAACTGTAAATTATAGCACATTGTTCAGATAAAACTGAAACAACAGTAGTAATAACAAAGTCATCGTATTAATTCAATTATTAAATAGAAACATAACTGTAAATTGCAGCATTTTAATCAGATGGTTTTTCAACAAAGATTCAAAAAACCATCCAAGTCAATAACAAAGTCGAAATTGAAACAGAAATCCAAAATCAAAACAGACACACAAGTAAATAACAAAGTTGAAATTGAAAATGATAAAACAAATTCACAATAACAACAAGTAAGTTTAAAATGTAAAATTTTGAATCAGCAATATCCAAAAATGCATGTATATATTAGGATTGGCTGACACGTTTTTAAAACACGTTTTGTGCATGTTGAAAAACACAGTTTTCATTGAGGAAAAAAAAAAACCGGGTTTATTTAACAATCGCAAGATTATGCTTTTATCGCTTATGTGAAAAGTCATTCTACCTTTCCTAGGTTGCAGGAAAAACATCCAAGTACCTATTTTACTTACTATATGGCAATGATATTTTTTATTATGTTATGTATTAACAATTAACCCCCCCCCCTTTTGTATACATATTAAAGAAAAAAGAACAAAAATATTTATACTAAATAAAACAAATAAACAAACTTAATGATGTTAACCTAAATGTTGTTTTAAAGTTCATAATTAAAAAAATATCCTGTGACTTATTCTAATAATCTTCATGAATCCATTTTGGTCACAGATGGTAAAACTGAGTGTTCTAGATCAAGCAATTAAGCCACTTATCCTTTATATTTTTTAAACTTCTGATTGGAAGTGGAGAGTTGTTGGATTTAATTTTTAAGAGTCAATATGGTGTTTCATGGCAAAAGTGTAAAGTACTGGGTCAATTTCATCCCAGTTCTAATGGTTAAAGTCCATGAATCCTCACTTTCTTTGCAAATAGCATTGCATTGTTGTCTGTATAGATATTAATATAACTTTATAAAAATATCATAGATTAATTAATTACAACATTTTCTTATACTATTAGTTGCCTTTAATTCTAGATGATTCAATCTACAATTTAAAGTTCACAACGTTTTGTAAAATTTGAATAATCCGATTTTAATACAAAAATTTCACATTCAAATTTCTCAGTTGGTTAATTTTAACACTATATCTTTTCTTATTTTATCAAATATTCAGGTATTTATTTTATGAAAATTTCAATGTAATAGTGGCTAGTATTTCTATTCAAATTGCAAATTTGAAGTTTATCTCTTAAATTTACTGCAGGTTATTTAACCGATAAGAAGTTTTATATTAAGCTTGTTCATTTTTTACTTTTTCCTATTCACATGAGGATGTTCTATCTAAGATAATTTTAGATAACTTTTATTATTAAGTTTTTATTTAGATCCATTGTTTACATCATTAATAATGATTATATATATATATATATATATATATATATATATATAATATATATATATATATATATATATATATATATATATATATATATATATATAATCTTAAATAGTGCTAACACATTTATTACATAAAGCTGTATTAATTAATAGCAATTAAAATGGCTTAGCACTTTTAAGAAAACAAATTTCTCATAATCATACCCTACTGTGACTCATTCATTGGAATGATTCTATGTGTTAAATACACAAACATTATGCAAATGCGTCAATTATCTGATCTTTTTGATATAACAAAACATGCTTCTCTATAATTAATGTGGAAGGAGACTTCTGCTATGAAGTAAGCATTTTTTACCTTATGTTTAAAATCATGTCTCTCAGTACAAACTAATTATGCAGAGGCACATTTGAACTTGTGACTGGATACTTTTTGATCTTATGCAAAATTTGAAGTATAATCTGGGTTAGCATGTCACTTGTTGTACCTGTACTTGTGCTGTTACAACCTAGTAGCCATGGTGGCTCTGGTCTCACCATAATATGAGGCTTTGCATACATTTTGAGGGCATGAAACATTATACATGGCCTGTGGGGTCTAATCAAAAGCTATGGTGTCTTTAGTGTTGTTAATAAGCCTATTAATTGTGAGAGGTGTATGGAAGCTACAAGGTTGTCACAGGACAAGTTCAAGTACAACAAGTCCCATACCAACCCATAATGTACTTCAATATTTGCACAATATCAAAAAATATCTGGACATGAGTTCGAACCTGCCTCTGCAAAATTAGTTTTTACTGAGAAGCATAATATTAAAAATAAGAAAAAGCTTGCTTACTTCATAGTAGAAGATTCCTTCAAAATTTACTGTAAAGAAGCATGTTTTGCTATATCAAAAAGATCAGATAATTGACTCATTTGCATAAAGATTGCATATTATACACATAGAATCTTTCCAACGCGAATGAGTCACAACAGATTATGATTACAAGAATCTCATTTTCTTAAAAGTGCTAAGCCATTTTAATTGCTATTAATTTATACAGCTTTATGTAATAAGTGCGTTAGCATTATTTAAGATTACTAAAATTTGGATGAGCATAAAGCATAAATCTATAATTTGTTAATAATAATAATAATAATAATAATAATAATAATAGTAATAATAATAATAATAATATTATTATTATTATTATTATTATTATTATTATTATTATTATGTAAAATTAAGATTATTATTATTATTATTATTATTATTATTATTATTATAGTAATCTTAATTTTCATAATAATAATAATAATAATAATAATAATAATAATAATAATAATAATAATAATAATAATAATAATAATATTATTATTATTATTATTATTATTATTATTATTATTATTATTATTATTATTATTATTATTATAGTAATCTTAATTTTAAAATAATAATAATAATAATAATAATAATAATAATAATAATAATAATAATAATAATAATAATAATAATAATAATATTATTATTATTATTATTATTATTATAAAGTCCTCATAAAAAAATATTTTCCTTAATTTCATTTGATATATTGCCTTTTTATTTATTTGTGCATTTTATTGATTTTCTATTTTATTGGTATTATTTATTTTATTATTATTATTATTATTATTTTTTTTTTTTAATGCTTATTTAGATTTGTATTATTGTGCAATCTATAATTGGCTAAATGCTGTTGATATGTACATTAAATAAATAAAGAATTGAATTGAATTATTATTCTCAAATGACTTAATACATAAAATTAAAGATTGACTTCTGTAGAGATTTAATTTTTTTCACATTTATGTTTGGTATCAAGGCATATATATATATATATATATATATATATATATATATATATATATATATATATATATATATATATATTATTATTATTATTATTATTATTATTATTATTATTATTATTATTATTATTATTATTAAAAGTAAAAATTTTCATAAATAACACAAAAGTTTTAAAATTGATTAATAAATAATAAAATTATTGCAGAATAATTTGTCTATAAATAACTGAATTAAAATATGTCATTTGAAAAAAGGAAAATGTAAAAAATAGTTGAAAGACTTATGCATATAAACATCATTTATCAGCAAAAGTTACAATTCATTAATTAAAAGGGGTACAAAATGTAACTTAGATAAGCTAAAAGAAGTTGACTTTCCAGCAATTTAAAGGTACAGCTATAGCAGTTTAAAAATAATTTTTTTACATAAAATTAAAAATATCTCTTGTCATTTAATTTAAAGAAAAATTGTTTCTTCCCATTATTTAAAAGAAATAAAATATATATGACTGTAAATAGTGAGATTGTAAACATACAGGCATAGTAAAATGTGTATGTGATAATAAAATGGAATATGAAAGTTAAATATAAAATTAAATGAAAGCATATAATTGAAATTTCACTCAAGGATTGCATACACTCATAAACTATACAAAAACAGAATTATCAATGACTATTAATTAAAAAATCCATAAACAGTTAATTAATTAAAACATTAATAAAAATTTAATCAAAAGCAGTGGGCAAATTTTCAACAATGGATATAGCTGGCTGGTATAGAAACTAATTAAAAAATGACAATAGGTAACCACATAAATAGTCAGACTTTCATCATTTAATCAGTTTTACAATCAGTCTTCAGTCAGTCTTGTCACCTATCCAGAGTCAGTGGTTTTATGTATTTAAAAACAATGCAGTGTTAGCAATTATCAATAACACATGGCCAAATTCTAGCCTCAGTCCAATGGAACATCAGCAACATACATGATAAAAGTAATACCTGCCTAATAATCTGAAACCACCAGAGATGTCTAACCATCTTGAATAAGAGTATGATAAAATAGAAATCATAGAAACATCTACAGAAGCCTCAAGTCCAATCGTTTGGTAACAACTCACACAAAACAGCAAATAGCAAGAATTCAATTCCAAAATTCTACAGTTAATAAATAACATGTTATTATTCCATTTCTGATATTAATGTAGCCATTTCTATCTATAAAGCCTCCAGATCCAGTAAAACTAAACTCTATAGCATGCGTAAAATGAACACTTGTTGTGTGAGATTAAAATGTCATTTATTTATATAATGCTTATGTTGTAATATATTCTATTGCATGTATTAAGAATGTGTGTATAGTAACTACATAACCATACCATTGTTAGACTAATTGAGTATTTATAAAAGTAGTTAAAAATTATAATAAGTATTTAGTTAAAATAAATTATATTTAAAACTTAATATTTTGTCAGTCAATTCTTTTACCGATGCCACTAATAAAATCAGAAACTTATTATATTATTCTTTTTGATTGAGTTAGTTGGGATTTATTAGGCAATAAATTAGTTGGCCAATCATTGAAAGTACATTAATTATTTTTTGGGATAATTAACCGAAGTCTGAAGTTTTACTTCAAAACAAAAAAGTACTTTGAATGATAGATGTTGAATTTTTGCAGCCGAGAACATTTGGGTTCTTGAAAGATGGACACAGTTATGTATTTTTATATAGTTCTGGCTTGGGAATGGATAACTTCTCAGTATTATGCTTCTCTGCATAAGGGAGTCAGGGTGGAGCAATACTTAAATTGCATTGGTGTTGATCAAATGTTTAATCTTATAATATCATATTTTGTATGTATAAAAGTAAGTCTTATAATCTTATTTCACAAGTATAAATTTCATAATTGCTATTTTTATTGAAGAGTAAGTAAAATAATGCTAGATTGTGTTTCCTAATCGATCTACAATCCCCCATCTGGTTCATTTGGTTTGCACAACATGCATCACAAGTGACAGTAAATAATTATATGTCAAATAGAATTAAAAAATAAATGACATTAAGTTAAATATTTTTTTCTTTGAAAATATTTAAAGAAATGCTAAATTGTGTAATTGTATTTATAAAAGTGGTATAATTAAAATAAAAAAAATGACCAAAACATTTTATTTAAAAATGAAAATAAAGAAAGTAAAGATAGTTAGATATTTTGGGTAGGGTTACAACATTGAGGATGGGTAAAGAAAAAAGGACAAGGAGAGGGAGTAAGTCGTATGTTTTATTTTAAGAAAATAACAAAACAATTATTATTTTAAATTTATTTTAAATGAAAGTTTCATTCAAAAGAATCATTGAAAAAAAAAACAACTTTAAAATTGAAATTTGTTTTGAAAATGATGAAAAAAAAATCGGGAGATATTTGACTCATGGATATTGATGAAAATTATGGTGAAGATAATGAAAGAAATGCAAGTGTTCAAAGAAGAATTGAAGGATAAATTAGTGAACTCAGAGTGAAAATAAGAGAAATGAGATGTGAGGTAACAGGAAAGGTAGAAAAGAACCGAGAAATCATAGAGTTAGATTTGGTTAAAGAAAGTCAGAAAGTTGAATAGGAAGTCGAGGTAGTAAGAGATGTAAGTGAAGAGAAGGATGAATTACAAAATGTAAATCAAGAGATAGTAAAACAAGATAGCTTTAAGCATAGTAATTTGGTAATGAAATTAATAAAGATAGAATATAATGTAAATAGTTTTCACAAGGAAATAAAAATAAAAGGGTCAAAGTAAATGTTCATTTTAAATGTAGATTTAAAACAAAGACAAAGAGCAGGAATATACATTCTCAGTTTGAAGAAAACAGCTTTTGCTAAGTATAAATGTTTTTCAATTTACGAGGCAGAAAGTATGATAGAACAGAAAAGAGACAAGGCAACTTATTATAGTCAAGAAATAGATGAAAGGTGAAAGTTAATTTATATTATAGTGTTAGTAAAAAAAAAAGAAAGAGCTGCCAGACCAAATGCAAATAACATTAATCAGACAGAATAACAAATGTAAAGAAACAAAGAACCCAAAGTAGACAAGTAGTTTAATAAAAATGTTGATGTAGATGATAAACCTGTATAGAATTTTGCTATTTAAAACTGCAATCCTTTTTTTTTAAAAAAAAAATTGTTTTCATAAAATAATAATAATGGAGGCTTCATTGGATAAAAGGCTTTTTCTGACATCTCCATATTAAGAAGAAAAGTTTGTAAATAAATAGGTCAAACAAATAGTTTCAAGTAATCAAATTAAATAAATAAGTATACAATATCTGTAGAGAAATAATAATGTAGTGTACTATAATAAACTTGTTTTTTAATACATGCAAGTTAATAAAAGAAATTTAAATAAATGGTTTAATATAATATTCATAAAGTCTAATATAATTAAATAATATAAATGAAATATAAATCTAAGTTTAAGTTAGGAGATTACAAAAAGTTATAATTAATTGAAAGAAGGGTAGCAATCACAGAATTGAGTTTAGGAAAATTAAAGCTGTTCGATGGATGAAATTAGTATCTGTAATGGACTGTTAGGTATCATGTCCCAAAGTAAAGTTTTTATTCTATTTAAATATGCACACTATGATCAACCAGAGTAAGCCATGAATCACTTTATTGTGGGAGAGTCCCCATATTTAATATTCCCAAAGCATAATTCAAATTGGATAGTAGGTGAATTCTGCCATTCACAGTGATCTTTTCTTTTCACAAAGGTCTGGTATAAATCCAACATATGAAGCTTCATGTCAAATATGAGTAAGTTGCTATAAGCCAGAAGCTGTGCATCCACATCATTTAACATTCTAGTACCACAAACTAGTGTTGTTATCATGGTAATTATCTAGTACAAGATCATTGTAAGCAATGTTGTCAGCCTTAGAGGGAAAAACATAATAAAAACAGATTGCCCTAAGCATATATAGTTCCAAATATATAAAAAAGTAAACAGAAAAATAAAAAAATAATGTAAATAGTTCAGATTTAATAAGGAAGTTATCAGAGATAAAATGATCAAAGTGATACATTTTACTCTTGTTGGGAAAAAGGTGTAATCTACCACTTATGAAAAGTTTTCCACATGAAATTATTGGTCACAATTATTAAAAGTAAAAATATACATAAATAACACAAAAGTTTTAAAATTGATTAATAAATAATAAAATTATTGCAGAATAATTTGTTGTAAATAACTGAATTAAAACACCTCATTTGAAAAAAAGAAAATCTAAAAAAGGGTAATGAGTTATTTATATAAACAACATTTATCAGTAAAAGTTACAAGTAATTAAATAGAAGTGGGTAGAAAATGTAATTTAGAAAAGCTAAAAGTAGTTGAATTCCAAGTAATTAAAAATTAAAGTTATAGCAGTTTATAAATAAATATTTTACATAAAATTAAAAATATCTATTTTCATTTAATGTAAAAATGTGTCTTCCTTTTATTTAAAAAAGAAAATATATATGAACATAAATAGTGAGATAGGAAGCATAAAGGAATCATGAAATGTGTGCATATTAAAAAATGGAATATGAAAGTTAAATATTAAAAAATAAATGAAAGTGTATAATTGGAATTTTCTCTCAATGATTGTATACACTCATAAGATATATAAAAACAGAATTAGCAATGGCTACTAATTAAAGAATCCATAAACAGATAATTAATTAAAAATCTTATCAAAAACTTAATCAAAAGCAGTGGACAAATTTTCAACAGTGGAAAAATGTTAACAATGGATATAGCTGGTGGATATAGAAGCTAATTTAATAAAGGACATCAGGTTATCACATAAACAGTCATTTTTCATCATTAAATCAGTTTTACAATCATTCTTCAGTCAGTCTTATCACATATCCAGATTCAATGTTTGTCATGTATCTAAAGACCATGCAGTGTTAGCAGTCATCAGAAACATACAGCCCGATTTTGCACAGTCCCATGGAATATCAGCAACTTGCCAGATAAAAGTAATTTCTGCCTAATAATTGGAAACCACCAGAGATGTCTAAGTCTTGAATAAGAGTATCATGAAATAGCAATTACATGCACCTATAAAGAAATGTCAAATCCAACCAGCTGCTAAAAACTCACATGAAGCAGCAAACAGCAAAAATTCAACATCCAAAATCCTATAGATAATAAATAACATTTTCTTATTCCATTTTTGATATTAATGTAGCCATTGCAATTATTGAAGCCTCTAGATTCAATAAAACAGATGAACTTTAAGGCACACATAAAATGAACTATTGATGCATGTTATTCAAATGCCATGTCTTTATGATTATTATATAAACAAATAATTGTTAGATTAATTAAGAATTTATAAAGTAGTTTAAAATTATAATAATAAGTATTTAGTTTAAATAAATTATCTTTAGAACTTAATATTTTGATGGTCAATTATTTTACTCATGCCATTAATTGAATTAGCAACTTATTATATTATTCTTTTTAATTAGCTTGTTGGAATTTGTTAGGCACTGAATTAGTTTGCCATCATTCAGGGCATGTTAGTTGCTTTTGGTAATTAACTGATGCCTGGAGTACACTCTGAAACAAAAAAGTGCTTTGAATGAAAGGTGTTGGATTTTATAGTGAAGAAGATCTGTGATCTTGAAACATAGTCATAGTTATATGTGTATATATATATATATATATATATATATATATATATATATATATATATATATATATATATATATATATATATATATATATATATATATATATATATATATATATATGTAACCATATGTTTTGGCTCATAGACAGTAGGGTTTATCCAGTGGATAAATGTGTAAAATTTTAACTTTTAATTGGTAATAATTGTTAAGATATTGAACAGCAATGTGTAGAGACTAGTTATAGAGTAAAATGCTCATGGATTATAATTTTCCTACTAAACAAAAGCTCACTAAGAAATATCTTAAGAAATGATGATGATCTTGACTGTTTGTGAGACACTGGAAAGTAAGATAGAGTAGATATAAATCCCATAAACATTTTATCGCATGTTCCAATGGCAGCTATTTCAAATGTTGTTTTAATAGTATTAAAATATTATTGGGAAGCATAAAAAATATTTAACACTTTATTTTGTTGGTATTGTTAAACAATAATTAAAAATAAACAGCAAAATCAATTTATAAGTCTTCTAAATTTTTTTATAAACAATCTTTACATATACTATATTTTAACATAAATTGAAATGCATCAGTCTGGATGATTCTCACTAGAGGGATAAAACTTAATTTATTCACATTTTACAGTGATTGGCTCATTGAGAACCAATCCTGCCCAGTAATACAAAGTATATAATATAAAAGTTTGTAGGGGGAAGGCGACTACTCTAAGAAATGTAAATGAAACAAGACTGCAACTCCACTTCTGAAGTAAAATAGAAGAAATAAGCTAGAAAATAATAATTTTTAAAAATTAATTGGGACAAAACTTCATAGTTATATGTATTTGAATAGTATGAAGTAAACTTACTAACCCTGTGAAATCTCTGCACTACTTTTCATCAGTCTTAGATTCTTAACTTTGCCTACTGAAGAAGAAAATTGGAAAGATCACTATTTGAATAAGTATTTGCCTAAACATGTACTATTTGGAATGAAAAGTAATACCAGAAAATGTAAGCAATTACTTTTGTTTACTTCATTTTAATCAATTATCAGAACAAATCATAACACAAAAGTTATTTAGACTGAAGAGAAAAAAAAAAGATTAAAGTATTTTAATTTTCATGCTGCCATTAATTCAGCATTAAGCAGAAAAATATGTTTGTGTATAAATTGATATTTGAAGAAAATATTCAAAATCATTTTTAAAAAAAGTTTCAAGAAATAATGAAGAAATTAAAATTTCACTTTAAATCATATAAAGTAATTATTTTGAAAAGAAAAGTGCATAAAATAGTTCTTATTTCATTGGGAAGAGAAATTGTCTGCTCTGATATTCACCCGGAAGTAGTCATATATATCAATTCTTCTATATACATATATATATATATATATATATATTAATAATTGTCATATATATCAATTCTTCTTAACATTCTTAAATATGAAATATTGTGCCAATAATAATGAAGAATGAAATATTGATTTTTTTATTGATTATACAACATACAAAGTAATAATATTTTAAGTGTTTAGAATTACCCAGATTATTTAAGATTGTAACAATTACTATGGATAGGAAAAACAAAGTAAACAAAATTCATAAATGATTTAAAAGTTTATTTTCAAAGATCATAATAAACTGATTATAATTGTGTTACATTTGGAAAAATATATGTTACATATTAATTAAAATCGCTTAGAAGATAATATTTATAATTAAATAGATTCTTCTCAATATAACTTAAAACATCCTAATTTGCTGATAAAAGGGAAGTGAAAAAAGTATTTATTTATTTTATCATTAGTGAATAACTTACAACGTGATAATATTTTAAATGGTTTTAAAATCACCCAGATTATTTAAGAGTATACCAGATCTTCGCACAGATAGAAAAAAAAGAAGAAAAACAAAAATAGACAAATCAATAGATATTAATAAAATCTATTTTAAGTGACTTATTCTCGAAAATGTTTTAATATTGCTTCAGTATCCTTACATTAGTACACAAACGAATAAAAGATTTCTATTGCAATTGGAGAAATGTTTGAAATTTGTCTGAAGATGTTAATATTGAATCGGATAACCGAACTATATATATTACTCAGGAATGTTTGCTTTTCATATCCGTTTTCATGTTGTTTTACTTATAAGAATGAATCAAACTTCAATATAGTCCAATGGTAGAAAATGTAATGTTTGTTTAGTTTGTTAATGGCTATATATAATATTGTAATGCATTTTTTTTCTTTCATGTGTTATATATATATATATATATATATATATATAACACATGAAAGAAAGCAATATATATATATATATATATATATATATATATTGCTGTGTATAAATTTATATACATTTATTATCCATATTTATATTATTTTCCCAATGAAGGGAAAGCATAATGTTAAATATTATTTATCTGGTAAGAAAGAGAAAAATTTATTTCTTTCACTGTTAAAACTGATGTTAATATTATATTGAGGAGGGGAACAAATAGACCCAAATTAGTCAAAAATATACACATAATGATACCATTGTTCTATTATATAAAATAATTTAATAAGCATATTTTTATTATTGATTAATTTCACTTATGAGCAAAAATGTGCACTTTAATTACAAAATGTTTTTTTTAATCCTCCTTGTTTGCGTGTACATAGTTTTCTATAATAAAAGGTATAATTATTATTTTGAAATAATTAATGGTTATTTTACTGATATTGGTGGTCTGTTTATAAAACATTAACAGTTTCTGCAATGTAGAATGGAATATTTATGTTTCCACTTAGATTATTAGTATTGTTTTACCTTGCTACTGTATTGATCAGAATTTGTGATAGATTTTAGTATAAGTTTGGGGTACATATAAGAGCCTTAGATATAATAATAATTAATATTG